>JAPYKT020000044.1:1857500-2420000 GCA_028749325.2 Caryopteris x clandonensis
CCATGATCAGACCTTATATATGATATGCAAGAACCATTCACATTTTTGAACCTAGCATGTAGTTTTCTAAACACATCAAATGTTTCAAATTTTTCTCTAAGAAAGTTTATCCAAGTATATCGGGAAAAATCATCAACTAAAACATATGAATACCATTTACCACCTAAACTTTCAATTTCGATTGGACCCATGATGTCCATATGGATCAGTTCAAAGTTTCGAGTAGTACCTATAAACTTTATGTGTTCATGAGAGGCTCGAGTTTGTTTACCTTTTTGACATTCTCCACACACAATTTGTTTACCTTTATCAAGTTTGGGCAAACCTTTTACAGCATCTAATCTGATCAATCTTTCAATGTTTCTAGGGTTTGCGTGCCCCAACTTTTGATGCCAAAGGGTTGTTTCGTCAGTCTGGGCATTGCATGTCGAGTTTCTTCCAGCCAAATAGCAGTTATCATAAGATCTGTTACCTGTCATTACACAAACATTTGCCGAGTCAAATACATCACATTTGTCTTTGTTGAATTTTACCTGAAGATCATCGTCACATAATTGACTTATACTGATCAAGTTGGCCATCAGTCCGTCCACATGTAGAACATTTCGAAGGTTAGGGAAACCATCTATAGACAGGGTTCCTTTTCCTATGATTTTTCCTTGAGCTCCTCCCCCATACCTTAATGTTCCTCCTTGGAATGATTCATAGTTGGTAAGATACCTTTTTGAACCTGTCATGTGTCTTGAGCAGCCACTATCGAAATACCAAGACTCTGAATGGTTAGTCTTAAGAGCAGTAAAAACTACATTACATGAAAAACTTGGTTTAGGGACCCATTTTAGATTTTGACAGACGGCTGTATGTTTCTGTTTCACAATGTTGTGACGAATGTTGTGCAACATTCGTGGCAACATGTGTTTCAACAACAGATCAGTTTTCAACTTTTGACAGTAGGGTCGTATATGGCCTGGTCTGTAGCAGTAATGACAGACATATTTCCTTTTTCTTTTGACTACTTTTTCATTTTCTACCAATTTTCGAACATTGTTATTTTCTTTAACAAACACAATGGGATTTTTATTAGAGGTTCGAGTACATGCATTAACAACAGTAGAATTTTCAAGATATCCAAGTCAAGAATATCCTATATTACCAACAGTTAATATTTCGTCAAGTCTAGAGGTACCTGTATTCAGTTTCCTGAACGTTTCATTCGCAATTTAGAGATCAATTTCTAACTTGCTTATTTGGACATCCTTCTTGGTGAGCGTAGATTCTAATCTGGAGACAATATTTTTCAATTCTTCATTTTCTTTCATCAGGTTTTCAGCTTCTTTCTGTCGTAAATCCAGATTTTTGAGCAATTCAGTTTGTACGGCTTGGATTTCCTTGAGAATACGATTATCTTCTTCTTCCTCTAATAATTATGCATCACTCATACACCCATTAAAACAATTAAAATCAGAATTAGAGAAAAAATTAAACCTGTCGGGATGTAGTCAAACTTGAAGGGGTAAGTATCTCCTCATCATCAGGAAATTCGTGAATTGATGTCAGTAGCGCAGCGGTTTTGATTTCTTCTTCTATTTGATGCATTTCATCAATTTCTTCCTCGCCAAGAGATATCCACGTAGATTTTCCATGTCTCCGAAGTAAATTAGCACGCTCGTTTGTGTAATGGCCGAATCCTTTGCAGGCTAGACACTGAACCTCATCAAAATTTTCTTTAAAAAGAACAGGAGAACATGGAAGACTCAAAATTTCCATTGTAACACCAAAAACTCCAGAATCACACTTTGGAAGACTCAAAATTTCCATTGTAACACCAAAAACTCCAGAACCACACTTAGTGTATCAAGTGATGGCTCTGATACCACTTGAAAGTACGGTGCCGGATGGAAATAGATAAAAGATACCGGAATAAAATATTCACAAGTCAAGAATGACTTGTGAAGCCAACAGGGCAAAAATTATCCACTAATATAAAGTGAATTACAAAAAGGAATCGTGTAATGCTTCCTACGGTCCTTAAGTGCTTGAAATCCAATATAGATTTCAAGTCAACTAAACTAGCCAAGAAAGTAAACAAAGAGAAACAAAGTATCACTCCAACTCTCAGTGTATGAATTGACAACAACAGATTAGGAAAATCCGTCGATGAACAGTGCAGGATGTTGGAGTCAGAGTGACGACAACTTTCTTGGCAACATCGATCTGCTATATCAGAATATTGTATCGTTTTCAGTGCGTCTCTCTTCCTTTCTTCTTCCGTTTCCTTTATAGAGTACTCCAGTTCTTGTTTTCTTCATTTTCCACTTAGCCACGTTCGTGGAATGATGATTTCCACTTCTCCTTTCTTTCCTCAACCGTCTCTCTTTCAAGATAGAGTTTTGACTCGGTCTTCAACTGTTTCCCTATTCTGGTGGGATAATACTTGATGCCCAAGTTTGAGAACCTTATCTGGTCTTTTATCAAGGAAGAAACCGGCAAAACATATCTTCTTAAAAAGTTTGACTAATTCAAAACTTAACACTCACAAGTCAAGAATGACTTGTGAAGCCAACAGGGCGAAAATTATCCACTAATATAAAGTGAATTACAAAAAGGAATCGTGTATCTCTTCAAACGATTCTTAACGTACTTGAAATCCAATATGAATTTCAAGTCGACTAAACTAACTAAGAAAGTAAACTTAAAGAAACATTGTATCACTCACAAACTCTCACTTGAAAATCAACAGCAACAAGATCAGAGTAATCTGTTGTTGATCAGTACGGAATGTTGGAGTCAGAGTGATGACAACTTTCTTAGTAACATGTCTCTATTATACAGACATATGTAATCTCGTTCAGTGCCCTTTTCTCCTTCCTTCTTCCGTTGCATTTATAGAGTACTTCAGTTTTCTTTCTCTCATTTTCCACTCAGCCACGTTCGTGTAATGTCCTTCTCTATTTCTCCATTATTTTCTCAACTTCTTCTCACAGGATAGAGTTTTGATCCGGTCCTCAACTGTTTTCCTAGTTTGTGGGGATATTGCTTGATGCCCAATCTTGTGATTCTTATCTGTATCTTTCAAAATGAAAGAAACCGGGAAAATAGATATTCTAAATAAATTTGACAAGTTCAAATTTCAACAATACTATCTGTAGTCGTAGCCAAATTAAAAAAAAAAATATTCCTCTAAAATTTATTATGTAGCTCTATTAAAAATATATATTTTAAATTTTTGATAAAAAGTTGAATAAATTGTATACAGATTTTTGTATTTTTTTTGGTTTTTACAAAATAAAAACCATAAAATAGTCCCAAAAAAGTTTTAAAGTATGATGATAAGTAGATGATATGCAAAATATAAAAATAAATTGCAATTGCAAATAAAAGATTTGTTATATTAATATAATTTAATGAATCCTGATATATATGATTCAAATTATAATCTCATAACATAAAGATATAATATACCAAAATATAATGATATTGCCTATAAATATTCCAAATTATTACAAATATGTGACTATTGCAAATTAAAATATATGTTATATTAATATAATTTAATGGGTCCCGATTTGTATGGCTTATTCATGAATAATGGTATATAATACTTTGGATAAAATCATTGGGTATTTGCTAGGTTTACTACATAATATTTAAAATACTTTGGATTATTATATATAGTTAGATTGGTTGATCATATTCCTTCAATTGCAGGATATTGGTATTTTAAAATAATTATCTACTATAAAATTCATGCAAAGTATAGGAAACGCAATTTTTCGGATATATGATTTTTTTTCCTATTTTTAAGATTTAAAAAATACTTATTGTTAAAATAAATTTTGGATTTTTTTAAACAAATATCTTCAAATTTTAAATAATTTTTAAAATAACTCCTAGATTTTTTTATCATTATTTTCAAAGTTTTAATGATAATTATAAGATTTTATAAATAATTTAAGAACTTTATAAATTGTCTTCATAATTTTAATATAACTGTCTGATTTATAAAATTAATTTCAATATTTTACAAATAATTTATGGATTTAAAAAAATACGACCTTTGAAAAGTATTATTTTAGTTTTTGTAATGTTAAGACTTCTTAGAATTATTTTATTATTTTCAAGATAATATTGGATTTAATAAGTACTTTAAATTATTTTTTGATTACTTTTAGATTTTTTAAAAAGTAATTTTAAGTGTTTTAAAATATATTTTAAATAATTTTTAGGAAAATGACAAAACGACCTTAATTTTTTTGCATTTTGTCAGAAAAATGGTACGAAGGATGAAAAATTTCTATATACTTTGGTGTGCATTTTGGGACCCCCCCCCCAAAAAAATGCCTTAATTATATATGATAAACCATACTAATTAAAATATCAAAGCATGGTGATTGTCAAAAATATCAATTTGATTGTTTACTAAATAATGATTAATATCTTTTGTCTTTATGTAACAAAGTTGTGTCTAAAATAACAAATAAATTTTCATTGTTTATATTATTTAATATCAACTGAATCAGAGACAAAGTTGTGCATGTTTGATTCAAATATTAAAGCATACTAATCATCAACAGTATGTTTAATTAATAAAAAGGTGTATGCAATCAAAATAATTGAACAGTTTATTGAATTTTGTTAACAAATTAATGTTTTTTTTTTTTTTTTTTAAATATGATTGTTAAAGTTGTATGCATAAAATAATAATTTAACTGTAATATGAAAGACGTGGCAAAAGTTGTGCATATTACAATCAAAATATTATACAAAAAATAGTTAAGAAATATACATTATATTTTGAAAATTTACAATAAAAATATAAGATTATTTTTTGGAGAATCAAGCAAACCTTCAAGAGATGAATGAAATTGAAGATATACAAAAAGAAACAAATAAATATATGAGAAAAATACACTTCGATCAAATTTTATTCTAAACTATAATTTGTTGTAGAATAGAAACATATCTTCAAGTAGAAATGATGTGAATGAAATCTATTGTATGTGAAGGCAATATATATATATATATATATAAACAAAATGACTTTTTCCAATTTTGTTTTCCCGCCTAAACTTTATTACTTATTTAGAATAATTATATTATTATTAAATTAAAATTAGACATTTTTATTCTAGAAATTTTGATTCGATTTCAAAATCTAAATTATTCCATAAATTTAGGTGTTTCAAAATTAGATGATATCAAGATGAATATACTGCAATATTTAATACATGATTCGAAATCTATATATTTTATCGAATATTAATCGAATCACTGAATTATGAAATTGAAAAAATATATGAAATCTAACAAATATATGACTCAATTTCTCGATTCATTTTATAAAATATATATATATATATATATATATAAGTAAAATTACTTTTTTAAATTTTGTTTTTTCGGCCTAAATTTTAACCATATAAATGTAAAACTATATATATTTATGCAACTCTTTTAAGATACATTATTACAATTTAATTGAAGAGATTAATATTAACAATCTTTGGAATTTGCTTAGTTTATGTTGTTCAACATAAATAAATTTAAATTTTAAAGAATTTTTGTTAACTCATAATATATTACAAATAAGAAATAAATTTTTTAGGAACGTGAAATCATTGTAGTTTCATTATATTATGGAAAATCATTAACAATTTTTCTATAATTAAAATATAAATTAAATTTTCAACAATCTTACCATAATTCTAAATCATTTCTCATTTTTGTCTCTCTCTTCTTTCTATAGATTTTATCAAAATTACTACTAAATATTTTAAGGTCTCTCTTTTTTGTTCTCTCTCCTCTTGAAGTGTTTTGCCTTTTCTGTTTTGAGAGAATAAATGGTAAGAAATGTATGATAATATGTGTCATATTTCAATTGTCACAAAAGCCTACACTCATCAAAATATTATTTTTAGGTTAATTTTATTTAAAAAAAATTTATTCACATGTCGCTTGCAATTTATCATAAACATATTTAATTTTCTTAAATATTTTTCTTTATTATTTTTAAACAAAAAGTTTGTCCATCTCTTTCATGTTTCATTTTATAATTCTTGTGATTTTCTTTTGAGATCTGCAAATTATTTTGACGTATAATCACCGTGCGATTTTTCATTAGCTTTCAAAGTATTTGTTTCTATCAAATTTCAAATTTTTATAATATTGATAGGTTGTCAATCCACCAAATATAATTAACCTACTTCTAAAATACGAGTATAGTGGTGAGCAGGGTCGAATCCACAGAGAACGGGAATTAAATTCTTTTGAATAAAATAAAACAAAAACGGGGGGTTTTGAAGATTTTTACCTAATCTACTAAATTAATCAATCTAGCAACTACAAGCTTACACGATATTAATGCACACAAAAAAATTTGGCAATAAAAACTATTAAAATAGAGATAATACTAAGAAGAGAGAAATTTGATTTAAGGGTTCGATATTCAATTATACTATTGATCATAGACTTAACAAATAAATTCTTGCAAATTCAAGCAATTAACCTTGGATTTATTAGGATGGCCTTCTAAATCCTTTGTTTTCCTAATTAATTAACCAAACCTAGCATCCGGTCAATTCTTATTATTAATCAACTGGGCACGATAGCGTTCCATGTTAATTAATAATAGCATTAATCTTAGTGAAATTAGGTTAATACTAATATCAATAATTAGCATAGCCATAAATATCAATATTAGTCCTATAGGTTCAATTAGGATAGACAATTTATGATAGCATAATTTACCTATTCTAATGCTACGATTCTTCACCCATTTACACTACTAGGAGTGTAAACTCATGAATAGCTTTAGGAGAATAAATATTCATTTGATTTGTCAATTCAAATTAATATAAACTTCCATTAATAATCATTTGAACCTATTAGTACTTGAATATAAAACAAGATAATCAATACATATCCCAAAGCCTCACAATAATATAACCGAAATACGAAACCCTTAAATCAAACCGTAAAATTAGCCACTCATATTATAATAAATCCTAAACATAACCAATATCATTTAATACAAGAAATAAAATAAGGAAGAAGAGAAAAGATAGATAAATATAGAACTTACTACAAAAAGGAAAGAAGAAAATGTGTCCTTTTCTTTCCTCCAAAAATTGTCTCTCTACAAAATGTTCTTCAAAGTAAGAAAGAAAAGCAAAAAAATGTTCTCTCTCCTCCCTTGCAAAAGTGGCGTGGCTGATGGTGTATAGAAGTGGGTAGGGATTTTCTTTTTCCCTACCCTTTTGTTTCTTGGGCCAAGAAAATGAGCTTTTTGCTTTTGGGCTTGTCTTTTCTTCTTTTTACAATTAATAACTAAGCCTATTAGACAAAATAAAAACATAAGCCCATGAAATTAAAATGTGTTGAGCCCTTCATTTTTGGATATGTTTACTTAAGCTCGTTTTTATAGTTAATTCCTTTTTTTCTCGATTTTTCTCCAACTGCAATTAATTATTTTCCTGAAATAAAGAATGATTAATTATATAAATTAATTGCAATTTTGGAGACATAAATACGGGGAATATGAACACAAAATATGGAATATTATAATCATATCAAATATTATTACATTTAATTAGCAATTTGCAAAATATTTTTATCCTTAATTTGACTATGTAATTGGCAAATTTTACGAGATCTGTACAAATCTTTATTTTCTTTAATCTGCTGATATTGTTCTTTTTTTTTTAATTTAATTTGATTCAACCTTCTATAAATTGTGGATATCATGCTTATCAATTTGTGAATGAGGCTAATTCTAATAGAAGAAAAGACGAAACTTAAAATTACAATAAATTTCTACTAATTATACAAAAAAATAATCACTGAATTACAAATCTACACCTTCTATAATATACTATATAACTTGAATATATGATTATATTACAAAATATAAGAAAACAATATCTTCTGTGCATCGCACATGTCTCACACTAGTTATATATTTAAAAAAAAAAAGTTCAAAAATCTATATATATATATATATATTTAATAAACATTTCAATGAAAATACAATGAAAACAAATATAAAAGTAATTCAAATAATTAGTTGAGGACATTGATGCAAAAGTCGGGCTAGGCGCCAGGCACCAACGCTTTGAGCCAAATTTCATCAAATCAGTTTGCGTTATTTAATTTTTTTCGATAGGGGCTGCCTCGACGGTCTAGACGCTGCCTAGATGGTAAAATATCTTTTAAAAATAAATTAATAATTTAAAAAATAATAATACATTTTGATGTCTTCACTCTTCACTTCAGACGTAAGATGAATTTGACTATGTGTTTAACTTTAATTTAATGTTTATAACTTTTGTGGTTAGAACTCGTAAGCTGTAACTAGTGCTATTTGAATTTTGTTGCTATTTGATATTTTTGTGAGATTAATTATTATGCCATCTTTATATTTTATATTGAAGTTTAAATTGAAAAAATAAAAAGAATAAAAAATTACGTCATATTATCATAAAAAAGAAATCGCTTCGCCTAGTCGGCGCCTAAATGGTCTAGGTGCTAGGCGGTCGGGAAAAGTTCGACTATCAATTTTCAACTTCTGCACCACTGATTGAGAATGAATACAGTAAAAAGTTCACAGAAAACATAGCTTCGTCTATTTATGTATCCTGTTTAATAAAAGAAGACTTATAAAAATAAATTAAATAAAGTTAGAGGCAATTTTAGTTTTGGATATTGACAAAATGTAAACAAAATTAAAACTGATGAGGGAGATGGTTTAATTGGAAAATGAAGAAGATAATAACAGAAGGGGAGAAGATGATATATAGAAAAGGAGAGATGACAAAATAAAATTATATCTAAATTTCTTCACATCATTAACCTTATAATTAGGGATATGTCAATTTTTCAACATATCCAACCCTAAAAGGAGACTTATATATCAAAGTTTTATTCCTTAATTATCTTCCTAAATTTAGAAGCAATAAAATTAGAAGGAGAAAATTCTTAATCTAGTTAGACAATTAGAGTTATATCAAATTTTTATTCCATAATTTTCTTACTAATTGAGAGCAAAAAAATCAGAAAAAAAATATTGTAATCTATGTATGATAAAATAAGTAATAAAAAACCTATTAATTTGCTAATATATACTAATTATAATTTTAATTAAAAAATTATTTATATTTTATATACTTTCACCGACACATTTATTAGATTTTATTAATAAATATAGTCTAAAACATTAAATTAAAAAAATTAATAATAATGCATGCGATCAAAATAATGAACATTTATTTTGTCAATAAATTCATTTATTTAAAACTTCTAGGCATTAATTGGATTTTTTTCATGAAAAGTACTTAAGAAAAGTTTAGCATTTTTTATTAAGTAAAAACATGCGTGATTTAACAGTCTCGATCAATCATCACAATATTTAAGATTTATATTTATAATACAAAATTAATTATATAAAATAGTCCAATTAGATGTTGTGAAGTTTGACTTATAATTTAGCATTCAAAATATTCCAAGATTTTCGTACAATCAGATAATTATTTAAGATGTTTAATTATGATACAAAATTATTTATATTTAATATTTATATAAAAATGTCTAATTAAATGTTGTCGTGTGTAATCCCATAATTAATGATTATATTACGCAGAAAAATGCATTTGTTTTTAAATAAAGGCTTAATTACATAAGAATTCACGATTTTTTGGTCAATTACCAGCAACATAATCTTTCAAACATAACAAAGAAGTGCATAACCTTTACAATTTTTTCAATTAATACATGTGGGCAATTTTGGGTTCTAATTGCTGATATGAAACCCAAAAAAGTTATATTTTGAGCCCACTACTATACACGTAACCGTTGATTTTTTTTTTTTTAATTTACATGTAAATTCATGAATTTTGTGTTTATTGTTATTTACAATATGTATTTTGAAAATTAACTTAGAAATATTATCAACTCTATTCACATGACTTAATTTTGGGCTCCAAGTCCAACTACTTAAATTGATCCCAAATTTTTTTAGGGTCCCACTTCTATGCACATGGAATAAATTGTTTTTTTTTTGTTTTAATTTTTAGTTTATTAAATTCGAACTAATTAAAATGACTTTTTTTTTTTTAATAGAAATATGGGGACACTTTTGCTTTCATGTCATGATATAAACAACACCACCATCAACTTTTGAGATTCATTTAGTATTCCTAAGCCTTCTTAAAACATTTATGTATTAGATTGAAATTAATTACTATCAAATATAAAATAATGTCATTTAATATGCATCAATTTAGTATTAATACAAAAGTAATATCATATGAAGCTAAAAAAAGTTCAAAGATATGTTGATAGCATGCAAAAAAGGGGGGGGGGGTTTCAGTATGATGATTATTTATTTCACATATTGAACACAAAATTCCGCTTATTAATTCTATTAAAAAAAAAAAAAAAAGTTGTTATGATAGGATGTAGTTTAAAAAAAAATATTTGTTCAACATCTATAGCAATATGGACTATGATATGAAATTTGGGTTCCAAATCAACAATTGTTGTTTGAAATCATAAGTTTTTATATAATTATGTCTTTTAAAATGTGTTGCTTATGTTATTATATATATATATATATATATATATATAACAATTAAAGAAAAATTATCCATCTGTAACACTATAATTCACTTATGTAGACTTTATATTAAGTATTTGAAAAATAGGTTTGATAATAATAGTTATATATATTATCAATTTAAATAAATTTTAACAAAAAATATATGAATATTATATAACTACTCACAATCCATATGAGCAATATGGTAAATACATGTTTTGTATATCCTTCTTACTCAATTCTGTTAACCCTTTTTTTTTTTTGGAAGTAGGCAATACATTAAAGTGATCTGCATAAATATATTTGAATTAAAGATAAAAAAAAAAAAAATTAAAAAATAATCCAATAGATACATTAAAAGTTATGTTGTCTCTGTACACATCTTGAACAAACTTAACTCCCAAAGCCTTTTCTATTGTCAACCAAAAACCTCAATATATCATTTTGCAAGAAAATCCATTACGACTCAATCTTCAACCAAACGAATTGTTGAAAAATAACAAAAAATACATATTTACAGATTAAAGAACATGTTTTTTCAGCCATGAACATAACATATCTCACGCTTAGGGTTTTAAATTATTGTGAGGTGAGTGAATGAATGTCTTTACCACTATTTATATAAAAAGAAAAAAAGAAAAAAAAAAAAGGCTAAAAACCCATATAAAATTTAAACTATAAATTGCATAATAAAATCAATTAATATTTAAAACAACTAAAAATAAAATATTTGAGAATTACCTATTCTGGTTAAGAATCAAGTCAAGCTTTGGAGGAGTTGATGGAACATCTACAACTACCCTTGTATCATACACTATCAGCACCCCAAAGAAATCAGTTTTATTTGTATTTAATTTTTAAAAATATAAAAGATCAGAAAAAAAAAAAAGCAATAAGAAATGAAAAGAAAAGTCTAGGGTTATTTTTAGATGGATCAACCACCATCTCCTCATGGAACTCCTCTGCTCGAATCTCTCTAGTTTCTATTCAATTAGTGTCATCATGACTTCGATGACATTTAGAAAGAGCTGAGAAAAGGATTAAGTGAGTTGATAATATGATGGAAGAAGAACTCCGAAAAAAAAGACTGACTGAAGAATTGGTCAACTTCAACAACAATATCAATGAGAAGATATGGATATTAATATTCATATAGCAATTAATAAATAAATATGAGTTGGAACTGAGACCTAACAAATGATCCACATCAATTTTACCATCAGGCTAGCCAAAATATTTATGTACATTTTGAAACTCTATTATCTTATATCATGATATTGAGTGGCTTACAAGAATATTAAAACATTACTCAATTATTTTATTTTCTGAATAATTTACAATTACTTTACAATATATATAAATTTCAATTTTAAACACTAATAATTTGTTTTTTTATAATTTTCTTAAAATTCAATATAATTAAAAATAAATTATTTACATAAAAAATTAATATACTTATTAGTTTGTGAATTTGTTTATATATTTTGTTGGTAGGTATAAAAATTCATTCCTATAAATTATTATCCTTTAAAATTATAAACTTCACACATTGTGATAGAATTTTTTTTATTAAACAAATAATATTGTTACAACTAGATATTAGTTTATATTTTAATAGTACTACTCGTTTTCTTCAAATATATTAATTTGAAACTAATATTATTATATAAAATTATTAATCGTATTAAAAATTAAAATTCTAGTAAACTTTCTGAAAAATTATTAGGTAATATTTATTTACTTACTGTAAGTAGATGATAAAATTTATTTTTTTCTTTGTCTGAAAATTCACTTATTTATATATGTGTTTAGAAATTGAACTAAAAAAATTGCTTAATGTTACTACTTATTTAAAAAAAAAAAAAACAAATACATGACTACTTGTTAAATAGTAAATATTTTATAGCGAGAGGAATGATGTGTATTTGTTAATCTGAATTTCTTAATCTCATTATGTCCAGGATTCTTACTTATGTTGAATTTTTTAAATCAAGGGCATGATTCAGTAGCCGGTTCACAATCTGATGATGCAATGTTCCGATGATGGAGTTGGAAATTTGCTCAGCACCAGTTATTTGGATCTGCACCTTAAATGCATCTGCCAATGATGAATCCTGCAAGGATAATGCAAAATGGGGGAAAAAAGGTTATTACCACACTTCCGGCGTTGAGTGTGGATAGAACCATTCCCATGACAGCATGTTCATATTTGAGAAATCTGGTGTCGAGAAGGGCAATCCTTACTATTATAGGAAGCCCTCTTCTACCATGGTATGATAATACCAGCCTCATGGCTCCAAGATGGAGATGGATGTATCCTTCTTGCTTCCATGTCTCAATATATTCAGGAGGAATGGACAGTGTTACATATTGTTCATGATTTGTGGTTGGAAGTCCACAGTGCTCCATCTTAGATGATTGGACATACTCTTTGATTGGAGGATTTCGAGAGGAAATTAGAGTTGTGATGCTCTTGGTAAGGCTACCATATTTTCTGTATATATTATAAGGACTAACAAGGAGGGGGGAGGGGGAACCGTTTGTTCTATGATAGCATCTTCAGGAATAGTTGAGTATTCTACAAGATTTTCTATTCTACTAGTACAATGTGTAGGCAATGAAAGAGACGAAGACTGTGATAAAATTTGTGAGGTAATAGCTCCTGGGTTTCCCATGATTAGGGAAGGGCCTTCTCCAATCATCGCTCAAGCACAGATCTACTTCTCAAAATATTCTCCGGCTGACAAGACGAGAGCAACCTCGCTCTGATACCAAGCAGGTATGGAAGCCCTACTTGTTCACACCCTTAGAGGACCATGGCCACCATGTATTCAAAGTGCCTTGAGCAGGTTGACTTTGAACTTCCACTCCTTTTTCAGCACTCTTAGCCTTATCGAGCAAAGCTCAGATCCATCGAGTAAAAGAAACAGAAAGCATGGATTATGATCTTCGTATGAACTATAGGGACCGTTACTTTTTTCTGGGTTATAGCATATTTCTGATATACAAGATCCTCATAAGATGTAGGTATAGAGAATACTTTATGCTATAAGGATAATAAGATGGAAAATACGATGAGCCATAGAATGGCTTAAGGGATTTGGAGAAGATAACTAAGCACTTAGAAACTCGTAAGTATGGAAAATAGAGTGTTTATTTATTTTCGTGTGTTTTACAATTGACTTAACTCCCTTATTTATAGAGTTTTGGGAGTGAAGAGCCATAAACCCTTACAAAGACACGTATCAGAGTGGCAACCTTCATTAAATGACTCCTCACTTTAAGAAGGCTGCATGTAGGATATGTCATGCTATGTTGCAAGCAAGACACTTATCTTAAAGAGACCTCACTAGATGAGATGTCATGTCTAGAAAAGTAAACAACTACCCTTATTACATGTGTATTTATTACAAGGTTTAAATTTATGATTGAACTTGTTTTCGGTTGAACTTGAGTTCATACTCGAACTCTTGATCTTGACTAGTTCCAAGTTGGTTTGATCCGGATTCTTCAGTGATAGGGTTGACTACGAACGAGGTATAAGTAAGTCCTTCAATATCTTCACGTGGATGGCTTTTATTGGCAAAACATAGATGGACATAATGTTCTCAACGCTCTTCCTTATTATCTTGTATTTGACCCTTGTTTGTCTTCCATTTATAGTGTAGGTGGACCAAATGAAGTTTATCTTGGATTCCTATAGAATATGGCCTATGACATGAGGGTCTTCATCATCCTAATATTCATTTTGGAGTACTTGTATCCATTCTTCCACAGTTGCATACATAGCAGAAATGATCACCAGAGGGTAGAATCATTTTGAGTATCTTGGAAAAAGATGAGTGTATCCCATACTGAGAACTCAATCGGATGAAAGCATAAGGTGGACTAACACCATAGGTACCAGAAATCATTGAAAGTGAGATCTTTAGAAAGATCAACATGTATTATGCCTAAAAATGGTTTCTGGAGATGATAGCAGGCTTGTTCCTCTTGGATTTCTTCTTCTGAAATATATTTCGATAGATATCAAAACAAATTCGCAGTTGTATGTTGTCGGATATCTCCAATACGTTTGAAAGGCTCATCATGAAGAGAAAATGATAAATGAGGATTAATAAGATGGATGGGAGCTTGTCTCCAAAAAAAGGGTATTGGAAGATATTATCTTCTTTCATTTCCCTGTCATAAAGATAACAATTAGTGCCTTGGTAGATGATATGAGTTGAAGCTGAAATTGTCTAGAGAGATAATGAGGCATAACATTGTCCTTGCTCTTTATATGTTGACTTCAAACTGATATTTTAAAAGCCAGTCTTTGAGTATTAGTAGCTGTTTTTCTGGGACTCCTTTATTCTTGAGCTCCATAATCGTTGGGAAGGATGTATTATCTAGTTGGATAATGAAATTGTATCCCACCAGATGGAATTCGAATTTTTTAATTCCATATTTGACAGCTAATATCTCCTTGTAGACAGCGTGATAATGTGTTTCAGATTCTTTGAATTGGTCGCCGACATGTCCACAATAATGAAGTTTCCCACCTTCGTTTCTAATTAGATGGCTCCCTAATATTCATCACTGGCATTTGTTTGTAAGATCCGTTGGCCATCTCCAAGAATTCTTAAGGGTGAGAGCTTTTGACACTCTTTTTAAAGATGTTTAACTACTGCAGTTTGGTCGACATCCCAAGGAGGTGGACTTTTTCTTAGAAGCTTTGACAGTTTGCTTGTATAGGCTGCACATTTGGGGATAAAAATTTTAAGATAGTTGATGATTCCAAGGAACTGGTGAACCTGTTTAACAGATAAATGCTCATCTGGGAACTTAAGTAGTTCTTGGGATAGGTGTGATTGTAGTTCATTCTCCCCATCCTCAATCTTCATACCCAGAAAATCACTAGATTTTTGCTTGATCACACTTTTCTTTTGGTATAGCATGATACAATATTTTTATACCAAGTCTATGAACATACTGAGAAGGTGTTCATGTTTCTCTATATTTTTGGAATATAAGAGGATAATGTATGCAGACAAGAGTACTGTTTAGTATGGGTTCAAAGATTTTCATCATGATCTTTTGGAAAAGGGATGGTGCAACTTTAAAGCCAAATGGCACAACTGCCCTTGGTATTGAGCTGTGGATAGGTAAAAAATTCTTTTATACCTTTCATCTGGGTGTAAACTCAATTGCCGATAACTAGATTTAAGGTCAAATTTGGAAAAGAATTGCGTCTGAGAGGTAGGAGAACATGACTTTTGTCCTGGGCAAATGGAATTTATCATCAAGCAAGTAATAGTTGAGAGGTTTGTAATCAATGACTAACCTCTTCTTTCCTCGAACTTGTTCTGCTCTCTTATTGACATAAAAAGCTAGGCATGCCCAACTTGAGTTGGTGGTTTCAATTAGGCCCAAGGATAATAGCTCGCTGCATTCTTGTCGGGCCAAATTAAGCTCTTCTAGTGTTATGCCAGGATGAGTGGCTTTATCTGCGTTAATATCCTCATTCTTCTTGAAAGGAAGTCAAAATAGAATTCTGAGTTCTTTCAAAGCAGATAAGGATTGGTGAAGTCTGCATGCGACTCGGCATAACAGTGTTTCAATCTTTTGATAAGTTGATCAGCTTCTAGTATCTCCTTTACTGTGAACAACTTTTGTATTGGTGTGAATAGTAGGAATGTCCTCTTGTATTTGACTCCATGGGAAACTATTTGTAGCTTCTGAGCTTTGAAGAAAACATCAAAGCCCATTAATAAATCATGTCCGTGAAGTTTGCTTCCAATGACTTTGATCCAGACAACATAGTTTGGAAGGATTTGAATTACAACTAGTTGTTTAGATCAAGGTAGTATGAAAGGTCTGACCATAATTATGAAAGAAATATTCATGATGAGACTCCCAAGCTTCATCTGGAAGGATGTTTGGGTTCATCATAGTTTTTCGTGCTCCTGTATCAAGAACTCTGATCACTTTGATACACCTGTCATACTTTGACTGAAGCACCTTGACTTCAAGATGAGGTAATGGCATCCCTTCTTGTATGATCATGTTGGTTCTCAGCATTGGAGGTTGGTTCATCATAAGAATGGGGGCATATTCTTCTAAATCTTCTTCATCAGATGTCTCATGAAGGATGAAGACTATATCAGAATCCTGGCTTTCTTGTTCTGAGTAGAGAGATTCTATGTTTGCTTCATCAACATCTGCTTCTAGTAGTGAAAGGTCTATGATGCTAGCTTAGCTGCTTTCCCTTTCTTCGTAGGTCAGGTTTTTGCAAAATGCCTTTTTTTGTCCACATGGATAACATCTGTCAGTGGACTTCTTTCTGAATGGCTTCCTTCGGAAAAACCTGTATGTTAGGTTTTTCTTTTTCCTTCTGACCTTTTGCTTATCTTTTTCTTTATCTTTTTGGAACAATGACATGCTTTCTCATGGCATTTTATTTCAAGGTTGGATTTATCACATACCATTTTAGGAATCTTCCATCTCTCCATCATTTCTTTAAAGAGATTTTGTTGCTCATAGAGTTTCTCCAGAGTAGCCAAGTAGGTTTGATGGATTTGTCCCATGCTTATTTAGGTCATGTCTTTCTTCATGGCTTGAAATATTCTCGCCATTTCTGGTTATAGCTCTTGTGGTAAAGAGGAAAGGTAGACATTCTTGAGATTAGGATCATTACAGCCATTCAAAATGTATAATCTTTCAGACATTCATTTGAAATGCCTGTCCAGATCCTTTTTCAATAGCGAGCAACACCTCATAGAGAAGTATTCTTGAGACACAGCCTTGGTGTACAAAGAAATCTCACCTATAAATTCTCTATGTATCTCACCAAGTACGTCAGCTGGCATTGGTGCATCGATCAGTTATAGTTTCTGGTATTCTCCAAGGCTTAATAACCATTCTCTTAGGACACCAAGAAACTTTGATGCGAATTCCTTGAGAACTGTTCTTAAATCAACTTCTTATCTCTTTAGCTGATTATCTATCCAGGCTGATAGTATATGCATCTTTTCTCTTCATTTTTGAATAGATACATCATCAAAAGAAAACCAAGGACCAATAGAGGGTTTACTACCTTGCATTTCAGTAGGATGTGTCACATATGGTCTGTTAGCAGTCTCTTGATTCGAGTCATCAGAAATAGGTTAAGTGAAGGGTTGATTTTCTCCTGCATCAGCCATAAGGATTGTTGAAACATCAACTATCTCATCTTCTAATCCACTTGATACTGAAAATGTTTCAGTTGATTCTGATGTATAGCTTTGACTTTTTTTCGGATCACTTGTTTCCCTTGGGAGACCAGAGAACATGGGATATGCCATAAAGTATTAATGGATTTTTTGCCTTCAGCCTTTGATTAATCACCTTTTGCCTCTTTCTGTCTTGAAAGTGGTAAGGGTATACTGGAGATCCTCCTAAAATGTTTGGCATACAGCTGGGACTCTGTCTTTAACTCATTTAGAGATTGATATAAGGTTAGTGAAGTCATAAACGTGAAGACTCTATCAGTGGGGAATAAGGTTGAGCTTCTTTTTGCCTTATCTTCTTCAATCCTTGCAAGCTCCTTTTTGAGTTGCCTAATCTCCACGTCTTTTGATGTGAACTCTAAGCCATACTGCCGATTTGCAATAAGGCTTCTGAGTTCTCTATCTAACTGGGTTATCTTTCCAGTAAGCTTCTATTCCACTCTCAATCACTGCCCAAGCACATATCTACTTCTCAAAATATTCTCTGGCTGATAAGATGAGAGTAACCTGGCTCTGATACCAAGCGAGTACAGGAGCCCTTCTCGTGCACTCCCTTAGAGGACCATGGCCACCATGTATTCAAAGTGTCTTGAGCAGGTTGACTCAGAACTTCCCCTCCATCTTCGGCACTCATAGCCTTATCGATCAAAGCTTAGATCCACTGAGTAAAAGCAATTGAAAGCATGGATTGTGATCCTCATGTGAACTATAGGGACCGTTACTCTTTTATGGGTTATAACATATTTATGATATACAAGATCCTCATAAGAGGCGAGTATAGAGCATACTTTATGCTATAAGGATAATAAGATGGAGAATACGATGAGCCATAGACTGGCTTAAGGGCTTTGGAGAAGATAACTAAGAAATTAGAAACTCATAAGTATGGAAAATGAATTGTTTATTTATTTTTGTATGTTTTACAATTGACTAAACTCCCCTATTTATAGAGTTTTGGGAGTGAAGAGTCATGAACCCTTACAAAGACATGTGTCAGAGTGGCAACCTTCATCAAATGACTCCTCACTTTTAGAAGGTTACGTGTAGGACATGTCATGCTAGGTTGCAAGCAAGACACTTATCTTAAAGACACCTCACTAGATGATATGTCATGTCTAGGAAAGTACACAACTACCCTTATAATATGAGTATTACATTTTTTTAAATATAAAACATGGCTTTAAGTACACCTCACTAGATGAGATGTCATGCCTAGGAAAATACAAGACTACCCTTATTATATGATTGAACTTGTCTTGGGTCGAACTGGGGTTCATACTCAAACTTTTGATCTTTAGTTCCAGGTTGGTTTGATCTGGATTATTTAGTGATAGGGTTGACTACGAACGGGGTATAAGTAAGTCCTTCAGTATCTTCATATGGATGACTTTCATTGGCAAAACATAGATGGACATAAAGTTCTTGGCGCTCTTCTTTATTATCTTAGATTGGACTCTTGATTGTCTTCCATTTATAGTGCAGGGGGATCGGGTGAAGTTCTTCTTGGATTCCTGTAGAATATGGCCTATGACAGAGGAATATGACATGAGGGTCTTGATCCACCTGATATTCATTTTGGAGCCCTTGTATCCATTCTTCCACAGTTGCACACCATAGCAGGAATGACCACAAGAGGGTAGAGTCATTTTCCGTATCTTGGAAAAAGATGAGTGTATGGCATACTGAGAACTTAACTGGATGAAATTATAAGGTGGACAAACACCATAGGTACCATAAACCATTGAAGGTGAGATCTTTAGAAAGATCAACATGTAATATGCCTAAAAATGGTTTCTAGAGATGATAGCAGGCTTGTTGCTCTTGGATTTCTTCTTCTGAAATATATTTCGATAGATATCAAAACAAATTTGCAGTTGTATGTTGTCGGATATCTCCAAGAGTTTTGAAAGGCTCATCACGAGGAGAAAATGATAAATGAGGATTGATAAGATGGATGAGAGCTTGTCTCCAAAAAAGGTTTTGGAAGATATTATCTTCTTTCATTTTCCTATCATAAAGATAACGGGCATCACCTTGGTAGATGATATGAGTTGAAGCTAAAATTGTTTGGAGAGATAATCAGGCACAATATTGTCCTTGCCCTTTATGTGTTAGACTTCAAACTGATATTTTGAAAACCAATCTTTGAGTCTGAGTAGCTGTTTTTCTGGGACTTCTTTATTCTTGAGCTCCATAACCACTGGGAAGGATGTATTATCCAGTTGGATAATGAACTTGTATCCCACCAGATGGAATTTGAATTTTTTAATTCCATAGTTGACAACTAATATCTCCTTGTAGACAACGTGATAATGTGTTTCAGATTGTTTGAATTGGCTGCTGGCATGTCCACACTAATGAAGTTTCCCACCTTCATTTTCTAATAAGATAGCTCCTTAATATTCATCACTGGCATTTGTTTGTAAGATCCGTTGGCCATCTCCAGGAATTTCAAGGGTGAGAGCTTTTGACACACTTCTTTATGATGAGACTCCCAAACTTCGTTTGGAAGGATGTCTGGGTTCATCATGGTTTTTCGTGCTCCTGTATCAAGGACTCCGATCACTTTGATAAGCCTATCATACTTTAACTGAAGCACCTTGACTTCAAGATGAGGTGATGGCATCCCTTCTTGTAAGATCATGTTGGTTCACAGCATTGGAGGTTGGTTCATCATAAGAATGGGCATAATTTCTTCTAAATCTTCTTCATCAGATGTCTCATGAAGGGCGGAGGTTGTATCAGAATCCTGGCACTCTGTGGCACGGACCGACCTCGTAACCTGGTAGTGAGATTCATAGTTGGTGATCCATTCGGTAGGAACTAATCGTTGGAGATCACCTCTGCTGATTTGTCTCGGGATTTGGATGATGGTGGAGATCACCTCTAAGGGTGGAGCTCATTTTCTTAGATATATTAATTTGAAACTAATATTTAAATATAAAATGATTATTTATATTAAAAATTAAATTTTTAGTAAGTTTTTGAGGAAATTATTATGTAATAATATTTATTTACTATAAATAGATGACAAAATTTTGTTTTAGACTACTTTGTTATTATATTAGTATAGACTAAAAAATTGTTCAATGTTACTTGTTTAACTGAAATATTTTATTTGATTAGCTAAAACCTATTATTGTGTTAACTTAAAAGTATTACTTGTACTATTTATTTATTCACTGCAAATAAATGATAAATTATGTTGTATTATTACTTTTATCAATTTTACAAATAAGTAGTAATACCTTTTGAAAAATAAGGTAATTCCTTTTGAATAAGAAAATAATATTTTTTGAATAAGAAAGTAATATTGTTAATATTAGACAAAAGCGAGAATCCTACACATTTTCAGATTAACAAATGCACATCATTCCACCACTAAAATATATCATATAATTTAACAAGCAGTCATGTACTTGTTTCTTTTAAAAAATAAGTAGTAATACATTTTGAATTAAAAAGTAATACGTTTTGAATAAGAAAGTAATACATATTGAAAAAAAAAAAGTAATACATTTTTAATCAAAAAGTAATACCTTATGAACAAGAAAGGTAATACCTTTTGAACAAGAAAGTAATACATTTTCAATAAGAAAGTAATATTTTTAATATTCGAGTTAAGCGAGAATCCTACACATTTTCAGATTACCAAATACACATCATTCACCCACTATAAAATATATCCTAAAATTTAACAAGCAGTCGTGTATTTTTTTAAATAAGTACTAATACCTTTTAAATTATAAAGTAATACTTTTTAAATAAAAATTTCAATATGAAAGTAATACTGTTAATGTTCGAAAAAAATGATAATGATATACATCTCCAGATGAACAAATAAACATCATTCCCCCCACTATAAAATATTTTCTAGAATTTAAAAACTAGTCATGTGTTTCTTTCTTTTAAAAAATAAGTAGTAGCAATGAATAATTTTTTTTGTTCAATTTCTAAACACATAATATAAATATGTGATTTTTCAAACAAAGGGAAAAGTAAATTAATTAATTAGGTTTTCATTCATATTTTAAAATAATTTATCTATTAATATAATAAATATTCTAATAGATTTTTTTACATATGAAAATTAATTTGAAATTAATTCTACAAATTAATCTATTATGATGTAATAATATTTTATTTTGAATCTACCCAATTTGTATATTAAAATATAATATAATTTTTAAATTTAAATAAAAAAACTAATATTACTTTCAAATTAATATATTTTAAGAAAATAAGTAATATTATTAAAAGATAAAGTAATATTATTTAAATATAATAGTATTATTTTTTTAATTAATTTTTTTTATCACAACGTGTGAAGTTTAAAATTTTAAGAGATAATAATTTATAGGAATGAATATTTATACCTATCAACAAAATATATAAATAAATTCACAAACTAGTAAATTTAATTTTTTATGTAAATAATTTTATTTTTAAATATATTGAATTTTATTTCTATTAGTGATTATAATTGTAGTTTATCTATATTGAAAAGTAATTGTAAATAATTAAAAACAATTTATAGTTGAGTGGTATTTTAATATTTTATTTTTAAATCTATCAAATTTTTATATTACAATATAACATAATTTTTATATTTAATTAAAAAATTATTTGTTTTAACGATAAAAGATGTGGGTGAAGAGGCATGATCTTTAGGAATTGATTAAAATCTATCTTCAAAACATATAACTAATTTTATAGCCTATACACTTAATGTAGTAACTTAATTTCAATTATTGTTACAAATTTTTCTCTAGCTTAAATGGCAAATTTAGAGAGTTAAAGTTATTGGATTTCTAGAGAGGTCCAAGGTTCGATCCTTGCCTCAGTGAATTTGGGAGCATTTTATGTCTGGGCAGCACAGAATGGAATGGAAGTCCTAAACCAATGGACTAGTAACAATTTTTTTTGGAACTTTTTTTATTTAAATAATAAAATTTTGTGCAAAAAACAAAAGTGACCCCTGATCCGGTTGCACAGATCTTGGATCCATCCAACCATTTAACACAAGTCTTTACCAAGTTTTTGTGACCCCTGACCCGGTTGCACAGATCTTGGATCCATCCAACAATTTTACACAAATTTTTGTCAAGAATTATATGTTTTAATTTCAAAATCTTCTCAACAAATAGCTTAAAATCAATGTCGTTATTTAGATACTTTCTTATATAAAAAAAGAATGTTATGATATAAAAATACAGTTTAATAAAAAATATTATAATACTAATAATAAAATTCTATCAATACTAATAATATTCCTAATTTTAAAAAATATATCCCCAAAAATTATGCATGCACTTCCTATTCCAAAAAATTAGGGATATTTGACAGTTTTCTTCCTTATTTATTTTGCTAATTGAAAGCAATAAAATCTGAGGAATTTTTTTTTGTAAATATCCTAATTACCATATAAAGATATACTAAATACTAACTATAATTATGAGCGCAAACATTATCACCGAATACTAACTATATTACTACATAAATTAAAATACATATATATATATATCATAAATTTTCAATTCCAAATATTTTATTAAAAATTATGTTCTAAAGTATTAAGTTTAAAAATACAGTAATTCTACCTGCAATAAAAATAGAATTATGTGAAAAGAAAATTAATTTAGGAATGATAAATTAATAAAAAAATAATATTACTATTAAATAAATAAATTATTAATAAATTTAATTTAGATGAAGAATTATTGTTGACAATACTAAATGCATAAACATTTACTAAAGATGTTCAACGGATTAGCTCTTACGGGTTTTGGGTTAATCGAGATTCGGTTTAATCGGGTTATTTTAAACGGACTCGTAATATGGTAAACCTAATCTTAACCCTACCAATTTTTGGATTAATTGGGTCACTATCGGGCTATGAGTCGAAATAGTCAAATTACATATTTAAATTTAAAATTTTAATTAAATGCATATAATATTATATTTAAAATATAATTCCAGAAAACATTAAAAAATTATATATTTTATAACCTTTATATCACAATACAAAATTTAAAGATTCAAACATTGAAGTGATATATACTATTTCATACTCTCGATTCTAGCTTTAAGATCATTCAAATTATAAAATTTAAACTCATGTTACAATGATGTTCTAAATTTAAATGATAATATTTAGAATCTTTCATTAATAAAATATAATTTTAAATATCTTCCACTAAAAAGCAAATATGCCATATGAAAAATAATTTAAAATGGTGTATTATATTATTTCGATATTAAGAAAGAGATAAATAAGAAGAAAATGGCGGGCTATCCGGCTAGCCCTAACCCTAAGCAGGTTAGCCTTATAGGGCTTCGGCCTAATCGGGCTTGGGTTAAACGGGCTAATAAAATCAAGCCTTAACCCTATAATTTTTCGGGCACGTCAGGCAATCGCCCTTTTAACTTCCCTAACATTTACCTACATTTTAAAAGTATTTATTCTAAATTTAATATACGAATTAATTCCATGTAAACAACCTCAGAAAAGTTTGACCTTTTAGTTAAGTAATAATTCTATATGATTTAATGAAAACAAATTTAGACGTTGCCAAGTTTGACTTATTGTGTAAGTTGAAAAATGATTTTGAATAATTCAATGAAAATAAAACAATTTTTTCTTAAAATAGGTTAATTAATTAAGATATAAAGACAATTATATTAAAGTTGACAAATTATATTATGGCATATGTAATTCCAAAATATGAAAGAATTTTAGACAGGAAAATGAATGGGTTTTTAAAAATGTATGGTTTGCTATTATATATATATATAGATAAAATACTAATTACATTCCTAATAAAATTAAAATAAATCGACAATAGTGAATGAAAATAAATTAATTGAACATTTTCCTAGATTTTCAAAACAGTTATTTTAAATTTGTTAAACATTAATTGTATTTTTTCCATAAAAAGAATATAAGGAAAGTTTGACCTTTTATATAAGTAAATTTTAAAATGATTTAATGCAAATAACCTAATCTCAGTGGATCAAATAGATCTTGCGAAGTTTGACTTATTATTTAAATTCAAAAATGATGTTGTATAATGCAATCAAAATAAACCTAAATTTCCTTAATATTAGTTAAATATTTAAGATCATTTTTATAATAAAAAGTCACTCATATAAAAATACTCATATAAAAATTAACCAATTATATGATGATATGCATACTCCCAAAATTAGTCGGTATTTTAAGCTGAAAAATATAATAGTTTCAAAAAATGTGCAGCTTCTACTATTATATATATACAAATAACTCAACTCAAGTTTGATAATATTTTCCTCATTTTCGCATAAAGTTATTTAGAGTTCGATTCAATAAAACAACAAACTTCAGCAAATGATCGTTAAGCACTTGGTACAAATTGATTAAATCGAACTATAAACACCTTTTATATTAAAGAAAAAATTGACAATAACTCACCACAAAAATAAATATGCAATTTAAATAGTAAAAAATCTAATTATTAACTATTTCCACTCTTGTAAAAATATAAATGATCATGTATTGCTGTCAAACATATTTCTCCTCTTTGAATTTCAGAGAGATGTTTTCATATCAGCAAGTTTTAAAGCTGTCTACCTAGCTATTTCACATCGTCTTACAAAAATTGTTTATAACAAATCATTTTTTATACATCTAGGAATACAATATTATAATCAACACGATTGACTTGCTAACATCATGAAGAATTATATAATTAATTATGTTTTCGGTGGAGCTGGCAATACTGACATAATGTGACATGAATTTACATTGCAATATAGAGATTAAACGACACAAATCGCATGATGTAATAGGACAACTTGATAAGTGTAAATGCAATATAGAGATAAAACGACCCAAATAGCATGATGTAATAGGACAACTTGATAAGGTAAATTTTAGATTAAATTAAACTACTCTTAATTTTAGGGGCACATTTGTACCTTTTTAAAATAGGAAAAACTCTTTTATGTTCAAAATATAACAACTAATATTTTATGTTGAAGGTATCAATTTTGTCCTTAATTAAAGTGAGGTTCACCTTCCTTTTTTCACGCCAATCGTAAAAGCAGCTTTCACGATGGCTTTCACAGTCAATCGTGACAGTTGGGCGAAGAAAAATAGAGAAAGCAAGAGAGAGACTTTCACTAGAAAAAAGGAAGATGAACTTACGGGAAAGGAGAAGAGAGAAAGGGGGAAAATGAATTTATAATTAGGAAGAAGAGAGAGAAAACGGAGGAGAGAAGAAAGTGGAGAGAAAAGAAGAAAAATAACTTCCACGACTGAAAAGGCAGATACAGAAGAGACAAAACTGGAGATATAGGTTGCAATATAAATTGTGAAAGCAATTTTCATGATGGCTTTCATGATGGATCGTGAAAGCAGCTTTCATGACGCCTTTCATGATGAATCGTGAAAGCAGCTTTAACGATGGCTTTCACGATGGTCGTGAAAACTCTACTTTTATAGTCAATCGTGAACGCAGGGCGAAGGAAAGAGAGAAAGCAAGAGAGAGACTTTCACCAGAGAAAAAGAAAAAGATGAACTCAGGGGATGGGAGAAGAGAGAAAGGGGAAATGAATTTACAATTGGGAAGAAGAGAGAGGAGAGAGAAAAGGGATGTAACGTCCCAAGTTCATATTTGGAACATTACTACTTGACACTTAATTTAAATATTTTTCAATGTTCCAACAGATGTTACTTTAAAAGAAAAAAGTTTAATTGAGAAATCATATGACAGAAATAAACGTAGTATAGCTTGTGCAAAATCTTCATTACACAACATAAACGGTTTTGATAAAATAATTAAATTTTAAAATACTTGATTAATTGGAGAAGCTTACATAGTCAGAGTTGAAACCACGATCAAGCTTATCCTTTCTGACCTCTTTACCTGAAAAGGTGAGGGATAAGTGTTAGAAAACACTTCGTTGGCCAACTCTTTTTGAATAATGTGGAAGTGTGCTATAAAAGTTTAGTATCTTTTTGAAAAGATTTACTATTGAGTTTGGATTTTTGAAATCGAAATAGTTGAAGCTGTAAATCCTGCACATCAGTAAGAAATAAATCATCACTCATAAACTATAAACTGGATTGACTTGAGATTTTTATGAAAGATGAATTAAAAACGGCATATTAAAAATTGAAGATATTTGGATAACTATAACCCTTTATTTCAAATTTTCAAATAAAAAATTTTAACCATGAATTGAAATCATAGGACTGAATGACATATTCAAAATTCAAGGGATTTGAATATCTATAACCATATATTTTGAATTTTAAAATCATAAACGCTAGAATTTGTAAATCTTGATAGGAAGATGTCAGAAAATTCATATAAAATATAATAGATATCCAATCAGATTGAAATTTTAACCATGGCTCAAAATCAGTATAAGGAACAACATATTAAAATTTCATAAAATTCGGAGATGAATAACTAAGACTTTCAAATTTTTACAATAAGAGTACCTGGAAATTGGAAGGAAAGAAGAAAAAAGGAAGAAGGATATTGAATGGACAATGGTGTCTCACTAGAGAATTCCAAACTGATATACCCTAATTTATGAGTATTAATCTATAATTAATCCTCCTATTCCATTTATATATCCAGTCGTGTCATCCTATTGGGCTCCGGCCCTCAATTTATGGACTTTAAATATTAAATCTAATTTTATTTAGCCCGATTATAGCTTAATAAATTTAAATCATGGCTCAATGTTAATCTAATAACTTAATCATGCTTTTTTCTCAATTTCATTCTACATAAAAATTATATCATCATAAAAAAAATCCAATTGCAATAAATTCATAGATTGCAAATTAAATCATAGAATGACATTATAAAATCATGAAATAATAAAACTTAATGACAATTCCTAATTTTAATTGTTATTCAATTAATTTAATTCAATTAGTCATACATAAACCATGAAAATGAAGATCTTATAAGTGCACATAAAATTATGAAAATATCCATTGAATCAGTTAAGCATGCCTAACTTCAATTCCACACATAAAATCATAACAATATCAATTAAAATATTTCATTATGAAGTTATTGAATTCTCACATGAAATCTTAGAAAGCTTTTATATTATGAATCATAAAATTATGATAATTACTACTTTCATAGAAGCAATTCTAACAATGCAATAAAAATTCGGGTTATCACACCCCCCCCCCACTACGAAAAAATTTCATCCTCGGAATTGCATATCTTACTGAGTGAAAGTGAGTCTTATTTTTTACTAGATTTTGAGTTGGTTTTGCACCAAAAAGTGAAAGATGAATACGTGAATTTTGAGCTACTTTAAAAGTAAATAAGGACTTCAAGAATCGATATCAACAATAAATACCTTTTTTGGAATACCTTGAATATACTCAATAATTTATTATGATTTTATAAAATATAGAGGAAACTTGAAATTAAATAAGATTATGAAAAGATGAAAATTAGGATATAATTTGAAATTGTCAAAGATTTGAAAGTGGACCTTAAATCAAAACATTGTGTCCAATTTGACACTAAGGAAACTTAATAATTCTTTTTTTTTTTAATACATTTGGAAATTATGAGTTTTGTCAAGAAGAGTATGAAATTTTAAATTTACTAGACTTTGAATAAAACCAAAACCATAGTTTGATAAATTTTTGGAAATAAATTTTAGAATCAGGAATCTTTTGCACTTCATTGAGTACCATTGAAATTTTGTAAACTTAGTGGAAATTTTGGGTAAAAAAAAAAAGGGGACCATGTTTTGTTTAGAACCAAATTCTAAAGAACATTTTTTAAAACATTGAAGTTCAAAGATTAAGTTTTGACAACCGAACCTTCAAGATATAGACGATTTTGAAATAAACTTAGATCATATAAGTGAAACTTGAAAGATGGAATTTTGTGAAATAATGAATGGGTGAGATTGGCAAAGTAGTTGACACAAAGTTACATATTGGAAATTGTATAGGTACAACACTGGTGATTGCAAACATAATTTTCTATGAGGAGGACGAGGATTTTTCTTAGGGTAACTTTGTTTAATTTAGAAATTATATCAAATAAAACATTTATGACATTTATGCTTTCAAATGAAAATGATGGCCTTTTATAAAGAATGTTACAATGATCTTTAAAGCATATGCATGAATGCCTATAAATTCTTATTTGTGACACGAGCACCACTCTCAAAGACAAATATACATTTCATCCATGTACACGAGTACCCATTGCTGCAGTCAACGGTCCCGTGATGGTAGTCAAGTATAGTGTATTAAAAGTCATGACTTCGTGTAGTAGTGAAATATAAATCATGTAATAGCTAGTAAGATTATATTTATGATTCACATATATCTAAGAAAAGTGTCATGTAGGTCAAAACAAGTACGTCAGAACACACTGCCGCAAACAGAGGCTTGTGATTATTTTGAACCCAATATAACTCATTATGTAGGTAAGATAAGCACGCTAGAAAGCTGATGCGAACAGTTGCTAATGGCATTATCGAAGCCCAATATACATATTGAACATATAATTCACATAAACTCTAGCTCTATGTAATCATCATAATGACGTGCATCTTTACAAATATGTGATACAAGCACAAATTTTCATGAATCACATCTTTCATGCATAAATCGTAATCATATCAAGAATACTTATGAAATAGTTAAGAATGTTTGAGATCATCTTGTAGAAACACATAGATTATCACTCATTTATAGCATCACAATTCAATACATCATTTTAAATCATGTTGTGCACGCACCAATCGTAAAAAAATCATATCATTCATGAATAAGTTATCATCATATCATGAATATTCACTAAATAGTTTAGCATATTATGAAGCATCTTGTAGGATCACGTAACTTGTAAGATTACACCAACAATTCATTTAAACCTCAAGTATAAACTTAATGATGGATCTTCAACTATATAGGAAGCTTATAATATACTTAGAAGACTTCTTTCTCCTTCTGTTGTTGGACTTTGAGAGAAAATCATCTCAAGGGTACATTTTGAGACGAATACATGTTTCTAACTCGTTGAGAATTTTGAATAAGTGAAAATGACATCCTATGGTGAATAGTGATTTAATCAAATATGATGACTTGTTTAAAAAAATAGTATCCATAATAAAAGAAATGTTTGGGCTTGACCGTACTTAAAACAATAATATTTTGGGAAAGAAGTTTTACGAAATCAAATTGACTCAAAATGGAAGAAACATGTCGGAATATGATGATGGTACACTTTAAAGAGGAAGAAATAATTTGAGAACCTTTAAAACATTAAATAATTCGAGATGAACTTCTAAATCAAATTGAAATTTTATCAAGTCTCCTTAATTGAAGTTGATAAAACAATATTGACTTGATTTTGTCTTCAAATAGTGGAATAAGAAAGGTGCGTTCTTTCATAATAAATTAAAATCAACTTGAAAGATATTTGAAATTCTCATAATCATTGGAAAATATTTCAAGGGAAAATATAAATTACTGAATAAGTCATAATGACCTATATATTATTGATCTTTATCTTTAAACTCTACAGTTTCCTACTCTACTTTATTTAAAAAAAATTATAATAACTTATATGTTTATTTCACAATTTTATGAAAATGTGAAATTCGTAAACTCATATAATTCGAAAGACTAAAATATTTTCCTTAATTTAAAATATTAATATCTTCTTAAAGCCTGGATAAGGACACTTATGCAGATTATGACATGGCTTCTTGCATCGATAACCAACCAGACCCGAACATACGTTGGTTTCTGTCACACTTAGGACATTTGGGGGTGTCCTTGTGGCACTGGGTCCTTTGTTACCACATTTGCTGGGTTTTCAAAATATAATTTAAGTTTTCACAAAACAAGTACTTTATAAATCTACTCTTTTAATTATGAAATCTGAAAAAATGATTTTTCCTCAAATATATATTTATTTTTCACAAAACAAGAGCAACTTTATAACTTTATTGAAAATGTTGACTTATTATATATATATACATATTTATATATACATATAATAATATCCTCCTGACGTTGAAGAAACTTCATTTTTGTTATGAACTCGAATTTTCAAAAAATTTATTTGAAATCCTACAATTTATAGAAAATTATGCTTTTATCAAACTTTTAGTCATAACAACGTAGTACAAAAGAAAAATTCTTAGATTTGCCTGAAACTAGCTTTCACATTACATCATAAATATAAATTTGAAACATTGAATACAAATTTAAATAATTTGAGAAATCTCACTTTAGAAGTAGCTCTTAGATAATATTGTAACAATGTTCTTGAAAATCATACGACTTATTAAAATTCGCTATCGAATGAATATTAGATATATAAAATTGTAGTTTAGCCTTTGTTCTTTGAAAAAATCAAAGATTAAAGAGCTCATACAGTCTAAAAGTAATTTTCTCAATATGAGTTTTGAAATAGGCTCTAAATTCTAAATGAAGAAATATTTTCTTGGAATCATTTTGACAAGGATTGCGAAAATAAAATTGAAATTTTAGTGGATAGGAGAAAGACTTGAGTTACCGACTTGATAGAAATTGACTCTGGACATGAAATTAAAAGAAAATATGGATCTATTTGGGAAAAACGTTTGATTGGTGGAAGCAACCAATTCATAGTCTTATTGAGTATACTTAGGAAAATGATATTGAAATTTTAGTGGATAGGAGAAAGACTTGAGTTAGTGACTTGATAGAAATTAACTCTGGACATGAAATTGAAAGAAAATATGGATCTCTTTGGGGAAAAAAGTTTGATTGGTGGAAACAACCTATTCATAATCTTATTGAGTATACTTACTACAAGTTATCTAAACATCTGTCCTTAGTTGTGGTCCACCTTAAAGTTTTCAACTAAGGTGTCTGAGTTCGTAATCAAATCCTACAAATTATGCCTTCCAATCTAACTTAAAGACTCAAAATACAAGCTTGCTCGTACAAACTTATCATAGCATTCTAACAAGAAAATATCATTGTTACTAAGCAAAAACATTAAACAATTAAATCAACTCAAATTATCATACCGAGTTGATGAGGTAGGATGATTTAGCTATGATTCTCGTCTTGACTGTGCTTCTCCAAGAAACATAATAATTTTCAAAGCATTTTCATAACTTTACATTGTAGAAAAACTCCCTCACTTGAAAATGTAAGTGAGCTAGTCCCAGAAAGTGGACCTACTCTAATACCACATTGTAACGTCCCAAGTTCACATTTGGAACACTACTAATTGAAATTTAATTTAAATATTTTTCAATGTTCCAAAAGATGTTACTTTAAAAGAAAAAAGCTTAATTGAGAAATTATATGGCAGAAATAAATGTAATATAGCTCGTGCAAAATTTTCATTACACAAACAAACAGTTTTGATAAAATAATTAAATTTTAAAACACTTAATTAATTGGAGAAGCCTACACAGTTATAGCCGAAACCATGGCCAAGTTCATCCTTCGTGACCTCTTTACTTGAAAATGTGAGGGGGTGAGTGTTGGAAAACACTCTGTTGGCTAACTCTTTTACCCACAAGAGTACATGCACATGATAACATAACAATTTACATCGCATGAAGACACATTGTATATTGAAGCACTTCACATATGACCATAACTCATAGATCCTGTAATGTGTATACTATTTACTTATTATAGTACACATAAGAGCACATAAATCTTTCTTGGGACGCGCTTTGTCCCGCTCGAGCATCATGAGTTCGAGAGCTATCTAAAGTGATCTTTCAATCAGAATCTTGTATGGGTCATACCCGCAAATCTTAGTCATATTTATATACGGTATTATCCATATACCTTACACATTGTGCAGCTTTACCGTGAATTTTGCAGATAAGACATATATATATATGTCAAATATTTTGTTCATATAATCATATCATCAAACCATCATCATGTCATATTTAACATTCATAATACCAACGCATATCATAGATAATTGCTATATAATCATGCATATTTCTCTATGGGATAATTTAACAAACCACAATATATGATTAGTGTGAGAGTAACACCCACCTCTTAAAGTAGCAATGATGGTATCTTCAATTATGTCTTGTCCCAAACTCGAGGTCTCCAGAGCTCCTACAATAGGGATGAATTGTTTACTATTAACCCCTTAATTAAATAAAATCTTAATCTATAGAAACTTAGATGCTACTGACTGAAATATTGTATAAATTGACATAAAACATTTTAGGAAGTGGAAACAAAGACTAATTTTTATAAAGGTTGTGAAAATGAGCTTCCTATTCGAACTTAGCCACGTTATGTTCTTGAAGTTCGTTCACAGTATATAAATACAAAAACTTCCATTTTCTCAACACCAACTATACATAATGAAATTTTTTACATTTTTCCACTGATTTTTGAGTCCAATCGAACTTAAAACGAAGATATTTTGCCACTGATTTGAGTCCAATCGGACTTAAAACGAAGATTTAATGACTCTTCGATGTATATTTTCAATGCGCAGCAAGGTGATAGATCAGAATATGTGCACGTGTGTATGTGTTCAACAGTAGTTCGAACTGTAAATGAACATGCGGAAGCTTAAAATAAAGTTTGACTTTAAGCGAGGAAGAAATCCCTTCTTCCTCTCAAGTAATTTTATTAGAAGACATATTTGTTCCCACAAATGTTACAGTAGAACTTACATGTATTTGGCTCCCCCTAAATACTTGTCTACCCATGTAACTAAATATTCTAAAACACTTACTTGACCATCTAGTCCCCTAGATGGATTTGAATACGAACTCTCGTTTGTATAAAGTTGAAATCTCCCAAAATCAACGTGTGGTGAAATTCCAAAGTAATCCAGACTCTGCGAGGTTCACCTTCAGTTCGCCCTTGAGTTCTTCTCAGTCTGTTGTATTCTCCCGAATATAACAGCACACTCACCAACCTCTCTATATCTCTTAGCCCATATGATGGTAATTGAATAATCTTGGAGAGTTACCAGCCCCTACAGCTTGAGATTGTATTTATAGTCTCTCATGTCCTCCAAGGAATCTGCCAGTATCTTCTCATATCTTGGTTGTGATATGCATATCTTTGTATATATGGTCTTGATATGCATATATCATATCTTTCAAAGATTTTTTACCAGATTCCTCTTGATTTTCCTTGTATTTAGCCGTGCCTTTCCTTGTATTTCCCTTCTCATTCAATCTTGACTTTCTTCCAAGAATATCTCCACAATATCTGCAACCAATAATAAATTAATTAGAATTTTTGAATAATATTGACAATAATTACCTTATCTATCTCCCCCTTTGGCATGTTGTTCGAAAATTCCAGGACCATCTGCTACCTGCAAAAAGAAACAAGCAAGAGAACTGTATGCTGAAAAGAAGGATGTTCACATATAGCAGAAGCATCATTCATCATGTTCAGATAGTCAATAAAAACAACTAAACTACATATATTGTTGTTAGCATCCTAGCTACTGGAGATTGTAGTATCAATATTACAGACCCTTAAAAATTTGTTCAAATTGTTTAATAAAAACATCCCAAATTCAATCAGAATCACTCCCAGATTCCCATTCTTCTACTTCCTCAGTATCTTCGGCTTCAGTCTCCTCGGCCACCCTTTTTCTTTTTGTTGCCTTGCCTGACACCTTCCTCTTCCCTTTATCCGCGGCAGATGGTCCTTTCTCCCCCTTTTTCGAGCTTCCTGCCAAAGGAGTGGAACCTCTGTGTGGTGCGTCCTGAGAGGGAACATCCAAAGATTTCAAGACATTAGTAAAATAAAGCTTCTGGGCAGCTACCTCAGCAGCTAGAGTATCAAGAATCTCTAGTTGCTGATGTAGAAAAAGCGCGAGATTGGCCTCGACTTCCGAGGGAGAAAAGGTGGGTGCAATGGTGCGTGGCCTATAGGCAACATTGGCCTCTCTGGAGGCCATGTTCAGCGGAGGGCGACTTTCTGAAGGACATCAGTGGAATGAGCCTAATTGTCCTGATGTGATAAGAGGCCCCAAATGAGGGTAGGGAACGGAAGCTTCTTACGAGAATCGGGCTTCTCAGCAAAACTCATGATGGCCTCAAATCTTATCCTCCCAAAGTCAATCGGTATGGCCTTCAGGACTTTGAAGATGACCTGACACTGGGCCGATGTTAGGTGAGACTTATTGGACGTGGGTGTCCAATTTTGCCTCCCTATTTTATGAAGCCAGTTGGCCTCCTGTGTCAATATCGAGGGAGAAATCCCAGGCTTACTCCAGCTGGTGAGCTTCCGTCGCTGAGGAAGTCGACCACCTCCCCAAGGTCGACTTCAACCTCCTCGTCCTCATCCAGAATAATCAGTTCCAAATAATCATTAATGGCATCAGGACTAAAATTAACAATTTTATTGCGGAAAAAAACTCTCCAGAACCGAGGGGATTCGGGATCCTGAATGCCAGTGACCAAATTAGCATAGAACTCATGAACAATAGAACTATAAAACCTACCCAAGTTCATCACAGTAACCTCTAATCCAGATTTTTTGATAAACTCCATAACAGACATTTTTGCAAAACGTTTAAGATCAAGATTACGTTCAGACCAGAAGTCCATACCAGAAAACAATTTGTAGCGGTTGGAAGCTACCTTCGTGTAGACCGACTTGGAGAAGACCTTAGCACGGACCAGTAGACCCTGGAGATAACCCAGTAAAGGCAGCAGGAGAAGGCTTTTTGTGACGGTGCGAATGGCGAGGCGGAGATCTTGCCACTTCGTCCTCGGACGAGGACTCATCAATGAAATGTTGATGCTGTGGCGTAGGAATTGGGGTTTTGCCTGTAGGTTTTGCCTTGCGGGGAATTTTGGACTTTGGAGGTGGATGTGAGGTCGTCCTGAAAGGGAAATCTTGAGGAGGAAGTGGAGATTCCGCCATGGGCGAAGGATCTCCTTCTTGTGGAACTGCGGTAGCAGGGGGCGGAGTAGTCGTACTGGGCTGCGGAACATCGGTTGGAGCGGTTTCGATCTGAGGGGCATCGGGGCACAGCGGAGACGAAGGACCGGGAGGGGGTGTGTCCTTGCTCGGGTTGGCTGATGGCGGTTCATCAGATTCGGGCGGAGGGATAGTCTCTAATGGTTCTGGGTTCAAGAATGGAACCAAGTTCCAGGTTGGTCGTCTTCCGCTGGGTGAATCTCCGTGGTCCGCCTTGAAACCTCTGCACATAGATGTTGAAGAAGAAACACAAGAACACAGGCGTGAAAGTGAACTTTGAAAAGATTAGCCCTGGTTAATCACAGTCTGACAATGATATGAAATGAGGAGGGCTGATGCCTCGATTCCTGTCTATTTCACGAGATTTTATATGGGCTACTCAAACCCTTTTCGGCGCCCACTCATTGCAGTTATATAGTCATTAAGATATATGATCACACATCCAGACAGTTGAGAAAATGAAGACCACGTCCCCATTTTGACACGTGTTCCAAAAATAAGTCACGACTGGATAATCATCCAGGCCCCTTTTTGCATAAAATAATTCATATAATCCCAGGAGAAAAATAAGAGAGGCTGATTTTTTTTTAATTATTATTATTGGAGGAATGAAATCATAGATCACCATATTAAACACAAGTCTCAGTCAGGCAACAATGTTTGAAAATGCACTAAGAAAAATCCGCAAGTCTTTTCTTCCAGTATATGTTCCCCCCATTTTGATTGCTGAGTGAGTTATATGATTTTTCCTTATTGCTCCTTCTGCCGAATCCTTTTGTAGTAGCTCGCAAACCACATAATAAAGTACCACACTAGGAAAATCCTGCGTGACGAGCTCAGAACCTTGTAACCCCTATATTTGGTGCAACTTAGAGGTGAACATTATTAAGGAAGCTTTCACAGACCTTTTATTTTCTGTGCTTGGTGCTCTATCACATTGGTGACAGCATTCCATAGCATCATTTCAAGGTCGTAGCTCTTTTCCTTATACTGGGAGAAGAAATAATGGATTCAAAGTTCAAGACAAACAGATTTTTTAACCTGTGAGAGACTTATAATTATCCTAGGCAATCCGAGACTTCCACCTCTCCTTTATTTTTTTATTTTTTTTGATACACCATTTACATAGCACAACAAATCTCTAGAGATTTTCTCAGGGATATGAATTTTTGCGCATCTAGGGCCTTTGTGAAAATATCAACCAGTTGACTTATGGTAGGAACATGTTCAAGGGTAATGACTCCATCTTCAACTAACTCTCGGATGTAATGGTGTCTAATGTCTATATGTTTAGTTCTGGAGTGTTGCACAGGGTTTTTAGACATATTAATGTCACTCAAATTGTCACAAAACAGAGTCATGGAAGTTAAGTTCATACCATAGTTGCACAACATAAGCATCATCCATACCAGTTGAGAGCATGAGCTGCCTGCAGCTATGTATTCAGCTTCTGCAGTCGATAGTGAAATGCTGTTTTGCTTTATGCTTAGCCAAGATACAAGATTGTTTCCAATAAAGAAGCATCCTCCTGAAGTACCCTTTCTATCATCCACGTCGCCGGCCCAATCGGCGTCACAGTATCCTGCAATGAAAGGTTTAGTCTCAAAGGAATATTTCAAGCCATAGTTAGTTGTACCTGCCACATATCGTATAATTCTTTTTACAGCCTTGAGGTGAGACTCCTTAGCATTCGATTGGTATCTAGCGCATAGTCCAAATTTCTTTACCAGGTTCTTGGCATACTTTTCTTGATGTATCATAATTCCACTTTTGCATTGTTTGACCTGTAGACCAAGAAAGTAGGAAAGTTCACCAACCATGCTCATTTCAAATTCACGAGACATTACCTGGACAAAGTCATTCACTTTTTGTTTGGATGTGGATCCAAATACAATGTCATCTACATAGATTTGTGCAACAGTGATATCATTGTTCGACCACTGGATGAACAGAGTCTAATCAACTCCTCCTCGTTTGTACCCTTGACTGATCAGAAACTCTGTCAGTCTTTCATATCATGCTCTTAGAGCTTGCTTCAATCCATAAAGGGCTTTCTTCAGTTTGTAGACATGGTTTGGAAAGTGTGGATCTTCAAACCCCTTTGGTTGTTCAACATATGCTTCATCTTTCAAGAAACCATTCAAGAATGCACTTTTTACATCCATTTGATAAAGAATAAATTTCTTAAGACATGCAAAGGAGAGAAGGATTCTTACTGACTCCAGTCGTGCAACTGGAGCGAATGTTTCCTCAAAGTCAATTCCTTCTACCTGTGTGTATCCTTGGGCCACGAGTCTTGCTTTGTTTCGAGTGATGTTACCTTGTTCATTAGTTTTGTTCTTGAAGATCCATTTTGTTTCGATGATGTTCGCACTGTCAGGTCTTGGTACAAGTGTCCAGACATCATTTCTGGCAAACTGTTCCAATTTCTCCTACATTTCTAGTATCCAGTTATCATCCTTAAGTGCTTCTTTGACATTTTTGGGTTCAACCACAGAGGTGTAGCAAGCATGGTGAACCAGTCCCTCCATTTTCCGATAGTCAGGTTTTGGTTTGCATCGTCTCTTTATCCCTTCATTAAGTTCTCCAATGATGAGTTCCTTGGGATGTTCTTTCTGAATCTTTGTTGAGGGTTCACCTTTATCACTGTTTTCATTTGTTGGTTCTTGGTCAGTTTCTGTGATGTTCTCATTATTCTGGTTTCCCGTTGGTCGACCTGCTGATGAACTTGCTTCTTCCAAGTAAACTTCCTGTCTTATCAAAGAATCATCAAATACAATGTTAGTGCTTTCAATGAGTGTTTGAGTTCTCAGATTATAGACACGATAGGCTCTACTGTTGGTCGAATATACTAGGAACATACCAACATCACTTTTAGCATCAAATTTACCTAACTGTTGTCTATCATTATATATACATAACACTTACAACAAAACACATGGAAGTGACTTAAATTAGGAGTTTTACCTTTCTAGATTTGATAAGAAGTCATTTCCATTCCTTTCCTAAGATATACCCTATTTGTAACATAGCATGCTGTATTCAGCCCACCATTTTTGGGCTACTTCCTTGCCTATCATCATAGCTTTAGCCATTTCTTGCAATGTGCGATTTTTTCTTTCTACTACTCCATTTTGTTAAGGTGTTTTAGGTGCAGAGAATCCATGAACAATACCTCGAGAGGCACAGAAATCAGTGAATGCAGTATTTTCAAATTCTCTACCATGGTCACTTCTTATTCGAACAACAGAATCCTGTTTTTCATTTTCTATCAGACGTATTAATTTTTCAAATTCATCAAAAGTGTCTGATTTATCACGAAGAAATCTTACCCATGGTATCTAGAGAAATCATCAACACAAACAAAAATATATCTCTTAACTCCTGCACTTTCAGTTTGAACAGGACCCATCAAGTCCATATATAGCAAGGCCATGATTTGTTTTGTGCAAACGTCTGTGTTGCTTTGTGTGAGCTTTTTACCTATTTACCAAGTTGGCATGGTGCACATACACCTTGATCTTTGTTTGGGTGTTTAGGCAGTCCTCGTACACATTGTGATTTTGACAAGGCAATGAGGTGTTTGTATCCTATGTGTCCCAACTTTTGATGCCATATTTCTGTTGCTCCAGAGCTAACATTGTAGCATTCATGACTCCTGTCAAGAAGATAACAGTTGTTAGTGGACCAAGTTCTGGTAAGCATGCATTCATTATTTTTTTTTTAACACCAAGCATTTGTCATGAGTGAAGTTTACTTCGAGTCCTTGGTCACAAATTTGGCTAATGCTCAACAGATTTCCCTTAAGATTTTCAACAAGATACACATTAGACAATTTAGGCATGCCATTAGTATTGAGAGTCCCTTTCCCAATGACACGCTCACTCTTACCATCTCCAAAAGTTACTGACTCTCCTTTTATTGGGGTGATATCAGATAAGTATGTTGCATTACCTATCATATGTCGTGAGCATCTACTGTCAAAGAACTATGTTCCAGTATTGTTCGCCCCGAGTGAGACTACTGACGAAGTAAGGCACATGTTTTTCTTGTCAACCCAAACCTTTTTCACATTTGTTTTACTGCTTTTGAATTTTCTTACTTTCGAAGAGTCTAGAGGCCTATGATTTTTTACAGGAACACCATATAAATTCCAAGTTGAAATATTACCTGATTGTAGGTCACGTTTCATTCTGTAGCATCTTGGTTAGATGTGCCCAGGTGTATCACAGTAATGGCAAATAGGAATAAATTTTCTCATACCTCTTGTGTCTTGTTTCCCAGGTTGTCTTGTGGTATTCTGTCCTTCATTGTCGAACGTAGGAATTGTAGCTGGTACAAAGACTGTTGATCCCGATGTTCTTTCTTTAATATATCCTATTCCTGTTTTATTATTTTGTGGTCTTCCATATGCCAGGATTTTGTCAAATTTAGTTTTTCCTTTGTTGTATGGTTCGCACTGCTTTGTCCAGCTCAGCTCGTAACTCTGCTAACTCATGATCCTTATCCTGCAATTTTGAAAAGTAATCTGTTAATTCATTTGTAAGGGAAGAGTTTACCTGGTGATTGCTTGTTGTAGTTGTCCGGGCTGTTTCAGAGTTGACTTTAAGTGACTCAATTTCCATCTCGTAAAGTTGGACCTGATGTTCGAGATTCCTCACATTCTTTTGGGACATAATAAAGTCATCTCTCAATCTTTCATTTATTTCCCTAGTGATGTGCAGTTCATGTTTCACTTGACTGAGTTCCTGATTTTCCATGCTTAGTGCGCCTTTACTTTTGTATTCCCTTACTTGATTCTCCAATGTGGTACATCTGGTAGATACGTCTAGAAATAATTTCTCTAGATCTTCCAGAGTTGGATAGTCAAAATCGGGTTCCTCAGTGTACTCTAGTTCCTCATCAGTTCGAACAGCAGATGTGAGACATCCCAGGTCCTTTGATGATGTATAGATGGTAAGGTTACTGGGGTATTCTGTCTCTTGTTCATCAGTTTCTTCTTCTCCTTCAGATTCATATTCATTCCAGGTGGCTTTTAGTGCTTTGGTCTTTCTTAGAAAATTTGGACATTCTGCTTGACAGTGTCCATATCCACTACACTCTCTGCATTGTTCAGAGTCCTTCCGATTTACCTGCCTAATATTCGAGGATCTGTTTCCACTTTTTCTGATGTTCTCACCAGAGTGCGGACTTTTGTTGAACTGGTGCCTCTGATTGTATTTTTTCACAAGCTTGCTGTAATTTTTCGTGAGAAGCGCAATTTTGTCAGCAAGTGCTGTTACATCATCCTTGAATTGTTCAGTTGTTGTCTCCGTCTTTAAGGTTATCCCTTTGTTTTTAGGTGTCTCCATGCGATTGTTCAACTCAAACGTCCTTAACTCTCCCATCAAGTCATCTAATGTCATCGATGTGACTCTCATGAATGATTCTAGAACTGTGATTTTTTCTCTGAATCTAGGAGCTAGTGTTCTCATGATTTTCATGATTTGAACATCTTCCTTGATAGCATCACTGAGGGTGTAACATTGATTTACAATGTCACTGAACCTAGCAAAGTACATCTCAATGTTTTCATCTTCATTCATTTGTATTCCATCAAATAATGTGGCCAATCTTTGTAACTTTGATTTTCTTACGGACTCATTTCCTTCAAATTGTTTTTGTAGAGCATCCCAAGCATCTTTGGCAGTTTGGCAGTGTATAATCAACTTGTGTCTCATGACATCAACCGAAGCAAGAATAGCATACAATGCTATGTAGTTTGCCTCTTCGGCACACTTTTCGTCCTCCGTCCATAGTGTTCTTGGTTTGTCTACAACCTTAGTTATATCCGTTCCATCCTGCATCTTAGGCCATGTCCACTTTGTTTGGATTGCTTCTCCACATCGTTTGGATCTTAGATAGATAAAAATCATTGATTTCCAGAACGGATAGTTTTGTCCATCAAGCGAGGGTGGGCGTAGTGTGGTCCCTTCATGTGAACCCATGTGTCTGTCCCTGGATCTACCTGTTTAAGAAAAATTGGAACATGCTCTGATACCAATTGATAGATCAGATTATGTGCGCGTGTGTATGTGTTCAACAGTAGTTCGAACTGTAAATGAACATGCGGAAGCTTAAAATAAAGTTTGATTTTAAGCGAGGAAGAAATCCCTTTTTCCCCTCAAGTAATTTTATTAGAAGACATATTTATTCCCACAAATATTACAGTAGAACTTACACGTATTTGGCTCCCCCTAAATACTTGTCTACCCATGTCACTTAATCTTCTAAAACACTTACTTAACCATCTAGTCCCCTAGATGGATTTGAATACAAACTCCCGCTTGTACAAAGTTGAAATCCCCTAAATCAACGTGTGGTGAAATTCCAAAGTAATCCAGACTCTGCGAGGTTCGCCTTCAGTTCGCCCTTGAGTTCTTCTCAGTCTATTGTATTCTCCCGAATATAACAGCACACTCACTAGCCTCTCTATATCTCTCAGCCCATATGATGGTAATTGAATAATCTTGGAGAGTTACCAGCCTCTACAGCTTGAGGTTGTATTTATAGTCTCTCATGTCCTCCAAGGAATCTGCGGGTATCTTCTCATATCTTGGTTGTGATATGCATATCTTTGTATATATGGTCTTGATATGCATATATCATATCTTTCAAAGATTTGTTACCAGATTCCTCTTGATTCTCCTTGTATTTAGCCGTGCCTTTCCTTGTTTTTCTCTTCTCATTCAATCTTGACTTTCTTCCAAGAATATCTCCACAATATCTGCAACCAATAATAAATTAATTATAATTTTTGAATAATATTGACAATAATTACCTTATCACAAGGAATGAATATTTTATAATCACAAACTATATGGAGGAACGAGCTGAATTTTGAACTGTAGAAACTAGAATTATGTGAAAGTGTGATGATAAGTAGGAAATCAGGCGTATTTTTAACTGATAAAATTGTATTTTTAATACAATTAATTTGTGTGCATCCTCTATTTCCTACTTATTTGATATTTCACAAGAATTACATCCTTTTTGTTTTTGTGGTTATTTGTAGCGAATTACGGAAAAGTTCTAGTAATAACCTACATGAGAGGTGGGCCAAGGAGAGAAATGAAGAAATAGTTGCTGCATTAAGAAGAGATTATGAGCTAAAAATTAAGGACTTAATTATTTAATAATTAAGCACATAATTAATTAAGCCCAGAAAAAGAATTAAGGCAGCCATTATTTATTTGGGGAACATCAGCAGCCTAGGGGTTACAAAAAAAAGGAGGACAGCAGCTAGGGGAAGGGAAGGCTTCATGCATTGACCCAGGGAAAAGGGGTGACTCCAGCAGCCATTTATATTGGAGAGAAGGAAGAATTGGAGAGAGAGGCTTTGCCGAGGAGGGGGAGATAATAATTTGTCGTCAACTTTCCGATTAAATAATCTAATTTTTCTTCCATGTTTTTATTAATTGATGATCATGAATTTTTATTTGAAAATGTGTAACTAAATTTTATATTTCGGTTTAGGGAATGTTTGAATCCTATTTCAATATTATATGATTTATATTTTCGTGACACCGTATTGATTTAATATGTGCGAATTTATTATGTTGATTGTTTGAATTGATTTATAATATATATATATATATTGTTAATTGTGATTGATCAACTCAATTGATAGTTTATATATTTAGGGCTAGGGTTTAAATTGTAATTCGTAATTGTTGTGATGTTGACCTGTATGTAGAAACTAATAATTTTTATTATTAGAATTCAAGATTAATTGAATCGAGCGTATGAATTCGATAACCTGCCTACCCTTTTATCCTAATTGATAATGCATTTAACGAATTAAATCCAAAGAGCGTATTTTGGACGGTTCGCCTAAATAAGTTAATTAGAGAGCTTATTCTAATTAATTACACTTAAGGTATAAATCGAATCAACAGAGCTTGTTGTTGGTTCAGGGGTAGGAATTTTATTTATTTTAATAGATAATTTATCTTTAAAATACAATTAATTAATTATTTTATTTTTATTTTTATTTTTTTTCAATTAGTGAATATATATATATATTGTACTTCTAGGAATATGTGTCCTCACAATCAACTGTTATGATGCCCTAAAAAGAAACATTTCATGTATAATCATTATGAATACAAATGAAAATTTAAGGCTTATTGTATTCAATTATCTATATATATATATATGTTATATGATATTGAAATTATATTATATCGATACTAGGCGACCTGGTCATGCACGTGTTGGTGGTAATGGAATAAGTCTCGATGGTTGACATTCTAAATATTTTAAGCCATAAAATCTACGAGAAGGAATATCGTATGACTCGAATAGGCTTGCACTGAACAATACGTCCTTCGGAAGTGGATATCCCGTTCTATGAATATTGGTGTTGAGACACCACGTAGTTAGTGGATGTGATATATATCCCAAACGATCACATTGAATTGATCTCACGTCAAAACTCAAGCTATTTTCGAGTCATAGTGGCAACAGGAAAGTTGATGTTCTAATTTTTGTAGGTGCTTTAATTAGTTCTTAGACTGTAAGCATGCACGTGGTCTTGCATAAGGAAAGCAATATATTTGACTAGTTCCTTATATCTCTCTTGAGAGATGAAACGAGGGCTCATTGGTTACAATGAAACTATATTTAAGATTAGTGTAGTGACAAGACATAACTCGTTTGCCCACATAGTAACCGATCGGGATTTTTTCTCTATATTTTTTACACTTGTCGTATCCAATGAAAGTCTTGCGCAAGACACCGACCAAAACATAAGAGATGGATCTGGTGATGGACAAAACGGATCAAGAGAGTTTGTGAGAATTATTATAGTTATTAATGTCAATTATGGGTGCGTAATAAATGATCAACCCTTAGATATTAATGAGAGAACAATGTGAATGAACTGTATCTGCACGATAACTACAGATGAAAGATTCGCACACTAAATTCACCTTTGCCTATGAGTCCCTCTAATAGCATTTGATGGACATGAATGAATGTATTGAGTATCTAAGGATTGAGAAATCTAAAGATAATGAATTAATTGGATTATTTAATCTCGCAATTGGATTGTTTTATTTTGGACTAGGTGTAGTGATGAATCTAAAGGATCACAATAAATCTAAAGGGTCACACGCTTACTCAGATTCTAGTATATTAGAACGAAGATAAATAATTAATTAATCATTGGTGGATTAATTATTAGGCTAAAAAATATTTGTCGGACAAAAGTAATTATTTAAGCTAAGTATTTAAATGATCATAGAGAGAATAATTATTGGGCTAATTTTATTTGTTTGACAAATAAGTAATTAGGCCCGAATAATCTAGAGAATTTTAAATAATTAATTTGAAATAGTTTTTTAGGCTTAAGAATTAATTGAACTGAAAGACCTAGTCTTGAAGATAAGTCTAACACATGGAGATAAGGAAACATTGGTCCCTAAAGAAACCTAAGGGAATCAATATAAATTGATGCCCGTAAAAGGATTTCAACCCCATACGCACTCACTCATAGGAGAGGAATTTTGATCCTCTCTTTTCTTGTGTGCTCTCTTTTATCTCTTCTCATGCGCTGAGATTCTCAATTATATTTTTGTTTTAAATTATTCATCTCATTTTACATAAGACATATGAGAATCAAACTACATCGTGTCTAAGCTTTCAGATTGCGCGTGGATAAATTGGAGTGAAAGTTGATCGATCTGTGACCGGTCATCCGTGGATTCTTGCTAAAAAATATGATCACAGTTAGCTAAAATTTAATTTGAATTACGTATATGTTGGTGTGCAATATTATGTATAGATCGTAGAAATAAGTTTAATTATTTACTTCTGTTGCACATTTCATATGATTTATGACATAAATATTCCAATTATACTAATATAAGTACAAATGTGATTAATTATGTAAATTAATCAATTAATTATTAAATAAAAGATATGAGGCTTTCTATTCTACTATAATAATCACAAACTATCCATTGTACGAGAGCAATACTATAGACTAAATAGGGGGGGGGGGGGGGAAGGACTAATTATCTAATATGATTATTCAATGAGTTGGGTGTTATTTAATTAGCATGTAAGTTTTATTGACTATATATGGTTGTTCACATATGTACACAAGAATACTTAACAACCACATGTTTGTTTGAGTTTTATATAACTATAAATTAATTTTAAAAATAAATTTTTTTATTTGTTATAATTAATATTTTATCTTATTTATTTTATAAAATAGTTTATTTATAAACATTAATTATATTTTAGATGCACGATATAAAATAATATATATATAAGAAGTAAGTATATTTAAATTCATGGATTACACATGATAAATACTAGTTAAACTAAAACAAAAAAGTCGTGAAAAGTCGTGCGTTGCATGGTACCTAGTGAAAATTAATTTTATAATAAATTGCATTTTTTATTATTATAAATACCTAAAAATTATACAATTTTCAAACAACACTTATTTGAAAAGAGAGAAAATAATTTTATTGAAGAAAAAAATAATCTTTTTATTTATTGATTAAAAAACAAGTATAGTTAAGGCATAATATATTTTTAGTTAACAAAAATACGTTCTTCATTAAAAGTACTTTCTATGTTCCAAAAAAAAGTTATATTTTTTAAAAATAATTTTCTTTTTTTAACTTTGTTTAGTTATATGTGGTACAACCTTTTATTGAGTTACATAAGACACTTACACAAATTCTTTTATTTATTATTTTATCTTTATTCAATTATATATAACTTGTAAATAATTTTATTTTATTTATTATTTTAACTAATATAATAAGATCTTAAATTATAAAATATGATATTTTTTGGAACAAAAGATATTCTTAAAACATGATTATTTTTCGAAAATAGAGGGAGTAAATTATTTTGCTGAAAAAATGGCGCGCACAACATGCATCACATCTGAGTTAGATCAGCTAAAACCCATGCATGTCTTATCACTTTTTAGGTAAACACAATGCATACCCCTTTTTTTGTGAATGATTCTAAGTCTCCAACTCAATAAAACTAATTTAAAATTATCTATGAAGTTGAAATTATTGAGCGCGATAATAGAGAAGTCGGACGTTTGTAGGGTTCTTGATGAATGCAATTAATCAACTATTTCTGTTATGTGGCTAATTTGAACACATAAATAGGGTAACAACATTATTAAAGATAAAAATACTACATTACAGAGCAGCTCATACATCCCTCATCTGTCCTCTAATCAAACTGTAACACTAGTTTGTGATTTTAGAAGCAGCGTCGTGAAGCAGTTTTTAACTACAATACATCAAGCAGCAAGCGGATTAAGTACCTGGCCGACGAAAAGGACCACCCCCGTCAAATCTTCTTTGATGACGAACAGGAATGGATGATCAGCAACAAAGTCTAATTCCTTCTCTATCAGCAAAGCCCTTAGTTTAATTACACCAGCAGAAGCAGCTGCAGCTTCCGTGCCTTCCTCATTCACCTCGATGAACGACTTATGGAATATGCTAGAAACATAGAGATTTTGGCCGACGCTGGAGGCCACCATCTCAGACAGACCACCACCGGAAAATGGTAGCACTACACCCTGACCCTTGAGAACCTCAGCTGCCTCGAAACCAAAACCTATTTTAAATTTTGGAATATGGAAATTATTAACTTTCACTTTTTGACGAGGCATATGGTGTTCCATGAATCCCGATTCGGAGCTGACTTTTTCTAGCAAAGCTGGCAGCCCATCCTTAGCGTCGGGGAGAACAAAGTACATTGAAAATTTACGCTTATCTTCTCCTTGTTTGTAAGGCAGGCCCAAAACTTTGAAACCGTCAAAAGCACCAACATATTGCTTCTGCTTGCTGGTCATGAACGGTGCTTGAACTGAGCTTCCATTCAGGAGAAAAAACTCGTGGTCTTTTGTTGCAGATGCATCAAATTTTTCATTCCAAGCTCCTTTGAAATACACTGCATTTGCGAAGATGAGTCTTGTAGAAGCATCAACCGAACCAGATGGAAGTATTTCTTGGATTAGGCCATTTGTCTCCTTGTCCGCCCATGTATTTACTTCTTTGGTTACCTCAACAGCCTTGGTAAAACATTAAGATAAACAAATGTAACAATTAGAGAGAGAGAGAGAGAGAGAAAACAAAAGGGTCTTTGTCGATATTCAACAACATTGCAACAATACTAATTAATAGAGTACTTCTTGATTTACGTATTTGTTCTTTTTACACCTAACTAACACCCACAATAAAATTATTGAGAAGCTTCAACAATAAGTCCACCAAAAAGTGCCGGCTGTGTGGAATCTGTGTGCTTCGTGAAGGTATAAATGCGTGTATGAAAGATGATAATTGAAATCTGTAAAATTAATGATATATATATGTATGCTTCTAAAATCACTTCCTACTGTTCATTTGAACTTTCCAACTATCGGTTATACTATCGGGTCTTCTCACTCCCACATATTCCGTTCTCAATATGCGCTAAGAAATAGATGGGAGTCCTTATTTCGTAAAACTACCAATTTAGGATACTTCTATTTTGAGTTCAAGATGTATATAACCGCATAATTTAATGTTTGAATAGGGTCATGAACAGAGAATTCCCTTATCTGTTCATAATTACCAATCTGCTCTAAATTTTATGAAAGTTTAAATACTTTTTATTTTAATAATATAAATATACTCAATAAAAACAATTCCAGAGGAACAGTGAACAAGATGTCAGCTCTATATGATCAATAGTTATCTCGTTGATAAAGATAACTTCACATAGAACATTTCATGGGAAGTATTGCTCGATAATTAGCAATAAACTTTTTCTTCTTCCAATCATAATACTGTTACCCTGGGATGCATTTTCTTGAACACACTTAAAATAAAACTGCTAATCTATAACCAAAAGCGGTTATCCATTTATGGATGCAGAGAGAATTTCCAGATCACACAGTCAGTTTTTATTGACATATGTAACCTCTCCTAATCTTGTGACAAATTTCACAAGATTTTTTCAAAGGATGAGGCTTTTCTTTCGTCTGAGTTCACAATAGGAACCTTCAATTCATCCATTATCATGCAACCATTCAGTTTCATTCAGCAAACATCATCTTTTTCATGTCAAAGCAGACAAACTACAGTGCTAGTATGGGCCTTGCATACGCCACCCCACCCCCACCTCATTGGGAAAATAAAAATTAAAAAAGAAGCCAGTAGCACCACCAACAGTCATATTAAACAAAAAAGAATGATGATCCCCCTAATTTTAAAATTAATAAATTGTCTTGTTCATGTTGCTAAAAATCTATAGTATCTAAGAAACCTCGACAACGAAATCAGAATTTTTGGTTTTATTCCACAAGATATACCCAAAATTATACTTGATGCCTTTAGCTTCCTAAATCATTCCCAAGCTTAAGAAAGCAGGGAGGTTGCAGCTTACATGATTCAACAAAATCTACAAAACACTCCTGAGCTCACAATATTGATCTGAAACTAAAGTTAATTATAACATGGTAATGCAAAAGATAAAAACATAACAATTTTCGCATCTTTTACTTACAACATGTATCAAAGTAATGATATACTTAATTTACATTAGGAATAATGTAATTATGTTGTAGTACTAAATCAATGCTCGTTATTCTGCTTTCTGTCCAATAAATCCCCATCTATTGTTAACATTCATTTTATATTTAAGTCAATGTCACACAAAATCAATTGAGCTTATTTATACTTTCACCTAACGATAACTTCAATCAAGTTCTAATATCATTTCTTTCGTTTCAAATTGACTTATAGTTATAATTTTCAATCTAGTTATTACATTCTCAGCAGTGCAAGTAATTTTTAATGCCCGATTATTATCTACAGAACTATTTTTCAAATTGACTAGCGTTAAACTTCCCAATCCAGCTTAGCAAAGACGAATATTTACATAAATAACAATTGTCCATAAAAGTTCTACAATCCTACTCAATTGGCACAGCAGCTCCCAAGCTTAGATCGTATATATCATCCTGTCCATCTACACTGGTTCTAAAATACAAATTTGAGGTGGCTTAATATTGTTGCTCTGTTTCAATTTAAAGATCACACTAGAAACCTTCAGTAGTACTCCCTCAGAAAAAAAAAAAAAAAGGAGGTGGGAATTGATTCAACTTCACCAATACGACTCGAACAATTATGTCAAAACTCCAGGAAGACAATCTACCTAGATTTCAACTTTAAGCAGAACATGAAAATAGCAAGCTGTGAAGAGAAGAACCGGTATTTATTGGGAAAATATACACCGCGGTGGAGTTGGTTTAGTGTAGATTCTACCCGTAAACAAAAGAAAAAAACTTTGAACTTGGTGACATGGAAAAGAATTTACAGATTTATCAAATCAATCGACGAAATTTTTTCACATAAACCCTAGAATCCAATTTTGTTGATAAAACAGCATGATTAAAGAAACAAACCTTATTCTGAAAATCAACTTGAGATGAAGCAGCCTTGTAAGCATTCTCTACAACTTCCTTGAAAGAAGGCTTCAAACTAACACTCTGATCAATCCAAACGCCGTTCGCGAAGGACAAACGAGGCCCACCAAGAGGGGCACCGTCGGCGAACACCACCGTCGCGATCTGTGAAGAGAGCGAATTGAGTTCTTCTGTTGACTTTGACTTGAGAAAACCCAGAAGCTGGTCTTGGGTCGGGCCCTTCGACCCAGCCGCGATCAAGCCCAATACGACGTGGATCGAGAGCGGGGAGAATACGAGGTTTGCTTCTTTGGCCTTGGTGGAGATGACGTGTTTTGCTAGTGAAAACGAAACATCGGTTTGATTGAGGATGGATTCTCGGAGGTCCATTTTCTGCTGCTATGTGTGTTAGTTAGTGCGTGTTTTTGCAGAGAGGAAGTGAAGCCACTTACAGACGTATTTGGTTCCTTTGTGCAAGATTCTAAGTGTATGGTAGTGCGTGTTTTTGCGAGAGCGTATGAAGCTACTCGAAGACGAATGTTATTTCTTCTGCACTAAGGTGAAGTTCTGAAGTTCGACAGCCGACAGGGAATGCCACACGCGTCTGTTACACGTATAGATATAAATTTATAATAGGCATAATCTAACCACACCACCTAAATTTCTAAACACACACATTTACTAAACACACCACACAACACTACATTTAAAAATTCAAAATTACTAAACACATCACAAAAATACCAAAAATACCCTTCACCTTTCAAAAAATTGAAAACGGACGAACACCTCTCCCAAAACTCAAACCCTTCCCCATCCGCCGAACACCTCTCCCACGCGAAAACCCTTCCCCTCCACCATCCCGAAGTGCACAAACACATTCACCGTAGGAGGCAATGGACGCCGAACGCGAAACTCCAGGTAATGTGCCGCAATTCCGAGATTTCACTTAATATATTTCTGTCGCGAGAATCGCAGGCGTTCGGCGCTGGTTGGCCGAACAGCCTGCGAGGCGTTCGGCCAGTGTTGGCCAAACAGCCTGCTTTTTTTTAATTTTTTTTTTTTTGCAACGTATGTATGTTAACATTTTAATTATCTTATGTTATAGTTTACGAAAGAAGGTGAAGACGGCCTACCACTTCAAATAGACGATTACGGGCTGCCCAGCAAGAGGCGGGTCCTTCTCACGTGCCGGAAGAACAGGAGGAGGAATATGCCGAAATGCCTCAAGAACAAGTGAGGCAAGCCGAGCATAACGAGTTATTGATGGGCCCATTTCCCGGCGGCCCCTACGATCCGTCATTACTGCGAAGCTTCAAAACACACGTAGCCGCCGACGTGTGGAATGGCAATGAGAGAGGCGTTTTAAAATGCCTCTGCCACACTTCGAAGCTTCTTCGATGGGTGTATCCCGAGGACGAGACGACCCGAGTCTGGAGGTCGTATGTGAAGCGGTCCGGGCTTCACAATTTGAGCAAGATATCCTACAGAGCTCCCAACCGGAACCTCATTTCTGCATTCGTCGAACGGTGGTAGCCGGAGACCAACACTTTCCACGTACCCTTTGGTGAGATGACGATCACATTAGATGATGTGTCGTCTTTACTCGGTCTTCCGGTGGTTGGGCAGCCAGTGCAGGTGGAAGACGATCCTGTAGAATTCTCGCCTGCACTGATACATCGGTTGTTGGGTGTGTCAGTTGAGGATGCCGTATTGGCCCTCAATGACAAAAGAGGGCAGTCTGTGAAGCTAGAGTGGCTTCGTAGCACTTTCTCGGACAGCGTTCAGATTACGCAGAGACGAGCTGCAGAGAAGGCAGCTCGAGCCTATATACTTTATATCCTTGGGTGTACCATATTTTCCGACAAAAGTGGTACTCGGATCTCTGCTGGCTATCTGAAGCTGCTGGAAGACACGAGCGTCGTCCGGGAATTTGCATGGGGTGCTGCTGCCCTTGCCTATCTTTATAGGCAGTTAGGCTCCGCATCAAGGGCGGGAGTAAAGCAAATCGCTGGATATCTTACATTACTGGAGGTACGTCATTCTTTGGAAATTATTTACTTTTACGTTATGTTACAATTTTTAATATGTTGTACCCTTACATTTGTATATATGTAGGCATGGATTTAGGAGCACTTCCCGACGAGCCCACGACCTCAATTTAATGTGGAGTACGATCCGAGATTTCCACTAGCCATGCGATGGGCACAGCACGGGCAAGGTGGACCCAACACTTTGGGTTTGCAGGCGTGCAGGGAGTGGTTGGATTCACTCCAACCACACGAAGTAAGGGTCTTTTTAATTCTTTTTTCACAAATACATGTATTTTTCAAATATATAACATGAACAATTCAATACGTAGGTCATCTGGGATCCTTATCAGCAAGTACGTGATCGATTCGAACATCCTGAAGTGACGTTTTATCATGGTTGCATAAGGGCGTTGGACATTGTCGAACCATACCACCCCGATCGAGTGTTGAGGCAGTTCGGCCATGTCCAGCATATCCTGTTGCCTCCATTGGATCCAGTGCTGGCAAGAAGAGGAAAAATGCCCGGTCAGTATGTACTTGCATGGGGGGTGCTTGGATCCATGTTTCTCTCGTGGGATAGCCACGTTTTGTCTATCCAGCGATGGGGGAGACTTGCACAGCCAGCATGGGAGATGGTACCAGAGTATATGGACTGGTACCGTACATTCTCCCATCCACAAGTCCAAAACCCCGTGCGTATATCTGCAGCACGGCATTTTCCGACTGATGCGAACCCTAGTCAAATGTGGGCTCGATTCCATGACGCCCGGAATATTCTTCACCCACTGGTTCACATGTGGACAGCCCAGGATCCGCAGCTATCGATGGATTACGTGATGCCTAGAGTCGAGGAGGCTACAAGAATACTTGAGGGTCTCACGGTGGATGAGGGGGGTGACTCCGATGAGTAGAGTAGTGATTTTGTAAACATATATGTATGACATTAAAATTTTCTACATTTGAATGTTAAATTATTATTTTATTCGGTGTCCATAATATTTTTAAATTATAATTTTAATGTTTGCTCGATACTCTGTTTGCCTACACTAAGCTTGATTTTTCCATTCGTTGAAAAAAAACTTAACGTACAAAATACATAACCCGAAAAAAACAGAAACCCGAAAAAACAGAATGTATAACACGAAGTTTCAGGGCGTTCGGCCAACACTGGCCGAACGGATCACAACACGTTCGGCCAGTGCTGGGCGAACATGGTATAGTGTGTTCGGCCAGCACTGGCTGAACGTATTGTGATTCGTTCGGCCAGTGTTGGCCGAACGCCCTGATACTTCATTTTTTATGGATTATGTACATTCTGTCCAAAAAAACAGAATGTACAAAATCCATAAAAAACGAAGTGTCAGGGCGTTCGGCCAACACTGGCCGAACGGATCACAACACGTTCGGCCAGTTCTGGCCGAACATGGTATAGTGTGTTCGGCCAGTGTTGGCCGAACGCCCTGACACTTCGTTTTTTATGGATTTTGTACATTCTGTAAATAACATAGTTTGCAATTTCAATAATTTCATCATATGATTTATAGAAGATGTAAAATAAATAATATTCAACAATTTAAAAAAAAAGAAGTACATATCAGTTATTTCGTAAACAAATGGCATTATACATTTGAAAACAACTTCTATAGAATATCTCCCATCCAGCAGTACATGCACTACGATGTTCACGCCATGCATACAGAACAGGAGGCAACGGGCATCCAGAGCTTAATGAGACCTGTCACATTGCATGTATACGAAAAATTTCTCTGAAAAATTGTAAATCATAAGAAAATGTAATAATAAGAAAATAATTTTACCGCGCAAAAATGCGTGCTTTGATCTACCAAAGCTATGCAAATAAGCTTCGGATCTTCTGGGTTTGCAGTCCTCAGGGGAAGGAAAGTATAGTTTGCAATCTGTGTTAGCACGACAAGTGCTACGTTGTAGACAGTTGCAATGATGTGCCCCATATCAGGGATATCAAGCCAGTGTCGTCTAGGGGCTCTCTCCTCAAAACAGGGTAATGCATCTTCAACTTCCCCAACACGTCCGTGCTCCTTGAATATGGGTGCATATATTTCTCCAAATTGTTGTAATTCATGGATCAAGTCACAACGAACTCTAGACCACGAGTCTTCCCCATAGTTCATTAGCTCGGCAATTGCACGAAATCCACAGTGCCCGTCTCCTCTAACATTCTTAGTCCCACAAACATATGGCCGAAAGATATGTGGAATGTCTTCAAAAAATTCAATATGCTTGTTTGTGGGAAGAACATTACTTGCACGTCGAACCACCGAGTGGAACTAATATTAGCACTGGACACGTTTTCTCCGCTTATGAAAATTGGTTCTTCCCCTGGCGAACAACTGTCGTGGATGGATTGAACATACTCAAAAGCACTTGGATCTTTTTTTGTGGGGGTGTTCTTTTTTGCTTTTGTTTTGGCAGGACGTCCACGCGTACGTAGTTGGACTTGTGCTTCAATGAGGGATGAAGTTGTTGGGTGTGTAAACTCTCTCAACCTCTTCAACATTAACAACTTCTGTGATTCATCATGTGCACCCTCAAATTGATTGACAATTTCATCAAGTGTCTTCTTGAAAGAATTTTTTATGTCATCCGATATATTTTTATTGACTTCATCCACAGGTTCCATGTCAAGCTTTCTCCAAAATCGGTCAACTCTATCTAGTGGGATAGGCATATTCTCCCGAACATATTCAGATAGCTCGTGAGCACATGGAAGACCACAAGTTTTTCGCAAAATACACCCACATAATAAAGGATCGATGCCATCTTCTCCAATACCAACCATTTCATCCAAAATCATATCCAAAGCAGAGATAGAAACCATACCCCTTAACATTTGGAATACAGGAGATGAGTACCTATGTTGGACTATATTTATGCTCTTCTCGAACGAACTTTTGATTGCATTATGCGATGTTTCGAGAAGGATGAAATTTTTTTCCCAACACGTTTCAAAAGTGCCTGTACTCGATTGAAGTTGTTTTTTCAACTTTGCATGATGGCCCTCCGCCCTATATGGAGAAAAAAATATTAATGATCATATAACATATATAACAATATACAGAAATAAGATAATAATATAGCATATAAATGATGAATGATTATTTAATACCTATTTGTTGTGGTATTTTCAAAATGCATCAAGTTGTTCACCCAACAAGAAACAAATCGCTCCTTATATCCACTTATCCAATTGTCCAAAACATATTTCACAGCCTCTTTTTTATAGGAAAAATCATTCTGAAACCGCTGCAGCAACTCTTCGAACCTGTGCTCTGATTCGGCAAAAATCAACGAATTCCAGCTGCAGTAAAACGAATTCCATTGTTCCTTTGTGCTAAAGTATTTCTTGCATTTATGCATCACATTTCTGTTGATGTGCCACCGACATAGCAAATGATGAGAACTAGGAAACGTTATCTCGATTGCATTTATCAGTGCAAGCTCTCGGTCGGTTACAAATATTTTCGGTAGGCTGGATTGGTCCATCAAATCTTTAAGGACATTGCATGCCCATAAGTAATTATCCTCCTTCTCGGATTCTAGATAGGCACATGCAACTGAAAATGTCATGTTTGTGGAAGTCACCCCGACAATTTCTAAAAACGGTAGTTTGTACCGGTTTGTTTTGTATGTACAATCCATTAACAAGACATTTGGAAAGGCCCGGAGCAACTTCACACTTGTCGGATGGGCCCAAAACATATCTCTCACAGCATCTGTTTGCTCACACCGCCTAGTATGGAAGAAAAAATCTTTCTCCTTAAGTTTGCCCATGAGATATTGCAGTTGTGACCTGCCACAGTGTTCGACTAGTCTGTTCTTCTGTCGAATATTGTAGATAGTCTTTATCGTAGATTTATTTTCTGTATACCTCTTCTGCAACGTAAACAATATGTCCCTAGGCCGGCTATTACCCGTAGATAGATCAGACACCAATTTCACCTCATCCGTAGTTAAACGGCCAGCAAAAGAGTGACCCTCTAAATATCTTGCCATCTCGTGATTATGCGAACCACAAATGACCTCCAAGGCCCATGCATCAGTCTCTTTGTAGTATGTTCCTTTTAGACGAAATGGACAATCGCATTTCTTGGTTCCGCGACGACGATTCTCAATTGTTTTATTCTCTACCTCTTCCAATTCTCTTCCACATTCATTTGTTTCTTGATTTTCATTTTTCTCTTTGCTCTGTTTTTTTTTCGGTGGCCGATATTTACCCCCTCGTTCGCATCCTAACCACAAACGAGGTCGTCTGCATTCATCTCCAATTTCTGACCTCATCACAACAACTACCATGCCTAATGGGATAGCCTTTTCACGGACCCAAGAAATCAAATTTTCTCGTGATTCGAACAAATCCATTGTATTAAACACATCTTCATAATCAACAACCACCTCGTTGTTATCTAAAATAAAAGCACTTGTTCTTGAGGTCTCCTGAAAATAAAATTAAATGAATCAGAAAACAACCAAAAAAAGTACTGGCCGAACGTTTAGGCTTACGTTCGGCTGATACAGGCCGAACGCACCCAAAATTTCTGCTACGCGACGCAGATTTTGGTTTTGACAGAAAATGAAGGATAAAACACAATGTAGTACAATAAAACATTCCAAAACTTATCGATTTTAGATGTACTTGTTGATTGTCCATGAATATAGGAAAAAAATATGGTGAATAAATCAATTTTTGGATTTAAAATTTTTAGGGTTTGAGAGTGTGGTGTGTTGGGGAGAAAAGAAGAACTATCGTGGCAATTTTTTTTTTTAAATTTTGAGGGTTATTTTGGTAATTTTGTTAATGTCCTTTTTGGTCATTTTTGGTGGTGTGGTGTGTTTAGCATTTTTGGTGGTATGTATAGAAGCTCCCTTTATAATATTATTATCATCAATCTATGTATGAACTTGTACCCATTTTCCAGAAGTTGACTATCAGGCTAAGTCCACAGCATACAATGTCGTTTTTCACAAAAAGTTCTGGGCACTTTCTCTACAGATTAATCCGATTCTTGGGTTATTTTTTTTTTATATATTTTTGGTTAGTTGATTGCTATTCAATCAAATGTTCTGAAAAGTAGGCAAAATGGGTTGCTCGCCAAATGATTAGCTTTAGCCTCTTGAGTAGGACTTGTGAGATCCGTGTAATAAATGTTGGATCTAGTCTGACCCAGTCCAACCCAGTTTGATCTGATCATTTCAAAGTTTGATTTTTTCTTTATTTTTTTATATTTATTTATTTATTTATTAAGATAGCAGAGAATCACTCTGAAATTAAAATTAAACCTAAAACTACAAATTTAAACCCTAATTAAAGGATAGACTCTGAAAATTGAAGCCATAACAGAAATTTTTTTCTGAAAATTGATGCGCAGACTCGAGAATCAGGAGAATTTGAAGGAATTCATTACAAAGCTTTTGGATTCAATAATTTAATGGAATTCAAAGTCGACAATGGTGATGATTCATCTCTAAAGTTTCAGCAGGATGATTCATCTCTAAAGTCGACAATGGAAATCTCGAACACAACGAAAAACACATATTCATAACAACAATTTGAAGGCAAAGAAGAACAACAGATTGTTTCATCTCTGCAGTTGTTTCATCGCGTTATGAGCAAAATGGACAACACAAAGTCATTCTAGAATAACGCAATTGTGAATCACGTAGAAATTGATGAAGAAATACAGAGTATAAATAAAGAAGGTAATTTCTTATTATTCACAAATTTATGTAAGTGTTCTGCAAATAATTTCGTAGAACAAGAGATAGTTATTCATATTGATGTTTATGTTTATTCAGAATAATGTTAGTATTATGTTGAAAACTGCATTTATACTCGTATTGATGTTTATGTTTATTCAGAATAAAGTATTGTTGTTCTGTATCTATTTATAGGTCAATGTAACGATACAATAGTCATTGAATCCACTGATGAAGATGAAGAAGATGAACAGAATATTGTGACAACTAATGAAGATAAGGATAATGATTGTGAGAGTACTACTAGTTCTCTAATTGGGATTAAAAGAAAAAGAATTGATGAAATGCATGAACTCAATTGTAAGCATGCACATTTAGTAGGGTTTAGTGTTAGAAAATCAACAAGCAGATTCACTACAAACACTATCCCTATTCAAACATGTAAGTTATTTGTTTGCTCTAATGCTAGATTGAAAAAATCAGTTGGTACAAGAATAATTAGAACAAAAAAATTGGGAGTTACAAGAACAAATTGTAAGGCTTTGATAAACGTCAAGTTGAATGATAATGGAATTTATGAAGTTGTAAGTCATGTTCTAGATCATAATCATCCACTCACAAGAGTAGAATGGAACCACCTACACAGATCAGAGAGATCAATTACATGTAAGAAAGGTAAAGCCATAGAATATATGTTATCTTCTGGGATAAAACCAAATTACATGGTGCATGATGTTGGGAGTGAAAAAAATGTTGGTCATATAATGAAAGATCATTTGAACTATATTAATCGTTTAATGATGAAATCAATAGAAGGAGGCGATGCACAGAAAATAATAGAAATGATACAAGAGCAAGCTGCTGAGGAAGAAGACTTCTTTTATAAAGTTAGATTAGATGATGAAGGAATATTATCTAGTATTTTTTGGAGGGACTTTATGATGAAGGAAGATTCATATATGGTGATGTATTGATTTTTGCTACAACATATAGAACAAACAAATATAACTTGATATGTGCTCCATTTGTTGGTGTAAATAACCATAGAAAAAATGTGATGTTTTCTTGTACCTTCATGTCTAATGAAAAAACTGAATCATTTGAATGGGTGATTGAAGTATTCAAGAAGTCCAAGAGGGAAAAATATCTAGTAACTTTGTTCACCGACCAAGATCTTTCAATTGCTAATGCAATAGAGAAGGTACAAATTTTCTAGTAATATTTCCAATGTATTACAGTAATAGCTTTAATTTATTCCATTAATACCTTAAGTGTATTAAATAATAGCTTTAATGTATTCCATTAATACCTTAAGTGCATTACTGTAATACCTTAAGCGTATTACAGTAATACCTTACGTTTATTACAGTAATACCTTAAGTGTTACAATATTACATTTACATACTATACTTCTAGTATTAAAATATACTTTTATTAATAAAAATGCATTACAGATTTTCCTCGGACAAGGCATAGGCTATGCCTCTGGCACCTTCAACAAAATGCAATAACTAGATTTGCTCAGCTAAAGAATGATACTTCATTTAAGAATGCATTCAATAAATTCTTGTCAGGTTATATTGATGAAAATCACTTTGAAAGATGCTGGAAAAGTTTGACAACTGAATATGATCTCCAAAATCATCCGTGGTTTACCCGATTGTATGCATTAAAAGAAAATTAGTGTACAACACTGAGTAAAGACTTTTTCTCTGCTGGGATAAGATCTTCACAAAGAAGTGAAAGTACAAATCATGCACCTGGATTCAATGCTAAAAAGAGCACAAGTTTGACAGATTTTTATTGTATTTTCAAGGAAACAGTAAAGCATTACAGAACTAAAGAAGAACATGATGAGTTCAAGTGTTGTAGATCAGTTCCTAAATATGTACTGCCAATGACTAGGCTATTAAAACATGCGTCTGAGATATATACACAAACTCTTTGCAGAGATTTTGAAGATGAGTTCATTAGGTGCATATCTAGTCATTCTACTTTTGTAGCAATTGATGGCAACATGATGATTTATGATGTTTCATTTGATAATTCTATCGGCCAAACAAATCAAGTACTGTTTGATTTTATATGAAGATGATCACATGTAGTTGCAAAAAGTTTGAAGAGACAGGTATGTTGTGTTACCATTGTTTAAGAATACTTCATATAAATTCTGTACAAACCATAACAGAGACTTACATCAAACACAGGTGGACAAAACTTGCAAAAACAATGGTATGGGAAAAGTTGAAGAACACGACAAGAAGTTCAGAAAAGTTGGATAGTTATATTCCTTGGAGACATGAAATGACAAGAAAATATTATAATTTGATCTTGAAATGCCAAGGAAATCCGGAAGCAAGAAAAGTATTGGAAGAAGGTTACAATCGAGATTGTGTTGCTGTTAATTTCATGCAAAATTCAGTGAATTCTGTATAGAAATTGGACATTTCATTGCATTCAGATTCATCCAATAATGTTCTTGATCCAAAACGTTCAATTACAAAGGGTCGAAGACAAAGACTTAAAGGACATTTCGAAAAAAAGAAGAAGAGTGGATCAACTTCATCTAATTCGAGTGTACGCAAGGAATTCGATTCGACAACTCCGAACGCTCATTTGTTTTAGTAATATTTGTATTACATTGATCAATGTTGAAGTATTTGTAGTTACATTTTATAATATTCATAGTGATACCTTTTTAATGGAAAGTAATACCTTTTGAATAACACATTAATACCTTTACAATAAACAAAGTAATACCCTTTGAACTTTAAAGTAATACCATTTGAATAACAAACTAATACCTTTTGGATAAGAAAGTGATATATTTTCAATGAGAAAGTCATATATTTGTTTGTCTTAAATGTAAGATATGATACATTTTGAATAACAAAGTAATACCTTTTGAATAAGAAACTAATACCTTTTAAATATCAAAGTAATACCTTTCGATAAGCAAGTAATACCTTTTGAATAAGAAACTAATACATTTTTAATATCAATGTAATACCTTTTGAATAACAAATTAATACCTTTACAATAACAAGGTAATACCTTTTGAACTTTAAAGTAATACCTTTTGAATAACAAACCAATACCTTTTGAATAAGAAAGTGATACATTTTGAATAAAAAAGTGATACATTTGTTTGTCTTAAATATATGATGTGATACATTTTGAATAAAAAAGTAATACATTTTGAATGACAAAGTAATACCTTTTGAATAAGAAACTAATACCTTTTGGTAACAAACTATCACCTTTCAATAAGAAAGTAATATATTTTGAATAACAAACTAATACCTATTAAACAAAAAAGTAATACCTTTCGATTAAAAACTAATACATTTTCAACAAGATAGTTATACAATTGTTTGTCTTAAATATAAAATGTGATATATTTTGAATAACAAAGTAATACCTTATGAATAACAAAGTAATACATTTTGAATAAGAAACTAATACCTTTCGAATAACAAATTAATACCTTTCAATAAGAAACTAATACCTTTTGAATACGAAAGTAAGATCTTTTGAATAATAATCTGATACCTTTTGAATAAGAAATTTAACCCTTTTAATAAGAAACTAACCATGTAATATTGCACAACTGTAAGAAACCTAACCTATTCAGATTAACGAAATCATTTCCTGTGACACCCCCACCCTTATAAAACCCACAAAACAAAGGTTACTTCTAACCTGTTTAAACCTGCATATTTTTTTTTTCCTTAACTTGTAACATATTTACGATATATAATTCATCCCCGAAAAACCACAGCTCTTTCACGTTCAAGAAACATCCACAATAGATACAAATGTATCCATCCCAACCACACAAATATATACATGCCCAAAAATCGATTAACATTATACAAACTCAAACTAAATAACAAAATAGAAGGCCAAAAGCATAGTACGCCCATGGTTTAGCCCCAAAGGTCGTCATCCATGTACACCGATCCCAAAAACTTGTTGAAGCACGAACAACATGCCCGGTAAGCCCTAAGCTTACACATCATCAACATGCTCACCTACAATGCACAAACTAGGTGAGCTATAGCCCAGTAAGCAAAAATCATGCATGTACAATAAATTAAATGCTTGCAGAAATATTATAAGAGATGTGAAATGCATACTACTGAAACCCTAACCAATGTTCTGGATATTTTATCTTTATAGGGCCCGTGACCCACCTACTGTGCACCGGAAAGAGCTAGCCCAATAAATAATCATAATCATAGAGTCTATCCATGTCTCACATGCCACCGGCCCGACAAATCGAGCATATCCATGTCTCGCATGCCACCGACTCAATATATCATAAAGCCTATCCATGTCTCACATGCCACCGGCTTGACAAATCAAGCCTATCCATGTCTCACATGCCACCGGCCTCGGTACACTAGTAGTGGTCAACATTACATTTTTTATTTCTTTTCACCACACAATGAATGCAAACAGGCAATATACGACCCTTGCGTACACATGCCAATGCTCGTGAATGTTATGTTTATACAATATCAAATCAATCAATCCTGCCAAAACAGACTATGTACAACTTATGCAGTGCACATGCCCGTGTTCGTGAATATTATATTTATACAATATCAAATCAATCATTCACATCACGTAATTCATATCCATCAATATCAAGAGGCACAAATCATAAATATTCCATAAGATAATATTCATATTTCTCAATATCAAAAGGCACAAGTCACACATATTCCATAAGTTAATATTTATATATAACAATATCAAAAGGCACAAATCACAAATATTCCGTAGAATAATATTTATATCTATCAATATCAAAAGGCACAATTCACTAATATTCAATAAATAACACAAACAAATACTAGGTCTATGCATTGTAGGTGCAAATGGATTTCTACTTACCACTTTTTTGATAATATGTATCCGAGACTCCTATATGTATGGTTAAGCTAGAAATTTTCCTGGAACCGAAGGCTTGCGTTCCTAAATTTCTCTCTCTCTCTCTCTCTCTCTCTCTCTCTCTCTCTCTCTCTCTCGCGCGCGCGCGCTCGCTGAACCTCTCCTCTTCTTCTCTTTTCTTTTTTTTTTCTTCTTCTTTTGCTCACTCCTCGCGCACCCTCCAGAAATGGAGCTCCTTCCTTTCCTCTCTTTTTTTTCTTTTCCTTCCCTTGTAATGAATAAAGCAGCTGCTTTCCCCTTATACATATTTATATATATATATGTACACACCTTAGCCGCCTTATATGCGTTCACACTCTTAATTAGGATTAGTATTATTTTATTACTAATTATTACCTACCCTAATTACATATATATATATATACACCCACTATCAGCATAATGAATATTATTATTATTATTATTATTGTTATTATTATTATTATTATCTCGCCACGTGTGATCGTATTTTCTTAGAACTTAACACGTTATCTCTTTTAGTCTAAAGGGTTCCAACCTATAATTTTAAACCCTACAAAATTTAATAGCAATATCCTAAGCATAATTAAACACGAGTTATGATACCAAAAAAATGCAATTTAAATAGCAAATAGAATTATAAAATGAATGCAATGCATGAATTATATTGACCAGTGAGTAGTGAGAGGCTTGGGTATCACATCCTTCCCTCCTTATAAAAATTTCATCCTCGAAATTTACTTACCTGAAGAGTTCTGGGTATTTCGACTTCATTTCATCTTCTCTTTCCCAAGTAGCTTCTTCTACTGACTGATTTCTCCATAAGACTTTGACTAGTGGAATTTTCTTATTTCTCAGTTGCTTCACTTCCCGTAGTAAAATTTCCACAGGCATTTCTTCATAGCTTAAGTCTGTTTTTAACTCTGCGGGTTCATCGTTCAGAATATGAGATGGATTCGCTACATACTTCCTCAACACAGACACATGGAACACATTGTGAATCTGAGTCATTGATCCAGGCAGGTCAAGTCTGTAGGCAACATCACCAATTCTCTCAATGATAGGAAAGGGACCAATATACCTCGGACTGAGCTTTCCCTTTTTACCAAACCGCATTATTCCTTTCAACGGAGAAACTTTCAAAAACACCCGATCTCCTACTGCAAATTCTAACGTTCTCCTTCTTTTATCTGCACAACTTTTCTGTCGACTCTGAGTAGTTTTCATTCTTTCTCGAATCTGTGCTACAGCTTCTGACATTTCTATGATCATATCTGGACCCAAAAGCTTTCGTTCACCAACCTCATCCCAATGTACTGGTGATCGACATTTTCTACCGTACAGTGCTTCATATGGCGCCATTCCAATAGTCGACTGATAGCTGTTATTATAAGAAAACTCTATCAAAGGCAAAAACTTGCTCCATTGTCCCTGAAAGTCTAACACGCAGGTTCTGAGCATGTCCTCCAATGTTTGTATTGTTCGCTCCGACTGCCCATCTGACTGAGTACTGAAGGATAACTGTGTCCCCAATGCCTTGTGTAGGCTCTTCCAAAAGGCAGAAAGAAACCTTGAATCTCTATTAGAAACAATGGACAGTGGAACTCCGTGAAGTCTGACTATCTCCTGAATATATAGTTGAGCATATCGATCCATTGAATAAGTAGAACAAATAGCAAGAAAATGTGCAGATTTTGTAAGTCGGTCCACAATAACCCAGATAACATCATGACCTTTGACTGTTTTTGGTAGTCCTACCACAAAATCCATAGTAATGTTCTCTCATTTCCATTCTGGAATCAGTAAGGGCTGCAAGGTTCCTGCTGGCCTTTGATGTTCTGCCTTTACCTGTTGACATGTCAAACATTGTTCCACGTACTGAGTAACATCTCTCTTCATACCTGGCCACCAATAATGCAATTTCAAGTCTCTGTACATTTTAGTAGCTCCTGGATGTACTGAATACGGTGTTGAGTGTGCTTCTGCCATGATAATTTCACGTAAGTCATCCACATTAGGTACACATAATCAATTTTGGAATCGAAGGACCCCTTCTTTTGTTGTTCGAAAATCTAATGCTTTTCCGGAAGCAACTTCTTTCTTTACTTTAGCCAAATATTCATCCCTGAGTTGTCCCTGCTCAATTCGATCAAGTAAGGTAGGTCGAAGAGTTAATGCTGCTAATTTTGCTTCCACTGATCCATGCATTACCACTTCAATGTTCATTTTCTGCAGGTCCAGCAACTCCTGTCTCCGAATTATAGCCAACGCAGTAGTGTTATGAGTTGACTTTCTGCTTAATGTATCTGCTACAACATTTGCTTTACCAGGGTGATAGTTGATAACACAATCATAATCTTTCACTAGTTCGAACAATCTTCGTAGCCGCATGTTCAGCTCTTTCTGCGTGAAGAAATACTTTAAGCTCTTATGGTCAGTATATATCTCGCATCGTTCTCCGTATAGATAATGCCTCCAAATTTTAAGTGCGAATACCACTGCAGCAAGCTCTAAATCATGAGTAGGGTAATTCTTTTCATATTCTTTCAGCTGTCTGGATGCATACGCTATAACCTTTCCGTTCTGCATTAATACACAACCCAAACCATTCTTCGAAGCATCGCTGTAAACCACAAAACCTTCATTGCCTGTTGGAATTGCAAGGATGGGTGCTGATGTCAACCTCCTCTTTAGTTCTTGAAAACTTTGCTCACAGGCTTCTGTCTATCGGAAAGTTACATTCTTTCTAGTCAACTGTGTCAGTGGAGATGCAATTTTCGAAAATCCTTCTACAAATCTGCGATAATACCCGGCTAGACCCAGAAAGTTACGTATATCGGAAGGAGTAGTAGGCTGTGGCCAATTATTAATTGCTTCAACTTTACTTGGGTCAACTGAAATTCCTTCTCCTGACACAACATGTCCCAGAAATACCACTCGATCTATCCAGAACTCACATTTCTTGAACTTAGCATACAACTGTTTATCTTTCAAATTTCTAACACTTTTCTCAAGTGAATAGCATGCTCTTCTTTAGTCTTTGAATATATCAAAATATCATCAATAAATACAATAACAAACTTATCAAGGAGATCCTTAAATACTCGGTTCATTAGATCCATAAAGGCAGCTAGGGCATTTGTTAAGCCAAATGGCATTACTAGAAATTCATAATGTCCATACCTGGTACTGAATGTTGTCTTTGGAATATCTCCCTCTTTAATTTTCAGCTGATGATAACCCAATTGCAGATCAATCTTCGAAAATATTGCTGCACCCTGAAGCTGGTCAAGTAAATCATCAATTCTAGGCAAAGGATACTTGTTCTTAATTGTAACTTTGTTTAGTTCTCTGTAATCTATACACATTCTCATACTGCCATCCTTCTTCCGAACAAACAAAATCGGTGCACCCCAAGGTGAAAAGCTGGGTCTATTAAAACCTTTGTCTAGTAAATCCTGCAGCTGTATCTTCAATTCTTTCAATTCAGTTGGTGCCATTCGATAAGGTGACTTTGATATCGGGGCGGTCCCTGGGTGTATATCAATTACAAATTATATCTCTCGATCAGGTGGTAAGCCTGGAAGATCCTCTGGAAATACTTCAGGATATTCTTTAACTATCGGCACCTCATCTACAGATAAACAATGTTGTTCTTCAGTAGTCGCAACACTCATCAAATAGCCCTCACAACCACTTTCTAACAACCGTTGTGCTCTAGCTGCAGATCTCAATGGGAATCTGAAGTTCTTCTTTACTCCAACAAAGATAAAAGGTTCCTCCCCAGGTGGCTGAAATGTAATTACCTTTTTCTGACAGTCTATGGATGCATAATATTTTGATAGCTAGTCCATCCCCAAAATTACATCATAATCGTTCATATCAAGTACAATCAAATTAGCATAAAGTTCTCTACCATCAATCGGGATAACACATGCTCGTAATATTTGATTCGTTTGTTTTGACTCTCCAGAGGGAATAACTACATTGTAACCATTCTCTGCTATATCAAGTTCTCTGCCTAGCCTTCTCACATACTCAGTGGATGCAAATGAATGTGTAGCTCCAGAATCAAATAATACGAATGCTGAAGTACCAAAGATAGAAAATGTACCTGTTACTACCGATGGGTTTGCTTCAGCATCTTCTCTGGTCATGGTGAAGACTCTAGCTGGTACTCTCCCTTGTGTCATGGGGCTCGGTTTGTTTGGGCACGTAGTAGAGATATGTCCTGGTTGTCCACACGAATAGCAAGTTCTGGTACCCACAAGACAAACACCACTGTGTTGTTTCCCACATTTAGAGCAAAGGGGTAGTGGTCCTGGTGATTTACCCTAAACAGTTCTCAGATGCTTGCTTGAATCTCCTTGTTCCTGTCCCTGTCCCTGTCTAAGCTGGAAACTAGGTCTTAGGCCCTGAAATTGTTGTGGCCTCTTCCTTTCATTTCCTTGCCAACGTTGACCCTGTCTTTGTGTGAACTGACGCCGAATCTCCTGTGCTTGACGTATCCTCTGTTCAGCTTGCTCTGCTACCAAGGCCCTCTCAGCAACTTGGGAGTAAGTAACTCCCTGCATACCAGCCATACAAACATCCCTATAAAGTTCCGGTCTCAGCCCTTCGACAAACCTTTCCACTTTCAGTGCATCTGTTCTAACCATGTGCTCAGCAAACATTGACAATTGCTCAAATTTAGAGATGTAGTCCGTAACTATCATAGGCCCTTGTCTCAACTGTATAAACTCATTCATTTTCATCGCACGAACTGGAGCAGTAAAATATTTGTTTCTGAAAAGTTCTTTGAACCTGTTCCAAGTCATAGTGGCTACGTTTTCGATGGCCTTCATTGTGTCCCACCAGTATCCTGCACTCCCCCGTAACATAAAAGATGCACACAATAACTTTTCCTCGTCTGGTACTCTGCTATACAAAAACATGTTTTCAGTGGTTCTCAGCCAATCCTCTGCAGCTGTGGGATCCACTGCATTTTCAAATGTTGGCGGGTTAAGCCTTCTGAACCTTTCCCCAATTAGCTCCATTTGTTCTACACGAGGCTGTGGCTGGTTCATCTCATTCCTTTGTTGTCCACCAACATTTCTTTGTTCGATTAGATTCTGAATTTGTTGTGACTGTCGCTCCACTAATCCTGTCAATCTTTCAATAAGTGCATCACGATCAGTGCCTGCAGCTTGTGAACTTTGTTCTGGAGCTCTATTTTCCCCATCACATTCACCTCTAGTCCTTACCATTGTACCACCGAGTGTACTCAATCCTAGATCACAGGCCAATAAAGATCAGTCCTTTAAGCTAAAAGCTTAAGTGATCAACTAGAAGATACCACCTTCCCCAACCCAATGAAACTTCTTTCCCCGGAGCGGCTAAGAATCTTACCTTTACTTATAAAGGGGTAGGCGACAAGATTCTTCTCGGAATAGTCTAGGGGGACATCTACCCCTGTGTGATTCCTGTTGAAGCATATACTCTGAGGTGGGTGCAGGTTAACTCTTTAGGGAGCCAAAGCTTGACTTGACTAAACTAATCAAAAAAGGCTCGCGCTTGCTGGCTAGACCTGCCAGGCATCGGAATGTTCGGGCGTTGGAGTACTCTCTGAAGAATATCGAGATGCTAATGTATTCAGTATTCTGATTCGTATCTATTATAATGATATTAATCTCAACCCTTTGGTACGAAAGAAAGTAGGCTATGATTCCCAGAGAGAAAGAAATGGTTTCATATAAAGGCACCTAGTTATCTTTATTTAAGTCGGCCTTATTATAATTCATAAAATATATAATGCATAACAAAGATGAATAAAACTTACCGGCATGGTTGTGCTCCACAAGTTTGAGCTCGTGTACATGGACAGTCTACAGGACATAAACCGGGCTCTGATACCAATCTGTGACACCCCCACCCTTATAAAACCCACAAAACAAAGGTTACTTCTAACCTGTTTAAACCTATACATTTTTTTCCATAACCTGTAACATATTTACGATATATAATTCATCCTCGAAAAACCACAGCTCTTTCACATTCAAGAAACATCCACAATAGATACAAACGTATCCATCCCAACCACACAAATATATACATGCCCAAAAATCGATTAACATTATACAAACTCAAACTAAATAACAAAATAGAAGGCCAAAAGCATAGTACGCCCATGGTTTAGCCCCAAAGGTCGTCATCCATGTACACCGATCCCAAAAACTTGTTGAAGCACGAACAACATGCCCGGTAAGCCGTAAGCTTACACATCATCAACATGCTCACCTACAATGCACAAACTAGGTGAGCTATAGCCCAGTAAGCAGGAATCATGCATGTACAATAAATTAAATGCTTGCAGAAATATTATAAGAGATGTAAAATGCATACTACTGAAACCCCAACCAATGTTCTGGATATTTTATCTTTATAGGGCCCGTGACCCACCTACTATCCACCAGAAAGAGCTAGCTCAATAAATAATCATAATCATAGAGTCTATCCATGTCTCACATGCCACCGACTCAATCATAAAGCCTATCCATGTCTCACATGCCACCGGCCTCGGTACACTAGTAGTGGTCAACATTATATTTTTCATTTCTTTTCACCACATAATGAATGCAAAGCAGGCAATATACGACCCTTGCGTACACATGTCAATGCTCGTGAATGTTATGTTTATACAATATCAAATCAATCAATCCTGCCAAAACAGACTATGTACAACTTATGCAGTGCACATGCCCGTGTTCGTGAGTATTATATTTATACAATATCAAATCAATCATTCACATCACGTAATTCATATCCATCAATATCAAGAGGCACAAATCACAAATATTCCATAAGATAATATTCATATTTCTCAATATCAAAAGGCACAAGTCACACATATTTCATAAGTTAATATTTATATATAACAATATCAAAAGGCACAAATCACAAATATTCCGTAGAATAATATTTATATCTATCAATATCAAAAGGCACAATCTACTAATATTCAATAAATAACATAAACAAATACTAGGTCTATGCATTGTAGGTGCAAATGGATTTCTACTTGCCTCTTTTCCGATAATATGTATCCGAGACCCCTACACGTATGGTTAAGCTAGAAATTTTCCTAGAACCGAAGGCTTGCGTTCCTAAATCTCTCTCTCTCTCTCTCTCTCTCTCTCTCTCTCTCTCTCTCGCGCTCGCTGAACCTCTCCTCTTCTTCTCTTTTCTTTTTTTTTTCTTCTTCTTTTGCTCACTCCTCGCGCACCCTCCAGAAATGGAGCTCCTTCCTTTCCTCTCTTTTTTTTTTCTTTTCCTTCCCTTGTAATGAATAAAGCAGCTGCTTTCCCCTTATACATATTTATATATATATATATATGTACACACCTTAGCCGTCTTATATGCGTTCACACTCTTAATTAGGATTAGTATTATTTTATTACTAATTATTACCTACCCTAATTACATATATATATATATATACACCCACTATCAGCATAATGAATATAATTATTATTATTATTATTATTATTATTATTATTATTATTATTATTATTATTATCTCGCCACGTGTGATCGTATTTTATTAGAACTTAACACGTTATCTCTTTTAGTCTAAAGGGTTCCAACCTATAATTTTAAACCCTACAAAATTTAATAGCAATATCTTAAGCATAATTAAACACGAGTTGTGATACCAATAAAATGCAATTTAAATAGCAAATAGAATTATAAAATGAATGCAATGCATGAATTATATTGACCAGTGAGTAGTGAGAGGCTTGGGGTATCACATTTCCTGCTACACAAAAAATTACATAGACTTTGATATGATTAGAATCAACAATTAACCACTATTGTTTCAAAAAATAACATGGATAATTTGTTACAATCATATTTTCTTCCTTTTCTTTGCATCTTCTTTCTCTTGGTCATCAGCAAATTTCTTTCTTTCAGAAACTCTTCTGGTACCAATCTTCTTCCTCTCTTCAGCTATCTTTTTCTGCTCAGCAATCTTTTCAGTAGCAATTCATTTTTTCAAATCAGGCTTGTTTAAGTAAAATGTTGAATCTTTAATATCAAATCCAACCTCAGTTCATTTATGTCAGAAAGAACAATATTTGCACATATTTCAGCTCTCAATACCCGCCTTATAACAGCCTTCATTTACAAAATAAAAATCATCACTAGAATATAAAACAAATAAGTACCTCGCCAATATGTTAAAGAATATAAACTAATACTTTAGATAAGTCTGGATTTGAGTAAGGTTCTCCATTAAAGTGCTTCAAGTGAAGCATCAAATATACACCAAAATCAAGGTCAGCTTTGTCAAATTGCCATTTGAACAACACATTTTCAAACTCATACTGCATAATGTCCTCAGCTTTTACATACTTCTTGTCTTGGAGAAATTTTGGCATTTGCTTTACTTATAAAAAATGTAGAAAATACCAATAATTACCATACTATAAATAAAAACATATATAACACTTTGGAATATTACTTCTTGTTAGGAATAATACTTACCAAAATCATGGCACTCTCATAAAATTCATTTTTTTCATCAGCGAAAATCCTGTTATCAAGATACTGTATTTTGCTTTGAACAAAGTTAACTGCAACTACAACATAGTGTTCAAACAAACAAAATGGCACTAGAATCTACATTTGAAAAATATAATATAAAGTTAAAAACAAAACACAAGAATAAAATAGAAAAAACACATATATAAATAACTTTCCCAAGATCAACCAAAATCTTTATTGCAAGTCAACCAAAATTCCCAAGATCCTTTGATTTGTTTCTCATTCTCGTTCAAATCACTTTCCAAACAAATAATGTTCTTCAACAGTCCCTATTAACAAACACATAAAAATTTAATAAACAAAAACTAAATATACAAAACAAAAAAATTCAAAATCATATAACTTACACTGTGTTCCACATTGAACACAAATCGACTATGTTGACTTCCACAAACACCATCATTATTAATCAACAAACATCAAGTTGTAATAACAGGCTGGTAAATATTTGTCTTTGGAAACAAAGATATCATGTCCACTTTTGGTATGATATAAAAGTATCCATGATGAAATATATTATCCCTGACAAAATAAAACTAATTAACAAAAATTGTAATACTTTATGCATATAAGAGTAATACTTTTATATAAAAAGATAAATACTTATTTCAGATTATGTTCCTCGTCATCCACATAGAACACATAATCAAGCACTTCCTTGTGAAATCAACTCATCCCAGAAAAATATTTTTTACTTGAATTCATTAAAACAGAAAAATACCCATAATCCTCATTCATTAATAACAATTCATTGACATCATCTTCGCCCTTATTTTTTCCTCGAGACCCAACAGATTTCATACCATTCAATAGATCTTCATTGCAAATATCATCTTCCCTTATATCCTTCGTTTTACGACCCAATCATTTCCCAATAGTCTGCCCTCCATCATTCTCACCAACATCTTTAGCCCGTGTCTCTGGCGTTAGCAATTCAAAACTGGGCATTTCAGATTCAAATTTTTTTCATAATATTGAAATTCTGGACCACTTCATCAATAAACTTATGCACTTTTCCATCAGAAAAACTTCTGTGACTCGCTCATCTCTGGTGATGAATTACCAGCTTCTTTGTTTTCTTTTGATTTCCTTTTCATTTCCAACAGTCTAGTTGTGTAGTGGTTAGAAACCACTGAAATATCTCTCTTAAAATACAACAACATTTCATGAAACTCCTACAAACAACTAACATTGTAATTTTTTTTAGTAATTATAGCATTTAATTAAAAACTAATGTTTTTCATTGAATAAAAAAATACATAAACTCATATATGTGGCTGCCTTTTTAATGTCATCATCATCCACCTCACCATCTGGGAGTACAAATTTAATGAATCTTTCAGATTCATTAGTGTCGCGGTTCTTGTCTTTGCAACTGTCTTTCTGACGCTCTTTCCTTTCATCCTTTCTCCTTTCAACTACATCTCTAATTTCACTATCGAAACTTAGAGGATATTTATCCAATATCAATTCTCCATCTCCATAAACACCAGCAGCAGCTTCTTGCATACATCTAGACTGAATTTTCAAATCAGTCCAGTGTTGGATCAAAGGAAGAGACATTGGCTCAACAACCCCTTTCCATTTTACTCTATGGAAATACACAATTTGTGGGAGGATAACACATCCACGTACATTTCTAGATTTACCGCTATTGAAACTATTCACAACATCAAAAAGTTTATTCAACACATACGTACACCAGTCAAATTTAGAAATGGCAACTGATTTCAAAATATTAACACTTAGAAGACGGTTTGAGGATGGTGTCAAAAGAGAAGACAGACAATAGAGAACAAATAACTGCTTAAAGTCATCACCACCCTCGTAAAACTAATTTCTAATAATATCGACCAACAAACTTAAAGGGGCATTGGGCTGAATTCCATAATTTTTCATACGTTCTAACAGAACATAATCTTCACTGCGTGCATACTTAACAACTATGCAACCTTCATTCCTAGGTAACATAAAAACATCATGAACATCATCGACTGTAATAACGAAATTGTGGTTCCTATCAAGAGATATCATCCGACTACTACTGTTAAAATTTCTAATTAGCCACTCCAACATCTTACCATCACAGCGGTGAGTCATAGATAAATGTAAAAGACCACCAAACCTAGCACTTTCAACAACAGTCTTTTATTTATCATTTAAGGTTTGAATCAGACTATGCAAACCTTTTGGTCTACATTATGAAACAAACCCACTGCAAAATAAAAAGAATGGGATAAATTTATCAATAACTTAATATATAACAATAAGAGTTTTAATGTAGTACAGTAATACTTCTAATGCATTATAGTAATACTTTTAATGCATTACAATAATACTTTTGATGTATTACAATAATACTTTAATCTATTACCATAATCTTTAACAATATTACAGTAATACCTTTAATGTATTACGGTAATACTTTAAAAATTAATCAGTAATACTATTAATATATTGCAATAATACAATAAGATATTACAATAATACAACAAAATGGTTAAAAGCTTCACATACCTTACTATTTTTACATTGGTCTTATCGTCCATTTTCTCATTTCCTTCGAAGTTCTTCTTCTCATTAGTTTTCTTCCCCTCATCAATATTCTTATTCATTTTCCCAATTTTTTCTTTTCAGGAATATTCTTCTTCTCTTCCACCTTCTTTTACCCATCATTCGTCTTCCTGTTAGCAATATTCTTCTTCCTTTCATCAACATTCTTCTTATTTTTCTCACTCTTCTTCCTATCAACAAAAGTTTTCTTCCTGTTTCCCTTCTTATTTTCATCAATATTCTTATTTGTATCGTCCACATTAATTTCAGAAACCTTCTTTGCGTAGGAACGCAATCTCTTCTTCCTAGATATATCTATCGAATGTTGTTCCATTGCTTTATAGCGGAGAGGAAATTTGGGCACTACAGGTTCTCCAGAATGATTAGCCATTTTACTCTAAAACATATTAGCATCAGATGAAAACAATCGTATTAAAAACATACCTACAATAAAAAAATTAAATGAAGAACAATGATATTGATCCTATATAATCTCAGAAAAATCACAAATAAAATACTATTCACATAGAAACGAAGAAAAAAACCGTTTAAAAAACCCTAGGTTACCTAAAACTATATTTCGCATAAAATGAATTAAAAAGTTTTGAAAAATTGTAGAAAATTACAACACCATACATATGAAACAGAGGAAGCGACGGAAATGTGAAGAGAAGTTGAAGATTCTTTAGAGATTTCAAACAATATCGCAGAGAATAGACTAGAAAATATCGCAGAGAAGGCGGAAAAAAGTTTTAAAATCTACGAGGTTTCGAACACACGACCTTCATCTTGGACATGGAATGCCTTGCCAGTTGGACTGCCTAAACATTCAGTTCAACATACAATCATTCAATATAAATACAAAACTATAACATTAAAAAAAAAAGACCCGTGACCCGGTTGCACGGATCTAGGATCCGTACAACCGTTTCACATAAGTTTTTGCCTAGCCTCTTGGGTTCTTTCTTGTTGGAGATGTAGGTTCTAGAATGCTATAGTGCTATATGCAAATGATAATTTTTTTAATTTTTTTAATATTCAATAATTGATTTCAGATCAAAAGTATTATATTTATATTTAATTATTAATGTATTTCAACAAAAAGTATAATATCTTTGTGTTTATGCTAGTATTATACTCGCGTATTGCATGATTTGTCATGTATAAATAATTAAAAATTATTTTTTATTTTGATATTATAATATTATTGTTCTTTAATTTAAAATATAAACAATATATTTATATTAAACTATTATTATAGTTATTTTTAAATGAATAAGATTATTAATTTATATTATTGTAATACAATACAATACAATCTATTAATATGCATATACATATAAAAATCAAATAATTTGTTATGATATTTTAAAAATAGATAAAAATTAAAACAATTGTTTATTACATGTGAAAAAAAATGAAATCACTAATCCTTATTATTTATAAAATCTAAGAATAACATTTTTTAATTTCAAATTCATACTTGAACATATTTCAAAATATGTAAATTCTAGAAAAATACAAAAAAATTGATAGACTGAAGTTGCATAAATTAGAAAAATATATTCAAAAAATTAAATATGCAAATTATAGAAGAGATTAAAATGATAGCTTTATATAATAACCGAGTTTATATATCTATATACATATATATGATAAAAATATTCTACATTTAAGAAAACATCATGAAACACCACATTTTTTGTTGAACTTATTTAAAAACTATGATCTTTAGAACCAACAAAAATTTGCAACCATTTCTACTAGTAACTTTGGATACAACCACACGCAATTATCCTTGATTAAACATTGACTTTTTTAAGTAATATTCCAATATGAGAAAGATTGACATTGACTCTTGTTGATCAATGTTGCATATGATACAATTATTGGATATTGTCTTCTTTGAATCTTATAAGGCGGTCTTGGATTTGAATGTGTAAGAGATAAATCAAGACTAGATGACCAACATTACACCTTGTTAGAACATTATCTTCAAGAACATGATTTTAAAGCCTAGTTATCAACAATCTTGTACCAAAAAACAGACCCTTCCAATGATCAATGTAACTCAACAACATAACTGGTGGTCCAACTTTGAGAATGAGATTATGATTAGATACACCAAAACATTTCAAAGAATCAAGAACTCTGGTGTATCAATACCTAGCCAAAACATCTACATTAGCATCTGACTTGCATGTTGTATAAAAAATCAAGTATGTTTTTGTCTCATGAAAGTTCATTTTGGTCATGAAATCATTTATTTATTCGGCAACATCTAAAAGAGGGGCAAGCGTGACCTTGTCCTGTAAAAATGATGGATTGTCAGCAATACTTTGAAAGTTAGAATAAGTGCTAATAACAATGGTTTTGATGTGATCTTCTTTAGGTTTCAACAAAATATTTTCAAGAATATCAATTTTAGCACCATTGTCATAAGGATCACCAATTATACCTCACCTAATGCCGCCAACCATTCTGAGAATTACTTCAGATCATCTCGATCATTACCTAAATCATTATTTAGTAGTCTCATATTCTTTGTTAGCTTAAGGAAAATACACTCATTCCAAATATAAGAAGAATTAATTGTTTATGAAAAATATTTTGCCTACTTCCTTATGGAATAACCGGAAGAATTTGTCTAAAATCTTCATCCAAAACAACAATTTTTCCCCAAAATTTTATCAGGACATGTTGAATTACTCATCTACATTATGTTCTTCAATATTTTATCTAGGGTTTCTATGCAATTTATTTGAACCATAGGAACTTCATCTCAAATAATCAATTTGCATCTAAGTAATGACTCAGAAAGTTAACTGTCTTATTAACTACAACAAAAATTTCTTATTAGGACACTTTGTTTTAGACACTTAATATTATGTGCCTCTAACAAAATTCATTGGGATACTTAAGATTTTGAGGGCGATATCTCAATTTTATGGGACACTTAAATATGCTCCATAAAAATTTGAAGAAAAAGGATCTGATTTTTTTATTTTTTATTTTTATTTTGTTGAAAGTAGAACCTTGACCCGCTTACCTTTCTACCAAAATTGTAAGTTGCTGCTACATTCTTTATTTTATTTTACTTTTAATAAAAATAAAGGAAAAACAAAAGACAACCCTTCTTCATTCACGCATTTTCTCTATCTACTCTTCCCCAATTTGTTTCTCTAAAAACAAATCCTCAATTGCTCATCCCTCTCACTACCTGCCTCTATCTCTCTCTCTCTCTCTCTCACCAGTTGATTCTCCATAGTTGGAAACTCTTTCGAGTTGCGTATCTGTTCGAAAGGGTCTCATTCACCTAAGAAAGAAAGCCAATTGAAATATGATGTTAGGATTCTATATTTAAAATTTAAGAATTTTTCAAACACTGTGGAATTTTAGTGAGTTCTATGAAGGAAACCTGTCCAAGATGAACACTCACTGAACAACCCTTATGTTTTTTTATTTTTATAACATTATGTGGTTATAAATTTTCAAAAATATTTTACTATGTTTTAATATATGATGTTAGGAGTCTATTTAAAAGGTGAGAATTTTTGGAGCATTGTCTAATGTTTAATGATTTTTGGAGGAAAACCTGTCCAGTGTTAACACCTACTGGACAACACCATGGGTTTGATTTTTATAAAATTATATATTGATAATTTTTTAAAACTATTTTACTATGATATTACTGAGTATATTAGGGACTTATATTAAAAATTTGGAAAGTTTTGGAGATGTGTAAAATTAATGGTGAATTTTACAAGTTACACCAACCTGGCAATTGATTTTGTAAAACTTAAGCTAGAAACGTATTTTTATGAAATTGTATGATTTATATTTTAAGAAATTGTTTTAACATGTTGTTATGTGATTGATTATTAACATGCATGTTTACCTTCATGATTAAATAAGCTTTGTAGAATTTTTAATAGATTATTTGCTATAATGTGACAATGTGACTAAATGATATGTGACATACTAGTTATTTTAAATCTTTGATTTAGTGTGGATTTGTATAAATGGTTCTTAAATGTGTTATTTGTGAAATGTTTTAAGTAGATGAATCTTATGGCCTTAGTTAGAATAATTTTGGTTGATAATGTAAAATTACGGGAATCGTCTAAGTGTGAACCGTGTCGAGTGCAGTACAAACAAGTCCGTGTTGTCCCGGAGCTATCCCCACACACCAACCTGATTAAGTGGGTAACTTTAAATATTTTGCACTAGTTAGATTAGTTGATATTTTGAATCTGGTGTTTCATTTGGCCATTAGGCCATGTAGAGGGAATACAGGCCCGCACAATCTACGAGTAGGAATACAGGCCAACCCTAGACTCTGCTAGAGGAAATACAGGCCCATAGCAACGCAAGTGGGAATATAGGCCCACCGCGATGCGACTGGGAACACAGGCCCACCGCGTCCTCTAGTGAGAATACAGGCTCACAGCTAACACCATACCAACACGTACGGGTCTGGATGGTTGAACAACTTCGATTTATTAATTAGTTTAATTAGTACAATATTTTTATTAGTTATCCTACTGGGCTAGAACAATGTTGCCATATGTGGACCATGCCAATTGGGAAAACAGAAAAAGAAAACACACAAACCATGAAAGGAGGTCACCACAAAACAAGTTATGAAATTGATTAATATGGATCTCATGGGACCTATACAGGTTAAAAGCTTTGGCGGTAAAAAATATATTTTTGTTTGTGTTGATGATTTTTCTTGTTTTATTTGGGTACAATTTTTGAAAGACAAAACTGAAACCTTTGATTATTTCAGTTCCCTAGTCAAACGAATTGAAAATGAAAAGAAAGTAAGTATTGCACATATTAGAACTGATCATGGAAAAGAATTTGAAAACACATTGTTTACAAATTTATGCTCTTCACATGGTATATTTTATGAGTTTTTAGCACCCAGAACTCCGCCACAGAATGAAGTGGTAGAAAAAAGAATTGAATATTGTATGAAATGGTCAGATCTATGCTAATGAGTAAGAATTTACCTCAGAAGTGGTGGGCAGAAGTTGTCAACACATCATAGTATGTCAAAAAAAAAAAGTCTATATTTGGAAAGAACTAGGAATGACAGCGTATTAGATTTGGAAAGGAAGAACTCCAAATCTAAGCCACCTAAATATCTTCGGTTGTAAGTGTTATGTGTACAATGATTGAGAATAGCTAGGTAAGTTCGAAGCTAGAAGTGATGAAGATGTGTTTCTTGGATACTCAATTATGAGCAAGCATATAAAATTCATATTAAACAAACTAACAATGTTGTTGAAAGTTCTAATGTGGTTTTTGATGATGAAGTCAGTACTAATGATGTTCTAACTGACAATTCCATTAGAAAAATTGTTTTAGTTGAAACGAACAAAGTACCAGAGAATGTACATGATGAACAGGTTGAAAATCCAAAAGAGGTCTCACCTAACGATATTGAACCTCCAGTTAAGATCAAGAAGAATCACCCCAAAGAACTGATCATGGGTGAAATTACTGAAGAATTACGAACTCAAGGAGTACAGAAATCTAACTATCATAAGATGTAGGGATTGACCTATCTAGCTTGCAACGTATCAATTACTGAACCAAAGAATGCAAAGGAGGCTCTCAAAGACAGTTCCTGGATCCTAGCGATGCAAGAGGAACTAGAGTAATTCGCAAGGAATGATGTATGGACACTTGTTCCAAGACCTGAAGATGTGAATGTGATTGGTACCAAGTGGATATTTAAGAACAAAACTAATGAACATGGGAATATCATAAGGAACAAGGCCTGTCTAGTGTCACAAAGATACACACAAGTTGAAGTGATAGACTTTGAGGAAACATTTGCTTTGGCTACTTGACTGGACTCAATAAGAATCCTTCTCTCCTTTGCTTATTTAAAAAAATTCATTGTGTACCAAATAGATGTGAAAAATGCCTTTTTGAATGGTTTCTTGAAAGAATAAGCATATATTGAACAACCTAAGGGCTTTGAAGACCCTCATTTTTCTAAATATGTTTACATGTTAAAAAAGACATTGTACAGTCTCAAGCAAGCACTAACAGCTTGGTACGAAGGACTCACTCTGTTCTTACTAAAGAAAGGATTCACTCGCAGAGGAGTTGACAAGTCTCTATTCTTACTAAAGAAAGGATTCACTCACAGAGCAGTAGACAAGACTCTGTTCTTACTAAAGAAAGGATTCACTCACAGAGGAGTAGACAAGACTCTGTTCATACTACATTGGGACTCATATATTATAATAGCTTAAGTCTATGTGGATGTTATTGTTTTTGGGTCTACCTCCAAAGCGAAAGTTGATGAGTTCGTACATATGATGTCTGAAGAATTTGAAATGAGTTTGGTGGGAGAACTGACGTATTTCTTGAGACTGCAGGTGAAACAATGTAAGTCTGGAATCTTCATTCATTAAGAAAAATACGCAAACAACTTGGTTAAAAATGTGGTTTGGAAGGATATAAGTATCCGTATACCCCCATAAGACTATAGTCAAACTTTCAAGAGACAAGTTCAGAAAACCATTCGAACCAACGCTATACCGAAGCATGATAGGCAGCCTATTTGACCTAATGGTGAGCAAGTCTGATAATTGTTACGGTGTTCGAATGTGTGCTTGATATGAAGTTGATGCAAAAGAATCAGACCTCACAGGGGTAAAGAGAATCATAAAATATGTAGGAGGTACAAGTAATTATGGGATAAAGTACTATGTTGGTACTAACCCAGTTCTTGCAGGGTCTTGTGATGCAGATTAGGCTGGCGACTTGGATGATCGCAAAGAGTACTTCAGGCGATTGCTTCTTCATCGGTACTAATCTTGTATCTTGGTAAGTAAAAACCAAAATAGTATATCTTTATCCACATCTGAGATATAGTACATAGCAGTAGGTAGCGCATGCTCACAAATGGTGCGGATGATGAACTTGCTGCCGAACTATGAGCATGAGTTAGAATCGACCAATCTCTTATGTGACAATACAAGTACGATCAACATATCCAAAAATCTTGTACAACATTCTAGAACCAAACATATTGACATCAGGTATCATTTTATTCAAGGGTTAGTAGAAGATAGAATTGTAGTTCTAGATCATGTTCCAACTGATGGACAACTAAATGCAACTTCACCAAAGCACTCGATGTGCAATGATTCTTGACTCTTATGAAGTCACTAGGAATCTACAACACTCCTTAAAAAAATTTTTAAAAAAAAAAAAAAACTTCAGTTTGTTTGTGATTAGGGTTCAATATGTTTTGTGTTACAATCTTTGACATACAATGATATTCTTACATAAAATATCTCTATCTCTCCTAAATGGTTCCTTCCCATTTATTACTAAATCAAAACAATTTATCAGTGATAAGGCTGAAAAATGGTTTGAATTTTTTGGAAAATTTAAATTTTGGCCTGAAATTATGGTAATACCCAAAATCGTTATGGTGAAATCTATCTTGGATATTATTGACTGGGCTAGCTAGAATAAATCTATTGGGTATATTGAGCAATTTTGTGGGAACATTGTTAAGGAGTTTTATGCGAACTTGGTTAGGGATTATTACGATATAGGTTCTTCGAATGAAGGAAATGTGTTCATTCAAAATCGAACCTTCATGTTCAATCCTGAAGTTATGAATGAATTTTTGGTTGTTGTTGAAAATGGGGCTGAGTTAGAATTTGGTGATGAATTGAATGAAGTGGCGTCAGTTCTGACAGAAGGGAGAATTACTGTATGGAAGAAAGGGGGAGTGACCCCATCCGATCTAAGCCTTGAGGGAAATCTGCTCCAGCAAATTGGAAGGATGAATTGGACACCGACCACCAATAAGTCCATGCTGAATGAAACCCACGTCATGTTTCTCTATCGGCTGTTGATAAGGAAGCCTATAAACTTTGGTGTTCATGTTTATTCAACCATAGTGGGAGTGGCCGAGAAACCCAATGATTGAAATATGGTCCTCTTTCCAAGTTTGATAATGGGTATCTTGTAGAGATAAGGAATTCACATGGAGGATGAACTCAAGGACATTCTAGAACTTGCTTCACCTCCGTTTAAGGTCTCCAACAAGACGTTAAATTTCTACTCGTTGAAAAGTCCTGAGGCCCCATTTCTGACTACTCAAGAAGCATGTCAGGATCTCCCTGCTTTTGTTGGACTCAATTGGGTGTCGAAAACGGATGAAAACTGAGTTATCTACTCAAGAGGAACTGCTAAAGAAAATGATTGTCTAGTTTTCTTCTAGTTTTTTAGGTCTCCACCCTTTGACATCCGGGACAAAAAAGGGGAGAAGAATGAAAAAGAAGAGGAAGATGCAACAACTGCTGGCAAAAAGAAATTTGAGGACGGAAAGGGAAGTGAAAGGGAAGGAGAAGAGAAGCACAATGAGGACACTGAAGTTATAGCTGATGCTGCCGACGTTGAAGTCATGGATGATGCTGCCAATGCTGAAGCTTTGGCTGCCACGACTAAGACAGTTTCTTGAACCAAGAACAAAGGGAGAAAACAAAAATATCTCAATGAGGAAGATCAAATTTGCCTTCTCCTGCCTACCTGAAATCTGATCATTTTATTTTCTTTTCCTAGAAACAATTTCTTTTAATATGTAATATGATAATACTTGAATTCCTTAGGTGTGCTACTTTTAGTTGTTGTTTTCTATTGACCATATGACTTATGGGCTCTAGTCTATTGTCTTACTTGGTTGTACTATGTTATTCCATTGAATGGTGGCTTGACATGTAAATGAGTTCGCAAAATCAGTTATCTAATTAAGTTCAAACTCATCGGGTTCTAATTAAGTTTTATTCTTTCAGTAGCATCTTGTGAAAATGAATGATGTTTTTGTCCCAAATATGAAAGGGGCAGATTGTAAGAACTCGATTTTGAGTTCTTTAAATTTGGCATTGGACAAAAACGGACATCGTCTGGGATGTTGCTCGATTTAACGAGATCTTGTGTCCATGTGTAGATTTTGTGAAGTTAGATACTTAGAAAATTTACAAAGATTCATATATTTGTAAATTATGAAGACACAAGAAAATTGTGGAAGAAAATCAACGTAGATATCATGGAAATTCAAGACAAATCGAAGGAAGATTTTGCAAGGCATATCTATCGAGAAATCCATCAAACCAAGACGCCTAATGACATTTGAAAACAAATCAGCCAAGATAAGCACAAAAGATATATATTTATATATATTCTTATATATATTTGTATACACTCTAATAGTTGTTATTTTATAGATATATTATATAAATACAGTCAAATTATAATATATTTATGATAAAAACCAATCTAATTTAAAAGTTTTAAAAATATAATAAAAAAAATTTATATCAAAATATATAAATATAGTATCATTGTAAAATTATATGAGTGTTAAAAAATATAAATTTATGAACTAAAATATTATAAATTAAAATATACCTATTGTACAAAAAATGGATTATGTATATTTATATACAATAAACACCACAAATAATCTAATTAAAGAATAGTTAGGAGTCATTGACAATTATAAATCCATTATTAATATAGGAGTCAATGGCATTTAAAGTAATTATTAATATTGAGTTGCCATTGCTAATTAAAATTTGTGCATTTCTTGAATATGAAAAAAAAAATATGTATATTTTAATAATTGATTATTCTATGATAAAACTTATTACATAATACACAATAATATTGTCAGATAATATAGGTTTTTTTTGTTGTAAAATAAATTTATATTTATAAAAAATATTGATAGTTATATAAACAATATCAATGTTATTGATATTTATTTTAGGGTTAAAAAATTAATTAAACGTTTTTTAGAGTTAACTTGCTGAATAAATTTAACAAAAATGTTAACACAATAAATATTGATTTATTTAATTTACTAATATTAGTACCTTCTTAAAGATAATTATCCCTTTAATATATATAAATTATTTCAACATTACTACTGTTTGCACTTATGATATAGAAAAAAGATAATATTTAGTTTGATTAAAAGGGACATGAGAGTTTCAAAAGACATAAGATCCAAACTAACATAATTAAAGAAATAAAAGGTAAATCAACAGATTAAACAGTCTAACAAACAATACCGTTGAGATTTACAAATCAAGGTGAACTAAAACTTATAATAAGAAGAAAAAAAATCCTTCTTAGTTTTAATTGTTGATAACTTATTTGCGTTTTTCAAGTTTATACTCAAAGAATAATCTTCAAACAACGACCTCTTAACTATTGAGTCATCTGAAACATCAACAAGATTTATTCCACTAGCACCATATTTGTTCGGAGAATTGACTTCCTCATCATTAGAATCAACCTATTGAAAATTTATTAATACGTCAAAATATTTAAATTATGTAAAAATAAATAAATATAAATACAATGAATTATTACCAATGAACCTTTAGCACTATCCTCCACTTTTATTTTTCGATGGATAACCAAATTCCTACACAATAAATATATATATATATATTAGTATAGCAGAGTTACATTATATATAAACTATACAGAAAACAGTAATCTTATTGAACAAATAAAATTATATCTGAAATATTACCTGATTAGATATCATGATTGCAGAGTATTTTGAAATGATGGTATCATCATAAATAATTTTAACAACACTAAAAATACTGTTAAAATTATTAATATATTATGATTTCACTTGAATTTTGAACAATAACTCTCTTCCAATTATGTCTTCAAGTTTGATGGAAGATCCCTAGCAAAATACTTTAACATAATCTTCAAAATTGTTTATGCAACAAATAATATATGATATAAATTTGAAAATATATATTAGGGTTTTTTTTCAAATACCCTCATTGCATTATCGAGCATCGTACTTGCATTTTTACCAAATAATTCATTGTAAATAGTATCCCACAAAATGAATGATGCATTGCTACTCGCATCCAACACCAGAACACAAACTTTATAGCTGCATAAATATATATTAATTAATTTGTTATACAAAATTTAAATCTATTTATTAACCATGTATCATAAAAAGATTACTCATATATCCACTGATATCATACTTAGAACAATCTGGGCAAAAGAAATGGCCTCCTTCTTTATCAATCTTCGTCATAAATTGCTTGCAAGAAATATAGAACCAATCTCCATAAGATTCAGCATCCAAAATTTGGCTCAATATTAAAAAAAATTCCAATCTATGCATCATTTGAAAAAAATTAATAATAATAAATAAAAAATAATAATAATAATTGGTATAAGGTATAAATAGTACATAAATATAATCATTATCAATTTCAAAATTGGTATAAGGTATAAATAATACATAAATATATAATTAGTTTTACCTTTGTGTTTTCTATCAATTGATCAATGGTTCTTACTTTAGGTGCACCATTCACAAAATCATCATCATCATTTGATGACCCATAATTGAAAGTGACAATGTTAATTGAGTTTCTTGGTCAATCAAAATTCTCAAACCTATTAAAAAAATAAGTGAAATTAGAATAAATTAAATAGGTTTATACTTAATTAACCACAATAATTTTGTAACGTGCATTGAGGATACCTACTTTTAAAATCAATGACTTCTATGATATCATTAGAATAAATCAACTTTGAAGCATGGTAGCCAGTAGAAACAAAATATTGGCTACAAAAAGAATATATATCAAATATGATATTTAAATATTTTCTTAAAAAATAAAATTTATTATTTGTGAAATAAATAAAAGTAATATGTACAACATACCACCAAATACCTTTAGAGTAACAACAAGTGGTTCCAGACCAACCTCGTGAATTAATTTTTTCAATTTATCAATAAATTCATCCCAAAATATAACTTTGAGATGATTGTTCCTATTATAACAACAATATAAACAAATAAATCAAATAATGTATTTATGAGTAGCATCGAACATAATTACATTTATAGAGTTGTAAAACACATAAATAATCAGTATAATATATAAGTATTGATTAATATATTACTCTGTATTTTCCAAAGTCATTTTCATCATTCTTGTAGGCTTGCCATTTACATCTTTGATTTGGCACATATAAACAGTCATAAGTTCTCCCAATTATATTTGGATTTATAATATAATAATTAAAATTTAGAATTTTTAATGTAATAATTAATAAATATAACTTTTGAAATATATAGTAAACTAAAAATATTACCAATTAGAATATCTTCCTCTACCTTATTGCCAGAGACAAGTTCTCCAAATGGTTTGAAATCATACATATTGCATGGAAGATTCTCACAAAAAAATTCAGTCAATCTAGTCGAGGAAATGAAAAGGATGTTCTTTTATTTTGGAGAAGTTTTGTAATGAATGTTGTTACTTGTACAACAAAATTCCGTACTATGTAGAGACGTCCTTCAAATAATTTCTTCTTGAAATCATTAAATTGTCGAGCTCTTACGGTTCCATGAATTGTTACACCCTAACAATATATCATGTAACACAATTCAAATATATAAATATGTAAAATAAAAGTTTAAAATTGCTATATTATTAGTCATAAAGCTGAATGAGAAATACCTCAGCATCGTGGAAGAGACATTAAAGATTTAAAAGACTGTTTTTATGACCATAAGAAGGTGCTTCAAAAACCGTAGTGCAACGCAACTTAATTGCAAGGTTTCACAACTTTAGATCAAGTTACTTGCACAAAACGAAGTTTGAAGACATTGTGTGAAGATCAACAAATATCAGTGAAAATGAAAAAAATATTTATAATACAATGATATTGAAAATTATTTTTTTAATTAATTAATCTGAATAATATTAACAATAAGATTAGATTTATAATAATTTATAGATAAAAAAATTAATATGTTTTACCAACGTTATCAAAATAAAAATAAAAAACTTTTTTATTTTAATTTCATATTTAAATGTTACAACATCCAAGAAACTATTATTATGAAACTAATATATATATATATATATATATATATAGAGAGAGAGAGAGAGAGAGAAAAAGATAGACATATCAACAAACCAAATGCAATTATAAATAGATCTATTAACAATTATACCAAGTTGACTGGAAATAAATAATCTCAATCAATTTAATCTAAAAAAAAAAAAACAAAAACCTAATCGAACAATTACAACTTTCAACTTAATTTATCTAAATTCAAATGAATTTTTAAGATCTAAAATCAATAATATGATATGAAAACAAATAAAGCGTGTCATATAAATTTGAACTAAATACATGACACTAAAGTCTATATAATTGTTAATATTCATAAAATCAAATACCATCATTAAACAAAACTTCTATCTTATTAAAAAAGTAAATAATGTAAAATAAATTCATGCACGACATATTACACCAAAATTTGTTGAATAAATTAAAATATATTTAATGAATACATAATAAAAATGATATATTGCTAAGTAAAAGCCTAAATAAATGAATACTTAAAAAAAATTAGAAAACAAATATCAGTATTTTTCGGAAATACACTATCAATCGATTGATCTAATTATGCCATTAGAAATCGTAATTATAATTATAATCCGATCCAATTTACCATATATGATTACCTTCATTTATTGCTAACTGATAACAACTAAATCAAAAGAAATAAACTGAAGGATCTCAATTATGTTATCACCATTTACATGTTGTCATATATATTAATGAATTTAGTAATGATTTTATAAGAGACAAAAGCAATGGTTTAATTAACGAATTACAGTATAAACAATATTATTTATATGTGTTAAATCAAGATAAAAACATTTCACGTAGAACTATTCACCTACTGTCTAGATATATATATATATATATATACTTATATTTTACTATTTTAATATTAAATAAATAAAAATTTGCACACATAATCTCGATTTTTTAATATTTATTGACATAAAATTATAATTATGATCGGAAGAAAATTTACCATATATTATTACCTTCATTTATTGCGAAGTGGACACAATTAAATCAAAAGAAATATTATTAAAGATCTCGATAGTGTTATGACCAGTTTCATGTTGCCATATATATTAATGAATTTAGTTTTTATATAAGAGACATAAACAATTGTTTAATTGACTAATTTCATTATAAACAATATTATTTATATGTGCTAAATCAAAAATATTGTACATAGAGCTATTCATCATATATATTTTTTACAATTTTAATATTAAATAAAAATGTTGACATATATAAGAATGACTTATTTTTCATTGATTTACTGCTAATTAGAAGGAAGAAAATTAGAAGTATAATGATAAATGCTAAAATGTTGTTAGAAGAATTCATAGCAAAATGGAAGCCAGAAAATCAATATTTCCTATCTGTATAATTTTTTGTGGTACAGTACATAAATTTCTGAATTTATTTATAATTAAAAAAAAAATCTGAAACAAATAGAATGTAAAATATCATATCTCTTTTTTGTTGCTATACATATTACTACAATTTGAAATAACTTCAGACATGATAAAACAATGCTTCAATAAATTACTAAAATAATTCAAATGAAAAACAATGGTAAATAATAAATCTATTCAAAATAATCCAACAGTTTAGATTAACGTACCAAATCGTTATTATTTAATTAGGTGGAAAACAAATCTGATCATAAACTCTTATTTTATCTTTACTTTCATCGTTATATCTATTTAAATTATTCATAAATCATAAACCTAGTAAGTATATAATAAATATATAATTAAAAGAAAAAAATTTATAATCTGCACAATATAATTTGTAAAATATTATTGATATACCTCTAATATTTATATATAAGAAAATTTTAATATTGAATTATTAAGTTGAATCTACAAAAATTATTGATATATATATATATATATATATATTCAGAGCTAACACAAAATTAAACTTCATATGGAAACAAAAATGACAATGCTTAATATTACATGACTGAGTATATATATTCAGAATTAACATAATATCAAACTACATATAAATTAACAGAAGAACAATGCTTAATGTTACATAACCAAAGTAACAAAATACTTGTCAAATGCCTTAATCTAATATTGTCTCAAAACATTAAAAATTTTCCTATTGCAACCTAATTAATCGATAACTTGAACATTAAAGGATAGTTTGGAACTGCCCGCAAAACAAATAGACATTTTCCATCACCAACAATTTCATTATCTTCCAAAAATTTGTCACACTGTTCCTCATAACAATCCGAGAATGCTCCATATGCAAACCAACCAACCAAATTCTTCCATTCATAGTCAACTCAACACGACCCTCCAAATTCTTGATTAAACAAATGTAGCTTGTCAAGAAAAGCATAGGAATGGACTCGAAGTATTACAAAACCCAGATTAATTAACTTAAGTGATTAAAAATGAAGATATTATTGAAACAATAAAAAAAAATACGTACCCTCTATGGAGTATCAACATATGACCTTATTATGACCAGTTCATAACTTGGATTGTCCACATCTGAAGACTCAAGAAATTCTAGGAAATTTTGGATGACATTACGAATTATGACATCACTGTTTTCAACGTCTCCATATATGTCGTCCTTCTCAGCACAACTAATTGAAAATATTTCAACCTTCAAAATATTTCCACCAATCAAGTTGAAGAACATGTATTCTCCAAGGCTATATTGTTGTCAGTAATAAATTTATTCCATCTAGATGTAAAACAAACATCATCATATGATAAAATTTCTATTGTAACTACCTATCGAACATGATATTTGTTCAACAAAATAATTTTTATAGGAAAACCATTTACAAAATTGGACAATAATTTTAGAGGAACAACCTGCATAAAATACAGTTAAGTTCAATATTGAAATCAATATAGGAAATAAAGATTTAAAACTATATATAAAAAATAAATAAATAAATAAAACATATAAAACATGAAGTATACAACTATTAATTACATAAATTACTAAACAACAAAATATAATGTTTGAGTTTTTTCTTTCAAAATATAAAGAAATTATTACTTTTAGAGAGTTAATTTTTTTTAATAGACTTGAGTACCTAGATCATCTTTATCTTTATTAATATAAAAGACAAACCCTCTAAATTTAGAAAGAATTTCCATTTTCCCGCCTAGCCTTATTACTAAATATAGGTGAGGCTCTATTTGGCTATAAATATACTTTTTAATAATTGTAAATATTTAGGTCTTTCTTAATTTCTAAAAAATAAATGTGATGTTTTTTTATGGTCATTCAATTCAGGATAATTTATAGTGTTTCTAATTATGTCTATTTGTTTCCATATATTTAAGATTTGGATATACTTTAATACAATAAACTACATACTATTATACGCATACTAAAACAAAATAGAGGCTAAGATTATATACTATTCTTGTAGGACCCCGTGCCCCAAAAACCATGACTCGGGTCGCCACTGTGTGACTTAGACTATACTCGACCAAAAAGCATTTAATAAAACACATTTAAAATAGCCAGCGGAAGACTTAAATGAAATACAAGTTTGAAAAAGTTTTAATACAAAAGATTTTGTGCGACACAAAAAGGTTTCAAAGTAAATTTTGTTTTAAAAACGAAGGTTATACAAAATATCACATTCTGGAAAGGAAGTTACATGATAGAAAGAGTTTTTAAAAGAGTTGACTCATGTTCACCCACAATTTATTAGTCAAATGACCACCATATAATATAATACGGCCCAAAAAGAACTTAGTACAAAATGTAGCATCCAAAACACCAACAGTTTTAACTTAAACAGACTACAAGTTCATAAGTCTACATAAGTATTACAAAACGATAAAACACCGGAAAGGAGCCCTGCAAGCAACTACTCATCTCCGTCAGCCTTCGGACCTCAAATTTTAAAAATAACATCATGAGACAAGTCCTGGAGAAGTAGCCCAGTGGGATAACTAATAAACACATTGTACTAATTAAACTAATTAACAAGTCGAATTTGTTCACCCATCCAGACCGTACATATTGGTATGGTGTTAGTTGCGAGCCTGTATTCTAACTAGCGAACGCGGTGAGCTTGTATTCGCACTCGCGTTGCTGTGGGCATGTATTCCACTAGCAGTACGGTGGGCATGTATTCCCACTCGTAGATGGTGTGGGCCTGTGCCCATTGGCCAAATGAAACACCATATTCAAAACATCAACCAATCTAACTAGAGCAAGATATTTAAAGTTGCCCACTTAATCTGGTTAGTGTGCGGGGATAACTCTGGGACAACACAGACTTGCTTGTACTGCACTCGACACGGTTCACACTTAGACGATTCCCGTAATTTTGACTTATCAACCAAAATTATTCTAACTAAGGGCATATGATTCATCTACTCAAAACATTGCACAAATAACACATTTAAGAATAATTTATACAATTCCACACTAAATCAAAGATTTCAGATACTAGTATGTCACATATCATTTAGTCACATTATCACATTATAGCAAATAATCTATTAAAAATTCTACGAAGCTTATTTAATCATGAAATTAAACATGCATATTAATAATCCATCATGTAACAACATTTTAAAACATTTTTCTAAAATATAAATCATACAATTTTATAAAAATACATTTCTAGCTTAAGTTTTACAAAATTGGTCATCCGGTTGGTGTAACTTGTAAAACTCACCATAAATCTTACACATCTCCAAATCTTTCCAAATTTTTAATATAAGTCCCTAATGTACTCAGTAATAACATAGTGAAACAGTTTTGAAAAATTACCAATATATAATTTTATAAAAAGCAAACCCAAGGTTTTGTCCAGTAGGTATTAACACTTGACAGGTTTTCAAAAATCATTAAAACTTATACAATGCTCCAAACTTTCTCACATTTTAAACATAGACTTCTAACATAATATTTTAAAATATAGTAAAATATTTTGAAAAATGATAACCACAAAATGTAATAAAAATAAAACACATAGGGGTTGTCCAGTGGGTGTTCATCCTGGACATCAACACCCTGGACAGGTTTCCTTTCAAATATTACTAAAACTTCTACGATGTTTCAAAACTTCTTAAATTTTAAAAATATACTCCGAACATCATATACTAAAACATAGTAAAAGAAAATCATCAAAATCCAAGTATAAAATTTTAAACGAATGTGACATGCATTGATTGATTTCAAATTTTCAGGAAGTCACAAAGATGGGTTTTGTAAGAATAGCAAATATATTCCAAAAATTATGAAATTTGAAAAAAAAAACATCATAATCCAGTGTAGAGTCAAAACCAAAAATTAAATTAGAGAAAAATACTATACGAATATCAAAATTAAATCACATTACAAACTAGGGCAGATTTGACGATTAAAAGACGATCAACCACATAATTCATATAAATGGTGTGCTAAGCATGATTTCTATATAAAATATCAATACTCAACCTAGAACTATGACAAACATACTCAATCATACATGCAATGAAAATTTACAACCTAAACATGCTCCTAATTTAAAGAAAAGCGAGGTTTTAGCTATTATACATTCAATTCTCTAAGTAGAAAACCCTAAAAGAGTTTCTTGAAAATTTTGTAAGGAATTGAAGCCAACAATTTTAACACTTCTTCTTTCCTTCTAAACTTCTTGAAATATTCTTGAAAAGGTGATGAAATGGAGCTCCAAAATTGCTTCTTCTTTTTCCAAAAGTGTAGAGAGAGTGCAGACAAAAATATAGAGAAAATGTAGAGACAATTTGAGAGAGTTTCTTCAAATTTTATGAGAGTATTTGTGTGAGTTTGACGGCTGAGGTGTGGTCCTATTTATAGAGGTATTTGGGGGGTTGAAATGAAATAAAGAAGAATAATTAAACCTAACTAATGGGGCATGCAATAAAATTAGCACAAACTTAGTGCATGTGGGGTGTGTGTGTGTTGGCTGAATTTTGTGGAGTCCTGGAGTGGTGGATTTGATCTCCATCACCAAATTCTAAGGCCATGACACTTTATGTTATATGGTGTATTTTGGTACATCATTTATAAAATAATGAATTAATAAATTATGTAATAAAAATCCCTTATATGTAAATAATATAATTATGATACACACATGATATAAATAATATAAATATGATACAAATAAAATTATAATATCATAATAATACAAGTTTTGAATTTTAGGGATTAAAGAACTAGGATTTTTTGAAATTTCGATCGGAAAAGTGCACACGTAAAATCCTACGTAAAAACGATAAAATAAATTTCTACATTCCCTACACATATATTTCTACCAAACTCAAGTATAATATTCTCATGCACCAATGTAAAGTATTTGCTAACCCATTTCATTTATTATTCACGTGTCGAGTGAGTCAAATCGCGTGCCGGTTTTCTCGAAAGTCTATCCTGTAAAACTCAACACCTCTTTGTACAAACTTTATTAGTATATTTTAAATTGATAATATCCATTATAAAGCGAGTATTTTTCAAAATATTCCTCAACAAATTGATATATAATATTTAAAGAGATTTTAAATGCAAAATAATATGTTATGCAGTTTTGGAAAACCGGGGTGTTACAATTATTTTTAATTTTCTCATCTAACTTTGAATTTTGATTGCAATATGTTTTTTATTTTATCTCTTTTAACGAGTTTTTTTATTTTTTAAATACTAATAGTTTTTTTGTTTAAAATTTACAATATTTAATTTGACACTTATATCATATTGATAACTCTATGTAATATAGTTATTTTTTGTACCTTTGAATTTAAATTCATGTAGAGAGAAGTGATGAATTTAGCAAACTTTGGAATAATATAGTAGAATTAGATCTTTGTTTTTGTTTTGTAGTTTGTACAAATTAATTGTCTAATTTATCGCTTAATTTTCTGTGGAAACTAAGGCTGGAGCTGAACATAGATTATCAAAGCTAAGGGTGCAGACTGGTTCAGGATGTCCCCAATTGCTGAGAGCAGTGCTGCAGCAACGCTGGAAGTAAATCTTTGATCCAGGAAATTCAACCCAAATTGCTGACTGTGTTTATTATTCACTCCCTAGCTGGCGTGGGCCAGGTTTGAACTTAATTAAATGACTCTATCAGCCGAAGAATAATTTTGGCCAGACTGACATCATAACTAACGGGCTGCCAAGATGGAAAAGAGTTTGGTAGGCCTTCCAATCAGCAAGCAGAAAAAGAAAGAAGGGTTAGACACAATGGGGGAAAATGGCAGCGCAGCACAGCAGTGAGGAACAACAGTAGGGGAACATTCAGCAAAAAGATTATCATTCAACTGCAGATTTTCAGCGTGAAATTAGAGGGAAAAGAAGAAAATGACATCAAGAAGGAAGAAGAATGAGGATATACGAAAATCAGCATCATCACATCAGCTCATTTCTCTCTTCTTTCCAATTTTTTATCCCATGTTTTTAGAATTACTTTTCATTTCCTATAGATGATGAATTACACTTTGGGATTGTATTTTCTAAGTTTTTCATGTGCTAAACTTGTTGAAGACTTGAATTGCTAATGAACTTTGAATCGATTTACTGAGACTTTTATGCATTGTTGAGTGAATCGTGCCATTGTTCATTCAAGGGCTTATTATTAATACTTGTTGTTGTTTCGCCACCAATGATGAATTGACAAGCTAGGTTTAATTTTGGGAAGGTAAAATCTAGTGGAAACTACTTGAATGATGCAAGATTATAGCCTCTTTTAGGTTGTAGTAGCGGGTGGTATATGTATATATTGTTCGTCTTGCATAACTATAAGAATTGAAGCTTGTATCGATGTTCCAATTTCTATTAGGCATAGGAATATGTTCGATTAGGGAAAGGAATGAGTAGCATAGCATTTGGAAAAATTCTATGTAATGAGAGGGAGTTCTTGTTAATTTTGGGATGTTTCACTTAAAACAATATCGATGAACATCGATCAATAATAAACTAATTCAAGGGAAATTAGTAATTCAAGTCTACATCGCCAATTTGTGAATCTTCTTGTTGTTGCGAATCTGTCAATTGGGCAATTAATTGCTGGAAATATTTTCTTTTTTTCTTTTGTTTGAGTTGTAGTGATAGAACCGAACATCCACTCAATTTATTACTCTTATTCTTTGTTAAATTGTTTAGTGATTGGTATTTGCAATACATTTTAAATTCAATCCTTGTGGAGACGATTTACTTATCATTATATTAATTGTGTGACTACGTGCGCTTGTGTATCGAAATTAAAGCCAAATTCACAACAAGTTTTTTATATACTAAAATGAGAAATTAGATTCAAATATTCCAATTATTTCTTTAGGTTAGATTTTATTAGACATGGTTGGACAATAAATTTAGTTTTATTTTATTGTTTTCTTAAATTTATTAAATAAGTAAAACTATTTATATACTAACATAAGTAGAAACGTGATTATTATATAAAATTAATCAATTATTATTTTCATAAAAAATATGAGATAATTCAAATAAGAGAAAATTATTTTTCTAAGAAAATTATTCAATTTCTTTTGATAGGTTTTTGTTATATAGATATTTATATTGTTTTAATATTTTTTATTTATTGAACTATGGTTGTCCACATAAGTAAAAAATAATATGGACAACCATGAGTGTGTTTAATTTTATATAAGAATTATAATTAATATTTCATTTAATTTTATTTTATTAGATAATTAATTAAAAATAATAATACGGGCATCACATGGGAGGCATACTAGTTTAAACAAAAAGAACGCAATTGTAACTATTGAGTGACCTCCTTTGCATAGTTAAGCCTACTATATAACCTTTGTTCACTTTGTAAAGTCAACAGATAAAATAACTAAGCAATTAATTGTACAACATATAATAATTCCAAAAATAACTTAATTCTAGTATTATTTGGGCCTAATTAATTATTTGTCCAATAAAAAAATTAGTCCAATAATTAATTATATCCATGATTAATTAATTACTTGGGCTCAAATAATTATTTTGTACAATAAATATTATTCAGCCCAATAATTAATTCACCCATGATTAACTAATTATTTACCTTCATTCCAACGCACCAAAATCTGGTTATGGGTGTGGCCTATTAGGTTTATCACTTCACTTAGTCTTAGAGCAAGCAATTCAACTACAAGATTTTATCCAATTAATTAATCACCTTTGGATATTTCAATCCTTAGTTACTCAAGACATCCATCTGTTCATGGCCAATAAACACTACTAGAAGGACTCGTAGGTAAAAGATGAATTCAACATGCAAACCTTTCATCCGTAGTTATTATGCAGATACGGTCCCTTCGCAATGTCTAGGGTTTGTTTATTTAATACGGCTCATGATTGACATTAATAACTACAATGATCCTCACAAACTCTGGTTGATCTGTTGGCCCATAACGAGATCATATTTCTTATGTTCTGACCAAATGCCATGCGCAACGTCTTCATTGGATACGATAAGTGTAGGAAATATAGAGAAACAATCTCAATAGATTACTCTGTGTGTTGCAATATCTAGGTCAAAGATCATATGAAATACGCCTCAGAAGATAATAATTAGAATTATTTCTATTATCTATGGCTATACTTGCATAGCCCCGTATACGTAATGAAAAGTGAGTTTAGGAATTATACCAAGCAATTTACGTTCATAGCTAGAATCCTTCAGACGACTGGATTACATGTTTGATTGAGGATGTTGGTGACCTCCTCTTCAATTTTATCCACGCCCAACTTTGATGCGTAGATACACAGTGTATCTTAATTCATGTATATATGTATAGAACAAGACTAATAATCTATAATTAAAATATAATTGGAAATCTATGCACATAAGAGTTGAGAGAAGAGAGAAGGAATACAAAAGAACACAATAATGTGCGTCATTCTTCTTTTGATTGTTGTCCCTTGATCAATCTTTGTTCTCTCTTTGTGGATCAATTTATATTGATTCCCTAATCTCTCCTTATGGACCAAAGAGTCACACTCCTTGTGGGCTTAGGAGTCACAGTCCTTGTGGACTCCTTATGGGCTTAGGGGTCCTACTTCTTAAGTGTTGGGCTTATCTCCAAGATGATGCATTAAATTGTCCCGAAGCTCAAAAGACTACTCCCCAATTGATTTATTTAATTCCAACATTATTTTAGTCTAATTATTTATTTGTCAAACAAATAAACTTATCCCAATAATCTACGTAATTAATCAATTGCAAGGGCTCATATAATTAATTTGTACAACAAATATTATTAATCACAATAACTAATTTATCCATAATTAACATATTTCACCATTCCATCGCACTACAATTTGGTTATGTGTATGTCACCTTAGGTTCATCACAACTATTCTAAGAGCAAGTTATCCAATTGCAAGATTAATTAATGCAATTAATTAATTATCTTTGGATATCTGAATCTTTAGGTACTCAAGATATCCTTTCGTTCATATCCAGCACACATTATTAGGAGGACTTATAGGTAAAAGATGAATTCAACGTGTGAACCTTTCATCTGTAGTTACTGTGCAGATACAGTCCATTTGCTCGGTTCTTCGATTAATGTCTAGGGCTTGGTCATTTCCTACTGACCCATGATTCATATTAATAACTATAATGATCCTCACATCTCTTAAGTTCTGGTTGGGTACTTTGCACAAGGTCTTCATTGGATACAACAAGTGTAGGAAATATAGAGAAAAAATCCCTAAAGATTACTCTATGGGCCAATGAATTATGTCTTGTCCATACACTGATCTTGAACATAGTTCCATCGTAACCAACAAGCCCCTTGTTTCACCTCTCAACAGAAGTTTAAGGAACCTGTCAAACATATGACTTCCCTCATGTAGGACCATATGCAAGCATACAGTCTAAGGACTAATTAAAGCACCTACATAAATTAAACCTCGATTTTCCCACCACTAGGCTTCCAAATGGTTCGAGTTCTGATGCAGGATTAGTTCAATGTGATCATTTAGGACGAACATCACATCAACTAGCCTACGTGGTGTCTCAACACCAATATCCATGGAACAGTATATCCACTCCTCGAGTGACACATCGCTCAGTACAAGTCTATCTGAATCGTACAATATCCCTTCTTGTAGATTCTTCCACAAAGAATATTTATGATCTCAACCACTGAGACTTATTCTATGATATGTGACCAACTCTCTTAGTTAACGAGATCATGGGATTTCAATATCATATTAAATGTAAAAATTAATAAATATGATAACGAAGAAATGCCTTAAACTTTTATTTATAGTCATAAAAAATGTACATGGAATATGTCTTTTTGGCCAGTCTAACAGTTGACTGTCATGGTACGTATTCCTACACAAGTATATGTATAGATCGTAGAACTAATTTTAATTGTTAGGTTATGCTGCTTATCTCATATGATCTATGGCCTAAATGTTCCAAAATTCTTAATTTTGGGCTTAAGAATTAATATTAGGAATTAATTAAAGTCGAAGAAGACATTTAAAAGGCCTAGTCTTGGGGATAGGCCCAACACATGGAGATTAAGACTCCTAAATCAATGTGGAGACTTTCTAAGAGGATCTCTATAAATAGACACCCAAGGTGAGAATTTGGAACACATCCAAAAAAAAAAAACACACAAAAGAGAGAATTCAATTTGGATCTCCTTGTTCTCTCATATGTTGAGAATTCTTAATTATATGCTTAGTTTTAGGCCATAGATCATATGAAATAAATAGTGGAAGTAAACAATTCAAAATATTTATACGATCTATGCCAAGACTTGAACAACCCCGTATATGTAATTAAAAGTAACTTGCGCAACTATACCAAGCTATTTCACGTTCTTATTGAGAATCCACGGATGATCGGATCGCATTTTGACAAAGGACGTTTGAAACCTCCTCTCCAACTTTATCCACGTCTAGCCTTGATACGTAGACACATGGTGTAGCTTGGTTCCCATTGTGCTTTGGTGCATAAATTAATGGCATCATCGTCGAGGAGGATTTTCTCCCTATGGAATTAGTCGAGTCATAACTAGTTTAAGATTAGGTCATTTATTTTTCCTTGTAATCATTTTCTTGTTTGTGCCATGAAAAGAACAAGAAGTGCTGAAGCAAACCTTCAAATTTTTTGTCTAAAAATTGAAATACTTTTCAAAGAAAAACAAGAGTCTTGAGGGGAATCATCCCTTGATTTAGGAGAGTTGAACCACAAGAAGAAACCGTCATGTTTGAGATGAAAAATCAAGAAGAAGGAGAAGCATCCCCACGAACATTGAGAGACTATGTCACCCCAAGTTGCCGTGGTATATATGTATTCAATCATAGTGCTGCCCCTAGTTGAAGCTAATAACATCAAAATAAAGTCGGCCTTGCTTCAATTGATCCAAGCTTATCAATCTTCTAGTTTTCCAAGCGAAGATATGAATACCAACATTTCCACATTCTTGGAGTAGTGTGATACGATGAAAACCAACGAAGTCTCCCCGCTGCTTATTCCCCTTATCACTTATTCGAGCACATGCTTATTCTTATTGTCGGCGATTCCAACACTACATGGCACAAAATTTTAAATGATTTCTTGAAAGGATAAATGCACGTATGATATAATACAATTAAGAGTTAATAATCAAACAAGCATGGACTGAAAGTTTTAAACGACGTCGAGTGCAGTGTGAGAAGAATCGAGCAACTTCATAACTACATCTAGGAACATATTAGGAGTCAATTCTCGAAGTGGGTAGCGTTTTACTTTCTAGCCTTTTGAGTTATTTAAGTAGTGGGTTTATATGATGTGTGTCAATTATACGGAGTACTACAGACCGTAAGGCTCTGGCTTATCTAACAAATGTTTCAGGTAACAAGTAGCACGTTTTTTGAATGATTTTAAACATTTTTTCTTTAATTTCCTAACTTCATATGTTTTAGAAAAATATTTGTATTTTCAATTATAGTTTCTACATTTATAGTTTTTTCTACAATTTGAAGATTTCACTTTAATTATTGTTAATCATGTTTAAAATTTCTCCCTCAATTTTATGCTACACAATCCAATTATCTTTTTTTATAAGAAATTATATCATAAATTTAATTTGTCACATAAGCAAACAAGCTGCCATGTTAGCAAGTTTAAGCGAGAAATTAAAGCTCTAGCAAGGATTGAAAAAAAAAATGAATAAAATTAGATGTTAGAAAATCAAAATAATAATTCATAAAACTAGCCCAAAAACTTATGTGCATCAGGTGCACTGATGTACAACATGATCAATAATATTACTTATTTAACTAAAAAATATTACTTATTTACTGGAAAAGTATTATTATTAATTTGTTATTTTAAAATAATTAATAAGTATTAAACAAATAATAATGTAGATGATGGGGTGCATGGTACACATGATGTACAAAAAACTTATCTAAAACTCGAGAACGTATATTAAATAAGCTCAAAGTTAAAAGAACAAAATTAAAATTTTCTATATGTTAGGCTCAGTAGGCCAGCGGCTTCATTAGGCTGCACTTCCATAACAAATTAGTAAACAAACCGGGGAATATATATATATATATATATATATATATATGCCTGAAGAAGGATGTTAATTGATTTCCATTGTTTTACTTTGTTTAAACCTATTTAAGTATGGTGATATATATTAATCTTCTCAAGATGCATATATATATATATATATATATATGTGTATATGTATATGTATATGCCTGAAGAAGGATGTTAATTGATTTCCATTGTTTTACTTTGTTTAAACCTATTTAAGTATGGTGATATATATTAATCTTCTCAAGGTGCAGTTAATCAAGTAAAATTATATCATCAAAAATATTTATGGATCTTTTCAAAATACAATTGACCAAACAAAATTATAGATTTATATGTTGTATCATTTAATTGATTTATTTCTTTATATGTAGATCATGTAAAGATACTATTGTATCTATTTAAACTTGCTCAATGAAATCATATGGTAAAACCAATAATTCTCAATTCTCCCAATTATTCAATTGGTATCAGCTTCATCTCAGCACAATCGAACCTCCATTCTTTTGGCTTCAAGCAGTGGTCGTGCGTGTGCAGATCTGGTCTTCGAGGATATTCTGCTGCTGACTGGGCACGATGTCTAGACGCTCGTCGCTCAACTTATGGCTACTCAATTTTTCTCGATGGAAATTTAGTTTCTTGAAGTGCAAGAAAGTAACCTATCGTTGTCCGATCAAGTTGTAAATATGAGTATCGTGCAATGGCTACTACTGCATCAGAAATAATATGGGTTACACATTTGCTTAAGAATCTTGGAGTCATATTGTCTTCACCTCCTACTCTATTATGTGACAGTGCTCTTTTCTTAAGGTAAAATTCAGTCGCACATAAGCGGGGAAAGCAAATCGATATTGATTATCATTTTGTAAGGGAGCTCATTCAATTTGGAAAGTTGCAAAGTCGTTTCGTACCGTCTTCCTTACAGATTCCAGACATCTTTACTAAAAGTCTTCCTCGTCCGTAGTTCCTTCTTCTAAGATCCAAGCTTCGTGTAGGTGCTCACTCCCACGCGCGCCTGGAGGCGGGTATTGAAGATATATATATATATATATATATATATATTTTCTCAAGATACAGTTGACCAAATTAATATGACACGAATATATTAAAACATCATAAATTATTATTATTTTTTATAAAATAATACTATACTTTTTTTGTGACCGGAGCAAATACGTTGAGAAGCGCACTTTATTTAGATTTGTAATATCTTTTTTTTATATTTTGCGAGTGGAGTCTGATAAATACAACATAGGAAGCTACTCTAGAATTATATAAGGTGATTAGAAACAAAGTCTCACAGCACAACTCTTTTAACCTATGTTGAACAAAAGGAAACAAGCCCACAAAGGGAATCTTGATTTAGAAACGAGAATCCATTAATTGGTTACGTTATCATGCTTAAGCATCTTTTGAATTCAATTTATCAACAGTTTGAAAGGGACTCATGTTGCTATCATTTTTATTAATTATAAAAAACCATCCACCCCTTTAAATTCAGCTTCACTACGTCAACAATAAGACTGTTTATTGGGTTGCAACATATGACAAATATTTATATGGAAATTGTAAATCTTGTGAGTCCAAAATATTATTGTAAATTTTATGTATATTTTGAGATTTGATAAGAGTATGATTTGTAAATTATAGGTTAAATTATTATGAAAAAGTGCTCAATATATTTTAAAAAATAGTTTCGTAATGATTTACAAACCAAAAAAAAATTGAATGGGGGCATAAATAAAAGAATGAGATGGACATAATGCAAACATACCCTAGTAAAATATGTGTAAATATTGGCCTAATGCTGACTTTCAATGTTTTAAAATAATAGATAAACTTTGAATTATTGTACCTATTATATAGAATAGCATGTAAGAAGAAAAGTATTAGTGTAATGACGAAATACACATAAATTGAAAGAAATTTTTTAATAATAAAGACACAAATTCCTTGAAATAAGAATGAGAATTCAAAATAAGAGACTCAAATATAAACAACATTTTAATGAAACAGAAGTAGAAAGAAGCTTCCAAAGATATAAGAGACAAAAACAAAAACATATTCTAAATTAACCAATAATTATTTATAACCTGTTCCTTTGTTTTCTTGATTTAGACAAAAGGCATCTATCAAATTTGAAACCAACGCACAATCAAACAATTAAGTCTAAAGGGAGATCATATTCAACTAAATATGTCATTAAAACATCCACGTCAAGATTAGTTTAGTACTACTCAAAGTGTTGGTTGAGAGAGAGAGAGAGAGAGAGTGGGGGGGATAAGTTTGATCAGATTCCTGGTATTCCTTGGCTGTCACTTTGTGATTAAGCTAAATTCTGAGCTCTATATAAGCATTTGGAAAGGCCCTGAAGTCTTCAACCTACCTTCACACCCTTATTGAAGAACATAAGAGCAAGCCATTGCATGAAAATGGTACATATATTGAGAATTGCAGCATCCATTCACCAAGTTTTTTCATCTAATTAACAAACGAATTTTCAGGTCGGAAATGACCAGATTCAACATAAGCAGCTGGGAGGAAGAAGAGCAACTGTATTTGTGTTTGGTAATTCATTGTTTAAGTGAAGAATTAATAATCATATGGAGTATTTGAATTGATAGTTGGTAGTGTTGATAATGCAGCAATGACGGGGCTGGAGACGATGGCCTTCCTTTCGAATGGTGTGAGTTTAGTGACTTATTTCTACAGTTACATGAACTTCAGCCTCACCAAATCAGCAACTGCACTCACCAACTTCATGGGCACTGCTTTTCTGCTCTCTTTGTTTGGGGGATTCATCTCTGATACTTACCTCTCAAGGTTTACCACTTCCATCCTCTTTGGCTGCTTTGAAATACTGGTACCTCTCCTCCTCTTTTTTCCAAACTTAATCATATCTTCTTTTATTAGTTAAAATGCAAACAATATGAGAAAGTGTGTCAATGGAATAAACAAAATATTGTGCACAATGAGTAGAAAACACGCAGCACAACAATCTGATTACGATCAGAAATAAAGCAGGAAAAAAAAAAACAACTCCGAGATAAAAAATTTGCAAGTTATGGACTCTTAACGTGCACACACCATATCAGAATTTAGTCTCTCTTTCTAACTGATTTGAGTCTGTTTTTCCCGAGTTTCCACTCCTCAAGACCCACTTCTCGATTCTTAGAAATGGTTGAATATGCTCCATGATCTCGTCCCACTACTTTTCATCCATATATCCACTTCCTTAATCCTAGAATTGAAGACTTGCTCAAATTTCTCTTATTAGTACTCCAGAAATAATCCTGTAGACACAAGTAAATATTGAGAAGAAAAAGGAAAAATAATTACACGTACAAGTTGTTCACACCCGAACTTCAACAATATTTTGATAGGGAATCATTGTGGATATGTAGGGGTATAGTATTGTAGCAGTGCAGGCACATTTGAAAGAGCTAAGGCCATTCCCATGCAAAGATGTGGGTCCAAGCAGGATGAAGCCATGCGAACCCGCCAGTAGCAGCCAAGAGGCAATACTGTTCACTGGTCTTTACTTGGTGGCTCTGGGGACCGGAGGGATCAAGGCGGCTCTGCCCTCTCTCGGAGCCGACCAATTCGACGAAAGAGACCCTAAGGAGGCTGCATCTCTTTCCAGTTTCTTCAACTGGTACATGTTTTCCGTAACACTTGGGGCAATGCTCGGGGTCACATTCTTGGTGTGGATTAGTACAAACCAAGGATGGGATTGGTCGTTTGGTGTTTGTGCTGTAGCTGTGGCAATCTCCATTTTTTTTCTGAGTATGGGGAAATCTGTTTATCGGACAAATGTGCCCAAGGGCAGAAGCCCTTTACTCAGAATATTGCAGGTACCTATTGCATACTAGCTACCTGCTTCCCTCATTATTAATATTTTATCGTAAGTTTAATTAATTTCCAATTTTATTGTTCCGCTTAAATAGGTATTCGTTGCCGCTATTAGAAACAGAGATCTTCAGGTACCTGATATGGCACAACAACTTCATGAGATTCACGACAAAGAAGCAGGAAACAATGAGATTCTTCAGAGGACAGCTCAGTTTCAGTAAGTTTCACAAACACACATGATTCTGATAAAGAAGCCATGTCTCCTTAATTACTAAACCAACCTCAGCACAACGTACTAGCATCTTCTGATTACACAAACAAGGACACATAGACCTGTAACAACTTTGTCTCCAATAAAACAAACAAAATGGTACAGATAAAAATATATTGAATATCAATGCAGTATCCGTTCCATTATATACTCAAGATTTTCATAGAAGAAGTTCTTGTCCGAGTTCATGGCTAACACAAATGGGACGATATTCAGGTTCTTGGATCATGCAGCCATTGCAAGGACCCCAGAAGACGCAATTGCATGTAGTAATGGTGGATCCTGGAAGCTGTGTACTGTGACACAAGTAGAGGAAACAAAAATCCTGATTCGGATGCTACCAATCATACTCAGCACCATTTTCATGAATACCTGTTTGGCTCAGCTCCAAACATTCTCCATCCAACAAAGCACTACAATGGACAGAAAAATTGGAAGTTTTGAAATGCCAGGACCCTCAATTCCCGTAATCCCCCTTGCCTTCATGTTCATACTGCTCCCACTTTATGACCGATTCTTCGTTCCATTGACACGCAACCTGACCGGCATTCCGACTGGAATCACACACCTCCAACGGGTTGCAGTCGGCCTGGTCCTTTCAGTCATCTCCATGGCAGTGAGTGGAGTGGTTGAAATGCACAGGAAAAAAGTGGCCGTAGAGCACAACATGGTGGATTCAGCAGGGCCCCTGCCAATGAGCATATTCTGGCTGGGAATACAGTATGCAATATTTGGAATGGCGGATATGTTCACACTGGTGGGGCTGTTGGAGTTCTTCTATGCAGAGAGCTCAGCAGGGATGAAGTCACTGAGCACGGCCATATCGTGGTGCTCGTTGGCGTTCGGGTACTACACCAGCACTGTGGTGGTCAATGTGGTGAACAAGGTCAGCGGAGGATGGCTGGAGAGTAACAATCTCAATAGGGATAAATTGGAGTACTTCTACTGGCTGCTTGCGGTTTTGAGCGTCCTGAATTTTGGGGTGTATCTACTGTGTGCTTCTTGGTATAAATATAAGAAAGTAGAGGTGGAGAAAGGGGATGTTGCATTGGTAGGATTTCCACCCCCTAAATAGCAAAGCAATACCATGATTAACCCCACCCCCAAACATGAAATAGTGAACTCGGAAAATAATAGGAGGTGTTGAGGCAACGACATAAGAACAAGTGTTCATCAAACATACCATGATTAACCCCCCACCCCCCCAACATGAAATAGTGAACTCGGAAAATAATGGGAGGTGTTGAGGCAACAACTTAAGAACAAGTGTTCATCATGCATTCCATTACTCTTACCCACATAGCATCTCTTGTTAGACTTATGCTTATTTAACAATTTACGTCCAGGCCATAATAGCTTAGAGGTGTTGCCTCGCCAATATTTAGGTAAGGGTGAGGAAATTGATCTTGATTCCCTGTAATCCCCACTTAAAAAAAGAAAAAGAAAAAAACAAGACAGGAAGAAACAGTTGAAGTGCTTATTTATAGTTTCATTAGGGCGGCCCAAAAAGATTGAATCTTTGACCACACAACTCGGATCTGTTTGCTATGAAAATCTGACCACCAATTATACAAAGAATACAAATCCAGCCCCCATTGGGCTATAGGAAGTCTTAATGTTAGACGACGAATAAGATAACCCATATATAAGGACTCCGACTTGTTAATAAACAGAGATGATGATAAACCAGGAGGTGAGGCATCATGAAAATACAACAGCACTCCCGCTGTGAGATGTGTTGTACAGAGTGTCGGATACTTTTGAAGGGGGCCAATACCGGAAGAGCGATCTACCAACAATGCTTTTGATAGGCAGTGGACCCCTGAAAAAAGACATCAATTAAGACTCAAAATTGTGGCACATCCAGGGTATAGAAAGCCAACTGATAGCTTCAAAACAAAATTTTTACTTCTTTCTACCTGTCCTTAATTTGTTTTCATTCATTTTATGTTCGGATGTACAGCAAACTTACATCGGGCAATATTTATTATCTCTTCCAGACACTAAGAACGAAAAATCAACAGAATGTTGCAAATGACTAAGCATACAGCTACATATTGATTACCAGTTATGCGAGTCAAAGCTGTTATTGCGGTTGTCTCCAAGTACAAAAACATAGCCTTCTGGTACAAGCTATAATAGAATAAAACAGTAAGTTTTCTCCACATTATATAAGATGAAAAGGAGCAACCAAAAATAAATACAAAAGAATACCATTGGATCCATTTCATATTCAAGTGGTTCCAAGATAAAATCCTCATCTTGAGTAATACCATTAACCAACAACTTTCCATCACGAACCTGCACAAGGCATAGAATTAGATCAATTGAAGGAGAAGATGTGATTGTGCAACATAAATAGATTAAAGCACCACTTGACATTACTTCTACACAGTCACCAGCTTTTGCTACAACCCTTTTTATGAACACATCAGACGAACTATAACCAATCTCCTGAAGAACAAGGGAAAACAAGCGATAACATGTCAGTAATTATTCCATCAAGGATAACACCAAATTCATAAGATACCTGAAGAATTAAAGGGGCTTTGAAGATGACAATGTCTGAGACTTCTGGCTTCTTGAAAATATAAGAAACCTGGAAAACCCATCAAAACAAACAAGAGCCTAAATAGTTAAATTGGATATCTCATACTGTAGATGCCATTCTCTCATTGAAGCTAAATAGAAAATACACCAGCTTTCTAGAACTATATGATTTAAATCTAGACCAGTCACAGTCACTTTTCCCATTACAAGAGTGAAGTGCATTTTTATTTGTTATAGACAAATATGGTTATATTACCTTCAAAGTAGTTACAACTATCTATGCAAATTTATGGCTCACTAGAGACTAAGAACGAAGTAACTGCTCTGAAATTTTGCATACAGCATGACCAAAGAATGTAATCTTTTTCAACAAATATGTTGTGGATATTAAACCAGGATCGAGTAACCAGTCAATTCAACCATAAATCTATATTCAAGGACTGATTATTGCCCTTGTTATGATTTCTAGACCGACCTATGATGACTAGAATTAACTAAGCTCGTCAAAGGGAGCTTTGACCTTTGCACTCAATTTGAGAGCGACCAAATCTCTTAGAACAGTATAATTTTCTACTTGTTTTATTCATTGCTCATGGCTTAGATATACATTACAAGAAAAATAAAATAAGGAAAACTAACCTGCCCTAAATTATTCTAATCTAAGATTGACAGAAAGTCAAATCCTTCATAAAAATAAGAATATTAAAAAATTCCCAAAAATCAAGATTTGATCCCCTTGATTGTGCCTGCCATATCTTGCCCATAACAAAGTAACTCTGTCAAATGGCTCTCACAAGCAATATATTAAGCACCATCATCAACCTTAAATATAGACATATAGAATTTGTAAAGAACGTAAGCAGGTCGCCATCAAAGAGATATCCAATACTTGTACGTAAATGTTCAGACATGAATGTACCGTAGAACTGCATTTTGTTTCCAGGTACAATTAACTTGAACAAACCTACTGCCTTAATCATATCAATAACCAACATAGTGATAATCAAAATAATATTTATGTTCATACTTAAGATCAAAACATATCCTTACTTCCAGTTCAAGTAAAAAACCACTTCATAGAGTAGTAGGTATGCAATTCAGGTCACATGAGTGCTTGAAAAGGCGTAAGGCGCCCCGAGGCGCCAAACCCCTTTCACTGCCTAGGCGCGAGGCGTGAGGCAAAGCGCTCGCCTCACTCAAGCAAGGCGCCCAAACTATAAATAAAAACATGTAGATATATATATAAACACATTTAACCATAATAAAAAACATAATACATTCATCAAAACATGATCCAAAACATTAAATATAGAAAATATAGAAGTTCAAGACATAATAAGTAAGCATAATCACTAAGGCAGGACACTAATCATCATCATTATAGTTCATGTCAAATTGTGGATTATCATCGAATTTGTATCCATCCACATCTTCTTCTTCTGCCTCATCTGAATCCCCTCCCATATCTTCCCATTCATCTTCCTCATCCACAAGTCCAAAAGAACTAGATCTAGATGATGATGTTTTAGAAGTCTTTGAAGTTGTTGCCCTTCTAGTATAGGTTCCTCAACTCCTGCAGCTATTGCAATATCATACCCATCTTAAACTATCTTCCTCAAACACTAGTTCTACTTGCGGGACTCCAACTAGCCATTCATTACTTTCATAAATTTCATTCAAAGCAAGTGGAGGGTCGCCGGTGGGAGGGTGCAGCAAAGGGGAAGTCCGGTGTTTGGTGGGTTAGGGTTAGGGATACTTGACATAAATATATTTAATTTAAAAAAAAAAACAGATGGGCGCGCCTCACACCGCTAAGGCGCCGTGGGCCAAAATATTGACGCCTAGCGCCTTCAAGGCATCCCGATTAGAGCAAAGTTCTATACCTTCTCGGCAAGAATCCTATCTCCAACATCAAGGGTTGGGTACATAGAAGTAGTTGGAATGGATCTTGGCTCGGCTAGGGTAGACTTAAACAGAATTCTGACGCTGAAAGCAGTGAAAGCAGCCTTAGCATCTTCAGAGCTGAAGCAAGTATTCATTAATTTCAACAGCCAACTATTGCAACTACTACTCTCTGAAATAATGTTCACGCTTTTAGCACTACCATTATTATTCATGGCTAATGCCTTCGAATCCTTACCAATACCGCTATCTGGCAATCTGCCACTGCTGCCTGCGCTGCTACTGGTTATGGTCCCTCCTCTATCCACCACAGTGCTCGTGGGTTCATTACACGGTAACCACTTAGAACCCCGTAGGAAAGGAATGATCGACGATGTCTTCAGCGGTGAAATTCCCATAACAATTGAGTTCGAAGACGTCCCCATCGACTGCTTCATCAACGATATTAATCCCATAACCAGTGGCGACTGCGTTCCTCCACCAAGAATCTCCCCTGGCAGCCTTGAATACATGGCGGATGTCGGGTAGGAATGATTTCGTTTTGATTTGGAGCACTGGAAATCGGAATAGTTGGAGTCTGGCTTCTGTGAGGGAGAGCGTTGAAAGATACGAGATAACGCTGCGCAATCGTGGATGAATCGAGAGGTGGCGCATTTACCAGAGGCGCCGGAGGAGGCGACGATGTTTGAGGCGACAGATGCCGAGTAGGCGACGGAGAATCGAATAGCCATAACGACGAATTCAACCGTAGATGACCAAGAACTAAACGAGAATTACCAGGTTTTTCTGGGACTGAATCGGAGAGAGAAGGGGGTGAGTGAAATAGCTGAGGGTTTAGAAGGAAGAATGCATAAACGCCAAACCCTACGAGCGGCGAGCGTCTCCGGGAAAAGGGGAGAGATCGCTGAACGGGAGTTTTCCTGATGGAAAAGTTCAACAACGTTGAAAGTAATGGGAGTTTAATAGATATGAGGAGTTGGGCAGCAAGAATAGCACCGAATGTCAGGATTGATTCATATACACCTTGCAGCTGATTCTAATTACAGAAAGACCATTGATGTACTGGCGCTCAACTTGGTGTCTATTTTTGTACATAACTACTAGAAACTCACCCGTGCGGTGCACGAAAATTGAAAATAAAAAAATAATTTACAAATAAAATGTACTATTAAATTATATAATTTGAACTGTATTTAATTAAATTTATATTCTACAGTTATAAAATATAAATCTGACATATATTTACATCAACTTTAAAAATAAACAGTAACACATTGTTATTGCATAAAAAGATTTCAAAAAATTACATGGAAACAATGTACAAAATTAAAAAAAAGTGAAACATCAAATTTTACAAATACTGAAATTACAAATTTTGGAAAACTTCCTTATACACAATATTTTTAGTTGAGGTAGTGTTCTGATTATCTTTATCATCAATTAAAATCTTCAATCCCTTGCGATTTGTTACTTTTGAAACAGCCACATACAATTGTCCATGACTAAAAACAGGTTTCCTCAACAAAAGTCCAACATGTGAGAGCGATTGACCCCGACTCTTATTTATTGTCATGGCATATGACACAATAAGAGGAAATTGTCTTCTTTGAAATTTAAAAGGCAACCTTGAATCAGACGGTGTTAAAGATAATCTTGGGATTAAAACTTTATGCCCTTCATTAGCTCCATTTAGAATCTGCGCTTCCAGAACGTGATTTCCAAGCTTTGTAATAACCAGCCGAGTACCATTACATAAACCAACAGTATGATCAATATTCCGCAGTAACATTACAGGAGTACCAACCTTTAATTGTAATTCATGATTTGGAACACCTGAACATCTAATACCATTCAAAAATTCAGTTGTGTGTACATCGGCCAAAAAATCAACATTCGAATCTGACTTGCACGCGCTATCGGAACTCAAATATGTTTTTGCATCACCTAAATTCAATGATGTCATGTATTCATTTACCAAATCAACAACATCAAGAGTGGGTGCTAGTATGGCACGATTTTTTAGGAAGGTGGGTTCATCAAGAAAATTTGGTAAAGACGCATAAGTACTCTGCACAATACTTCGAATTGGATTAGAAGAATATGGTAGCAAAATATCTGGAGGAATTTCTACTTCTGAATAACCATCATGATGAATACCAACCGTTCCATCCCCAATTCGTGCAATCCAATCAGAGAAATCTTTCAACTCAATCAATTCCGACTCAGAATAACATGGATTTTGAAGCCTCATATTTTTAGTTAATCTCAACACCTTACATTGTTGCCAAATAGGGGATGAATTAATGCTTGCATGAACAATATCCTGACGTGTGCCTTTTGGTATGACTGGCAATATTTGTCTAAAATCTCCACCAAAAACAATCGTTTTACCGCCAAATGGTTTATGCTTGTTCCTTGGATTGGATAATTGCATGATATCCTTCAAAGTGTTGTTTACAGCTTCAAAACAATGTCTATGAATCATAGGAGCTTCATCCCATATTATGAGCTTCGCCCTGACTAACAGTTCAGCTAATTTGCTTCCTTGAGTTATAGAACATGTGCCGTTCTCAATCGGATTAAGTGGAATGGCAAATCTTGAGTGAGCCGTTCTACCACCTGGCAACAGAAGTGATGCAATGCCACTGGAAGCCACGTTTAAAACAATATCTCCCTTTGATCTGATTGCTGCAGACAACGTCCTCCAGACATACGTTTTACCAGTACCACCATAACCATAAACAAAATAAACACCACCCTCGTGTGAGGCAACTTCATTCATAACAGTATTATAGACATTTCGTTGCTCATCTGTGAGATTTGATATCATAATGGAGTGTTCATCACCTAAAGCAGCACGACTGTAGCGTAGCTCTTCATAGACTAATTTATTTTGCACACTTGATAAATTATTCATATCTGGATACGGCATTTTATCAAATTCTCTCAAACTCGTACCTAGTACTCGCATTATTTTCTCGATCTCCACCAGAGTAAGATTCTTTATTTCAACGTCATCCATATTCAGGTCTATAAAATGTAAACAAATATAATTTAACACAGTATTTAAATACATTCATTTAAGACATTACTTAATTGTCCAATGGAAATAAAAGAGCAAGCAGAAAATACTACGCAGCGTACCTTGATGATTAAGAACGCGACGTTGTCTGTATAGTATGTCGTCTGACAAATATGTCCAACACATGTCCCAAACATCTTCTGGTTTTGTTAAATTATTAGATGACAGCAAAGTTGCAAACAAATATCTCAATGAATGCGCAGATGACCATTCACTTGCTTCAACTATGCCATCAATGTATTCCTTGTCATCGTCCAATAAACCATGGCCATAACACGCTTCTCGAAAAGTTTTATATGTAACATTTCCTACTGTTCTTAGGTCTTCATAACAGGTTGGACCTTTGATGATATTCAGTAGACATCTTAAATAATACATTTCTCCGCTGCCAGGAGGCACATAAAATATTCGACCTAATGAGAATCCGCGTTTTCTTTTTGTCCAAATTCGTTTGTCCCTTTTCCAAACAAATTTTTGTGGGTATTTAGCGTAAGTAAGCTGCCGTCCCTCTTCATATAATTTATTGGCCGCAAACCACGCCAAAAACATGCTCTGGTTAACCGTCGGAAGGTCCATAACACTATCTATTGGATCGACATCTGAAAAAATAACTGATTGTTGATCGGGTAAATGAAAACTCAAACGTTCCACGGATGGATTCTTAAATTGAATTTCAAAACCAAGGATCCTCCACATAGCTTCACATGGAGACACATATCTACAGTCATAGTACATGCTAACCTCATCAACGTTTTCTGATGTTTCCTTATCACCTGCACTTTTATAGAAAGAAGCTGTAACTCGGTCGTGTCCTTTATTCACATATTTAAATAAATACTTGATCGATCGAGATTGATTACACCATTCAACATTCAAATGTGCACCATACTTAAGTAATAAATATCTGTTGTGAGGAACAACATATCTATTGTCAAGCTCCACTCCACTCTTCACGACCGTCCTACCATTATCCCTACGACAATAAACTGGATAACCATCTTCGTCAACAGTTGTATTATGAACAAACTTTTTGGGAAAATGTTTACTACACCCATCAGATGACATGCATGGAGACTTTGGTCTAGCCGCACCACACGGACCATGTATCATGAACTCACGAACTGCATTGTAGTAATTAGGATCTTTGTTTGCATCGGGAATCTCTGCTGAGATTATCCTATCAATGTCGTTGGGTGTAGGATACTTATCTTGTTGATCCATAAATAATAATATATGAGCATGCGGTAGACCACGTTTTTGAAATTCAACTGTGTAGATCACTGAAAAAAATATATATAAGTGACAAACAAAATATTTTAATAATTGCATAATGATAATAAACACTACAAATGTATATCAGAGTCACTTAAGTTATTTCATAATAGTTTAAATTAAACTACGTACGTGAACGAACTGCACCAAATATTTTATTTTGTCATAAATCCTTGATTAGACTATCCAACTTCATTTTGAAAACACGACACACCACATCTGGTTGATCTTCAGCCTTCAAACCTAATTTTTCCAAATAACGGACTATTTTCGGCCACTTTGGGTTACACGTGAATGTTATAAATAGATCTGGATACCCAGCCCATCTACATATTGCCATCGCATCCTGATAATTTTGAATCATATATCTAGCTCCACCAGTAAAAGTTGAGGGTAGTATAATCCTCCTTCCTAGAGCACATGGATCAGCCTTACCACGGAGCAATGCTTCAGCTAGACCTTTATACATTTCACAACGTAACTGCTTTTGGTGTGTTCGAATGTAAGTCAACCTACTTGATTCCACCATGGTGTATGCATCTACAACAAATTTTTGGGTTAATCGTTTTGCACAAAGGATGTTTTGAGGAATATGTACTCTGTCATGCAATCGGTAAGAAAACCACTCTTTCATGCTGACTGTCTTTCTTCCAAAACCATTACTATTTGTACAATCAGAGAAAGGTATGTCCTCTCTATAACCGTCTTCACCATAAGGAAACAACAAAGGGTATTGTAGCGCAAGGTACGCAGCATTCAATTCATTGATCCTCTTCAGTTGACCAGATTTGGTCTCAACAATTATATCTCTATCGCCCAATGACTCATCAAAATCACCCACTAAAAGAGCAGCAACTTCAAATGCCGAAGGTAAATTATACCTCCTTGCATCTTGTCCCCTCCTACCGATTAATCTCAACCTCACATTTGAATTATCTCCAGCATACATGTTATCTCTAGCCATTCGAAAAGATTTCACCAGTACATTATGTTCGTCCAACATTGCTTTCAATTCTGAAACTATTTCTGAGTGTAGATTATTGCTAGTGTCATTATTCCTGCACATTTCAATTTTATATATCCTTTAAAATAGATGTGATGAAAAAAAATATTAAGTTTTTAAAATTTTTGAGAAATACCATACCTAACACAGTGGATTTGGTTGTTTATTTCATTTTCAGTGTCGTATATATATAGTTGGGGGAACTTTGGCGTACATCCTTCAGTTGGCAACAAACTTCCCATCAAATGGTAATTCTGTCCGTGTAATTTAAAGATAGGTGGAGAATTGCCTTGATTGGGTGAATGATCAATTTTACCACCCATTGAGGTAAAAGAAAACATGTTATTATATGATCTTATATTATCCATAAAATGTTTGCTCTTATCAGTCAATCCACGAAAAAGATCGTTTAAAAGATTCGGTGGCTCTTTTAATGGAGGTAGTTGGACCTTCCCTTGACTACAACATCCTGAGTACTTTGGTTGACTGGCTTTAAAATATGACCATAATCGTTCCTCGTACCAAAAACACGCACAACAATATTGACAGCTATACGTTGGATCACCGTAATCACAATATTCTGAAATATACATGAACGTTAGTAATTTTTAAATAATTTAATTGTAATTTTATGTCTATAAGTTGAAAGAGCAATGAGTAAGTACCAATGGCTACAACATTATCTTCATTATCTGCACAGCCATTAACTGAAAAATTCAATTTATATTTAATGAGTAAACATATGTAAAGATGGAATTTTAAAAAAAATTGCAATTTTCCATAGAAAATGGATTTCATACCATCATTGGTTAAATGATTTGGTGGACCTTGAGGAAGATCTGAGAACTTCATAGTTAGAGGAATTGTTGAGGATGTAGGATTGTTAGAGAAGTCATGATCATGAGTTAAGTTCAAAAACATACAATCATTAATACCATCGATTGTAGTTGATTCAGTAGTTCCATTCATGCCTATATTTAAATTTGATGCGATAATCTGCCCAACCCTGCTGCTTGAAGAAACTTTATAAAAAAAATCCATCAGTAACATTGAAGTTGACAAAGTGTAACTAATTTGATCACCTCAATTTGACAAAAATATTGTACCATTTGTAAGATCAATTAAAGTGGTAACTGGATGTGAGAATGTGTTCGTCGAAGTAGTCTGAATTCTTCCAAATGTATAAGTATTTAAGCTGGGATAAGGATTTTCTGTTTAAAAATAAAAAAATAAAAAATTAAAAAATAACTAAATTATATTGTAACCTCAAAAAATGAATTGTGAAATAATAACCAACATAGTATACGAAGAATTTTTTTTTTTTACATTAGATAAAGTTCTTGCAAATGCAAACGAATATATTATTTTTTCTTAGCAATGATTGAAGTATAGTGTAATTAGACCTAATTAGTATAATTTTTATAAAATTTGAAAAAATTCAATTTAAGAGCTTTAAAATTACAAAAAAAAATTATCAAAGTTTAATATTTCTTATTTCATAATTAGTTTTGATAATGCATATCATATTTTAAATTAATTATTATTATTAGGATTCAAAAATACGGAATTTATTAATATCATAGCGCACAATATTCAACATTTAAAAATTATTTACATACCAAAATGAAAAATATATTTTGAAATATATCATTTACAAAATATAAACTAAATATTTAAATGTACATATACCAGAATTTAGGTAACAAAGAAGTATGGTTAAATTTATGTAGTAAAATAAACAAAATAATTCATAAAAGGAGATAATATAATTAATAGTTAATTTTCTAAAATTAAATAAATATTTAATAGTACAACACACTATCTACTCGACGTTGCTGCTCCGTCAGTTTTGTAATTCTTTTAGTCAATAAAAATTAAAAATAAAAAATAACAAAACAACAGGTAAATCTAATTGTAAACTAATTTACTGTAAAATAATTTACCATTTCTAAGATCAGTCAAAGGGGTAACTAACTGTTCGAATGAATTCCTCAAAGTATTTTGAATTCCATCGAGCACCAAATTTTGTGAGCATGGAGAACGATTTTCTGCTACAATAAATAAATAACCAAAGCATATGAACAATAATAATAAAAAAAAGGAAATATAGAATGACATTAATTAATTTATATGTGAGTGATATGAACATAGTAGCTACGCCGGAAATAATATTACATTAATTCATTTATTCAGACTTTCATGAATGAATATAAATTTGGAATAAAAAATTAATTAATTATTAATTACATAATTACGTATATAACTATTTATAAATAATAATAAGTTATTTGCCAAACTTTAATACAAAATTACCCTCTTCAATATATTTAATTTAAATTATTTATATATTGAACAATCTGCAGCAAATCAAATATTGGAAATTATAATAAAGAAAGTATATTTTATGAAATATAGAAAATAATTAAATTGCTGTGAAATTGAAACAAATTTTTTTTTTAAAGGTAATATATTTACAATTGTGTCATTATTTAATTTAGGCCCAGAATTATAGCCCAATATAATGTATAATGGAATATTACTTGGGCCATTTCTTTAATTTATTGTAATATTAATTAATGGCCCTTAAACGTATAAGGAGTCGGGCCCATTTGCAGTGGAGGCCTTCAGGCCTTTTTCTTTTATTTTTTTTACTTAAAAAAAAACTAAAGTGTAATCGAAGACGGTAAGTCATTCCTGAAACCCTAATTTCTAACGTACATCTCCATTTTCAGAAACAAAGTCTGTGCGGCCAGACTTGACACCGTTCGGATTCTTTCTGTTTCGAAACAAAAGAATGCGGATGAAATTTTCTTCCTTCAATCTATTTCTCATTCGGAATCAGACACTCATACCGATCCATTAGGTTTGTACCAGTAAGTTTTCCAAATATTCTTTTGTTAAATTTGGGGGTTTCTACCCTAATTTCTAACATCGTGTTTTTTTTTCAGAGCAAAGTCTTTTATAAAAGACTTTTCACCATTCAGATTCTTTCGATTGGAATTCAAAAATCGGAGGATTTCTAAGATCGGCAGTCAATTCATGGTTTTTTGAATCGGGTTTGGAGTCTTCGACTTTACAAAAAGATAAGTACTGTATTCTACGGATATTCAGCTTTCAATTTGTTTTGGGTAGATGGCTGCCTTACTCCGATATGAGCTATTGGGTTCGGGATTGGTCTAAAACCTAAGTGTACAGAAATACGCTTAAGGTTCATTTCGTATATTTTTAAATACGCGAACAGAAATAGATGAAGTATGCTTTCATCGGACATATTTTTGAACCAAAATTAAGAAAATGGCATAGGTATAATTTTTGTTATACTGTGATGTAGTTTGTTGTTAGTCATGACTTTTCACCATTCATATTGTTTCTAATGCAGAACATCGGTCTTGGAAGGATTTGTAATTTATACATTCAAATGATGGGTATTGAATGGTGTTATGTAATACCTGGTGTTGAAAAAGCTAAGTGTTCTATTCTAAGATTGTACATATTGTTTTTGCTCTCATTGATGGATTCCTACTCTTGTTTGCTTTGTTGGGTTCGAGATTGGTCTATAACCTTAGTGTTGAGAAATAGACTTAAGGTTGAATTCGTAGATTTACAACTACGCGAACAGAAATAGATGAAGTATTATTTCATCGGACATTTTTTAGACGAAAATGAAGAAAATGGCTTTCCTCTTATTTTGATAAAGTGGCATCACTAAATTCTATAAATTCATGACTATTAACCACTCATATTGTTTCAGTTGCAGAAAAAAGAATGTTATTTCTAAGTTAGGCATTCAAATGCTGGGTATGTCATAGTATTAAGAACAAAATTAAATCTATTTTGTATGTTCTGTAACTTGTTATGATTATTGTGTCTTTACCATAATATATTTGTATGAACTCATGGGTGGGCTGGATTTGTGCAAATGTAATAACTGTATGCATAATTGAGCAATATTTGGGTCAGTGCAATTTTTTTGCTGCTCAAATTTAGAAATATAATTTATTTAGAAAAATTTGTTTAAGTATGATGTTCGCAGATACCTGAGTATATACAAAGCTATTGTTTAAGTGAATGAATTTCTGCAAAGTTTCAAGGATTATTGTTTTTGGACAAACTATTTAATACATATGTATTTTCTAGTGTGTTTGAGCTATTATGAAATAAATTTACTCTCTTCTGATTTCCTACTTTTTTTGAAACAGTATTACGGTAGACAAAGTATAGGGCAGCAGCTGAAGTATTGAAAGGCAGCAGCTAAAATTATATTCAGGTACTTTATGTTTTTAGTTTAGAGTTGTTAAATTATTAAAATTCAGTTTCTAAAAAGGTACAGAACTGAAATACTCTTCAGATTTGATAATAAATGATTTTATGAACAAATGTACAGATATATCTCTACTGTAAACCTTAAGTAAGTGTTTTAATATACTAATCTGAAGCTTCGAAAAGTTGGAGTACTTTAATTTATACAAAAATGATGAGCATTAATCTGCTAATAGAGTTTTCAGAAGTACAGATATTAAGGATAACTATTCACTTTTCGTGCATGTATAAACTCTTAATATTCAACTACTTTAAAAATTCTGACATGGAAAAATTCAGAACACTAAGTCTATCTGATCTGTATATTCTTCTCAAAAGTTAAGCAATCTGAACACTAACCTTCATCAACGTTTAAATCTATTTTACGTTTGTTGTTTATAACCGTAGAGCGTGTTAGCTTTCTCATCACTGTAGGTAGAGTGTGATATCCTTCTTTGGGAGTGTTGCCAACAAATTAGAAAGTGTGAAGTATGGATTCAGAAGAACATAGGCCTTCTTATAGTGTTTGAAATGTGTGAATATGACTTTTTATAATTATTACCTAACATAGAGTAATACAGTAATAGAGTATAGACTAATTGAGTAATAGAGTAATATAATAATATAGGTTTGTAGAAAGAGTAAAGAAGCAGTTCAATTTACTGAATAGAAGGTTTTGTCAGTTTTCTGACATGCTGTTCTGTTGACCATAATATCTTTGTTCATCTTTACCAATAAAACAGGTCAAACTACTGCATATAGGAAATGAGTGATAAGTTTTCCAAAATATTTTACTAAAGGAATGATAAGTATACAAAAATATTACACTTAAAGATATTATTGCTTATTAAGATATTTTGTTTGCCATTCTGATACCCTTTGTTTGCCAGAAACTAAAGTTCAGTTCATTTTCATGGTTTAATTTCCTACAGATTCCTCTACTACTGAATATTTGGAAGTTTTAATGTATCAAACGGAAGCTGTGAAGAAGCCTGCAAAAGATAAGTAGCACTTTCTCTAGTGTCATTTTAAAATACCCTTTATTGAATTTTTAACCTTCTATAATACTCAATTTAGAGATTTATTTAGGCTTTTAAATATTTGTATAATGAATATTGTTGATTTGTTTGATTGTTAATTCATGACTATGTGTCCTCTGACTGTTATTTGCTTGTTAATCAGATACTTTGATATATTATAGATATTGGTTATAAACTGATTTAATGGAGTATTGGATATTGTTTCTTTGATTTCTATTTACAATGACTATAGTTCGTATGCACGTAATAACTAAATTCATAACTTATGTTAATTTATTCATAGATAAATGTTATTCACATCCATCATTATTCACTAAATTTTATTATGAAGAGATGAACTAAACTGAGTATATGATATAACAGGGTTAAGTAACTAAAATAATGTATTACTTCTGTTAGAGTTTTAGTAGTTAAAACAGAAGCTACAAATAAATAAATAAATCTGTTGTTTGTGTAATTCTGATAAAGAATGTAAGAACCAAATATGGGAAATTATTATAAAACTCTGAATAAAAAACACACACAATAAATTTATAAAACTTAAAATTAAGATTACTGTAATAACATACTAAGTACCGAATCCTTCAAAATATTAAACAGATTCAAAAGTCATAATCAGTAATTCCTTATAGTCCTGAAGGAACATAAACATACTTAAATTTTAGAATCCAAAACACCTTCTACAGGATAAAAAACAACGTGGAGTTAACCTTAAAGTTCATTCAAAATGTCGTGTTTCACTTCTGACTTACAGTTTCTTCACTTCTCCTGCTTAATGAAAACTTTCTTTCTGTCACTTGCATTTGTAGAGAACTCATCAAACAGCTTACGCTTCACAGATTTTTCTTCAAGTTTGTCCTTTATCCACTTTAGAGACACTCTTAAATGGTGTGGATACCTCACATTCTGAACCAACAACCTGGAGAAAAATTAATTCATCTAATTAGCGAAATGAAAGTGATAAATTATTGAAACAAAGTTAATTTCAAAATTACCTCATAACAGTCCAGTACATCGCCTTCATTCTTGCCCACTACATGGGACCCCTAGTTTTATAACACAAAGTAATGAAAATATGGCACTAAACTTGTAATCATAAAACGTAAATATATATAGATTGATAATAAGTACCCGACTTCCTGCCAAAGTAGTAAACGTGTTAGAGATAACACTATTCTCCTTACTGATCTTCTTAACACTGTAAGCTCCATAGAAATTACTAATCTGCTCAGGTGCCACTTGAATATTCAAATATACCTCCTGGTCTAGGAGGTTGTCCATGTCCTCAGGATATAAGTCAGCGTCACCCAACTAAAAAAAACATAAACAACAAATTGTTTATATAAGATGAATTCAATTTATTTTGTTTAATAGGAAAAATTAATATTGTGATAATTAAATTGAGAACCTCCAAGTTATGTTCTAGCAAGTCCAAAGCAGTCTTCCCAATTAATTCAGTGCAGTGCTGATCCCATAGTAAAACAGATGCATTGTTCGTGTCATCTTGAATAAGAACTTGCATTTTATACCTTTGAAAGAATATATATATATATATATAATTATATTAAAGATGAAGATTTTTGTGTTTATGAAAAGAAACAAAGTTAAATTTCATGAATTACATCAAACCTTGGCATCCCAGTTGTCACAATTCACACAATAAAATTTGTGTTCAGCTTTACTTATCTTACGATAGCACTTGGGGCAGGATAGATACCACCACTGTCCATTAGTTTCAATTGCCATTATTCGGGCAAACACCCAGAAACTACCAACCTAGTAAAAAATGTACAAAAAACAATAATTACTTACGATTTATAACAGCATATAAATAAGATACCATTTCAAATTTAAAAAGAAGCAACAGATACCTCTCCTAAGGTTCGGATCTGTTCGATTGTGCGTACACTACCTGCTCCATTTACTAAATCATCATGTTCTATAGTGAGAGTAGGAAACGACGTGTTTACCGCAGGTTGTCCATTACTTTGCACTGAAAACCTGCATACAAAATTTTTCATTATAACTTAAGATAAAATCTTTAAATACTAAACATAAAAAAAAAAGACTGAATAATAGTTTTAACCTTGACTTAAATTCGGAAATTTCACCTAGATCACCATCCAGTATTAACTTGGTTGCATAGTAGGTAGTAGAAATAGATACTCTATCTGTTAAGGAGATATAAGGAAGAAATTAATTTGAGTTTGATGTGCTGTGATAGCACTCTGTATCAAAGTTTAATAGAATATTTTTCTATTACCTCTATAAAGTTTCCCCCGACAGAACTGCAAAACCATTATTGGAGCCTCACCACCAATTCTTACACGCTCCATCATCTGATCCACATACTCCCCCCAAAGTGTACAGTACAATCTGTTATGTCTGCACAAGAAGTATTAATTAGTCAGCTGCATATTACATCAAAAGTAAAAAAGTATTCAAGTTAAGTCTGAATAATAAATATAATTTAAGAATATATTAGAAATAATAACTGATGATCCTCCAAAACTACTTCCATCCATGTTGTTGTTTCTTGGTCATTGCGAACACGGTTCTGACGGGGACCAACATTACAGACCCTACCAATGACATCTGTCAACGAAATATAAATTAAATGATTACAAAGTGTGAAACTGCATAGAATTAATATTACATAAAAAGGTCAGATTGCGGTAATAATACCAAACATCTCATTTTCTTTCATTTCATCCATATTGCAAATTTCCGGGAATGGTTTGAAATTAAACAGCTGCAAAGGAAATGTTGCATCATAAATTTCACTGATTTTTGTATCATGAATCATTATTAGCATGTAACGGTGGTTAGTTGTCTTGTAACGCATTTTTTTGTTTGTTACAACAAAGTTTTTGATTGCAAAAATGCTGCCTTCTGTGAAGGTAACATTGTATCTCCGCATTAAATTAGTTCTAATGGTAGCATGGATTCTTTCACCCTACATACAAAAAGATTTTTGATCAGTAGAAAGAAAGTTATAATAGAGATGAATAAATTACTGAATCTATAACAGCTTCTATTCAGTACCTCATAGTCATGAAATATACAGTTGGTGCTCTGAATTCTCATAGGATTTCCATAAACAGGGATCTGGTAGGATCGAATCAGTCGAAGCTTGACAGCCCACTTCGTACTGGAAGGACCAACATCTTTCAGGAGAGAGAACAATGGAGCCATTACACACCAAAATTATATGAGGAAGAAATCAGATGAATAATAGGTAAGTGCCCCAATCTGAAAGTTAGTATATATAGAAGCATGTTGAAATTTGTAAAGTCAATAATCCTTGGTACAAAATATTTGCCTGTTAAAAAGACCCAATCACTGCTTTTGATTTCTTGGAAGAACACACTGAAAATCTTTCTGCAATATATTTTTTCTGATAACTTCAAAGTGTGCATAATCTGTTTTTCTCTGCAATTGTGATCTGGTGGGTATGATTAATTTTATTGTGTTGGTTTCTGCTGGGAACTATATCGAAAAACACATAATGCTTCTTAATTCTACAGAATATTTATTAATTGACTTTAAGTAAGGTTGCAACAATATTTGTTTGTGCTGGAAATTTTTAACTGTGAAGAACTTTTTAGATGTAAGTTTCATTCAATAATTAAAATAGATTGTTCTTTATAAAACTGATTTTCTGTTAGTTATTAAGTCATTTCTTTAATATTTATATTAAGATTAGTTGAATCTGAACAGTCCAAATCTAGTTTGAATTTTTTTAGTAGTGGAGGTCACACATACCAATGTTTTTTCTGCAGAAAGTTAACTTTTATGTGATAATTAATTTAATTCTGATTGTTCTTACTGCAGGAAAACAGTTTCTAGGAACCAAAACATATTACTTCCTTTTAGATAATGATGGTTTTTTGGGTTTCTGCATAATATATAATAACTGAGTTTAAGCTTCAAAATTGATCATTACTTTAAATGACTAATGCTGTTTTTTTTTCTTTCTTTTTAATTGTTTTTACAGGAATTATTTGAAGACTGATATCATGAATGTATTTTTAAAGTCCTATTATTGAAGTTTTGTTGGCTTTGAGTACTCCTAAGAATATATTGAAATTCTTAATATATTTGCATGTTTATAATGCCCATCTGTGCTGGCTGATGCAATTCTCCAGCATGCAATTTAAAGTAGTAGCCGAGGTAGAAAGGAATGGTTCAAACTCCAATTGCAGTTGACTTTCCTTATCTCTCTCTCTCTCTCTCTCTCTCTTGGTTTTATTGTTTTCTTAAAAGGATATGAATGTGAATAGTCCTGCTGTTTATTTTCTAAATGTTATTATTTTAGAAGAGGTTATTAAATTAATCTATTTTTTGGGCTTTTGAGAGGTATTATTATACCTACTAATCAGGTTTTCATAAGGGTACTGAGATTTCAAATTTTAAGAAAAATACAAATACATCCAAACAAAAAGAAAAGTACAAAATAGATTCACCATGACATGGGAAAGCAGAAAGCTAGATTTGACAGATTCAGAAAATCTGTTTAATCATTTTATTCTTTAAATATTTCAATTCAAGTGATGACATCAGATATTTTTTTTAACAGATTCAAGAAAGAAAATCATTCATTTCAGCAAGAATTGTTGAAGAAGCCACACTACTCTTCAGCAGGACAGTTTTGGCGGGAAAATGGCATTCCTATAATTTGGCCAAACTGTCCTGTTTTTATATAGATATAGATTGGTTCTCTTGGACAGTTTATTATATAATATAGTGAGTTCTTGTAACTATAGTAATATAATTTTTAAATTAAATAAATAAATATATAAAATATTTTTTTAATTATTTTTAAACAAAATATTTCATAATTTTATTTTTTATAACAATATTTTAAATATTAAAATATATCACTATTAATTTATGAAAACTATTTTATACTTTAAAATTAACATTTTATTTTTATAAATGCAATATGGATATCAAATTGAAAATTATAAAAAGATCATTAATTTGATATATTTTTCATAAAAAAAGAAGGTGTTCTTAAAACTTATAAACTTTTGAAAATTGAAGTGAAAAATAAAAAATAATATATATATATATATAATTCGATGTGAAAGTTTCTAAAATTAGTAAGTAATTTTGGCAAAAAGTATAATCTTACTATTTTGGTTGTAGTCCTCTTATTATATATAGAGGATGCGGTTTCATAATTCTAAACGGTGTTTTCATAATTTTGAAATTATGTAAAACTCTCATGTGGTATCATTAATTGTGCACTAAATCCTTAAATTGGTTAGTTTTGTCAAAGTTGACGTGCACGCGTGTTTGTTGTGATTTAACATGTTTTTTCAAATTTTACCTTCTGAAATTACAATTGTACCCTTAATAAATATTTTTGTTCTTCTTTCTTTTCTTTTTCTATTTTCTTTTATTTCTTTTTCTTTTCTATTTTCTTTTATTCCTAAATAATCCTACTCTTTTGTCCTTCTATTTTATTTTCTTTTATTTTAATTTTATTATTCCTTTCCTTTTTCCTTCAACCATTTAATTTTCTCTTTTTCTTGGGATGAAAAGACTAATAATTTTATAAAATATTTTCTTTAGAATTGTTTAATTTTTTTTATATCATTCATGTTATATATTGATAATAATCGACCAAATTAAAAATAAAAGTTACTACTTTTTCAAACTCATACCAATATTTCAAATAAAAATATATAAACAATTTAAAAAAGAGCCAACATAATTACAATAAAAAAAATTATATCATTCACATTATATATTGAAAATAAAATACCAAATTACAAATAAAACCTTGCTACTTTCTCAACATCACAACAATATTTTCAATAAAATAACCCAAAAAAGCAAACAAAGTGATGTGTTCTCACTGTGTATGCTTTGTCCTTGGCACTTTAAAGGGGTTTTCAATTGTGTCTGCTCAGTGGTGTATATTTTCTCCTGGGCACGGTCCTTTGGGCTTTAGCAAACTTGGCACTGCTTGGATTCAAAAGATGGGTCGAAAGTTGTGAAAAGCGTGGAGAGAGATTCGGCGATGAAATTGAGAGGGATAAGAAGAGCAAACACATAATGGAAAAAAAAAAAAAAAGAAGACGTATGTGCCTATTGGGATTTGTGCCAACAAACAAAACACAGTTTATCCTATATGGCTTTTGAAACAAACTCTTGAAATTTATGATAAATGATAAAAGATGTTAGTCTCACATTGCTCTTGAAAGAAACCTTGGAGACCTCTTCAAGTTATTTAAGGAGTCCATTAGTGTAGGTTTCACACCAATTAAATAAACCTTAATCTTTGTATTTAATTCTTCTTAAATTATTTTTTGTATTCTTTAGTATAAAGTTGAGGTGTTGAGTTGACTCTAGTAGAGAGAGAGAGAGAGAGAGAGAGAGAGAGAGAGAGAGAGATTGTAAGACTTTTCATACAATAATATTTTTTCTCTGTGGGCCGTGGTTTTCTCCGGGTTTGAAGTTACAACGTAAATTCTTGTGATCTGCTGGTTGTTATTTTTCATCTTATTTCTCAATTATTTATTTACTTTTTCTTATGGAATGTGGGATCCGTGGAGGATTTTATTCTTAACAAGTGGTATTAGAGCTCGAGTTGGGGTCTCTTAGAATTCTGAGTATGCTCTGTGGTTGCAGCATAGTTTGATCTTCCACATCAAAAAAAAAAAATTCTTTGAGACATTCACTCATTCATAGGCTAGGGGTGGCAAAGTTTTCTAAGTCAATGAGGTTTGAGATTGAGACATTTGATGGAAACATCAATTTTGGCTTATGGCAAATACAAGTCAAAGATGTGTTAATACAGGCAGAATTACACAAGGCTTTAAAAGGAAGGCCGGGGTCGGCATTGGGTGGTTCCAACAGGTTAGATGGTGCTAGCGGAAGTTCTACCATTGTAAAATCTGGTATGAGTTATGAAGATTGGGAGGAGCTTGATTTGAGGACTGCAAGTACAATACAATTGAGTATGACCTAGAATGTTCTTGCAAATGTGCATGGAATTTCAAAGGTTAAGGAGTTGTGGGAAAAGTTGGAGGCCTTATACCAGGCAAAAGGCATCTCAACTCGGTTGTACTTAAAAGAGCAATTTCACACATTGCGGATGGATGAGTACAAAAATCTCAGATCACCTTAGTACTCTCAATGGCATCATCTCTGAATTGGAGGTAATTGGAGTAAAAATAGAAGATGAGGATAAAGCATTGAGACTCATCTTGTCGCTTCCACAATCCTACGAGCACATGAAGCTGATCTTAATGTATGGAAAGGAAACATTAATTTTTGTCGAGGTTACCGGGAAACTTTTGTTTGAAGAAAGAAGACTCACAAGTGAAGGTCATATTTCAACAAAAAATATGGTAATGGTGGCAAGTCTTCCGTTGACTTTTAGATGTGTTTTATTAAATGATTTTTGGTCGAGTATAGTCTAAGTCACACAGTGGCAACCCGAGTCTTGGTTTTTCGGGCACAGGGCGCTACAACACCAAATTTAATTATGTATCTTGCAAGATTTATCAATCTTTCCTTCACCAATTTCGCCAATTTAAAGCCCGTCTCTTCAACACTTTATCCTTCTTCTTCTTCTTCTTCTTCTTCTTCTTCTTCTTCTTCTTCTTCTTCTTCTTCTTCTTCTTTATCTGTGAATTATCTCTCACCAAAACATCATAATATAAAGCAAAAAAAGGTTGATATTGAGTTCTTCATCATGGTTAACCAAAGGCAATGGTCAGATGATGAGGAGAAAGTGTTGTTGCGTATGCATCGTCACCATCTCTTGAGTACTTTTCCAAAGGTTTGGGAATGACATACATCCATCGGATGTTTGACAAAACAATCCAAACATGGAAACATAGGTACATCTCCGTCTACTGGGAACTTTCAAGGGGTGGGGGTCATGCGGTTCATCGCGGTCATCGAGGTCGTGTGGTTGACCAGGTAATAACAAGCTCCATAAGATCAAATATTAGTGTATTTATGTTTTGTTTATTTATTTATGTATTATCCTTACAAACCAATTAAGTTCCCTTTGCTGCCTTTAAAAATTCTCTTTCCAACTAAGGAAATGGACACCATCGATTATTGGTGGATATTTCATAATCTTTCTGATGGCAAAGTTGGATAGGAATATCCTCAAAGACCCATGAGATAAGCAAGGTTGTTCTGGTAGATTAAGGTTTTTTTCTTTTTTTTTTTTTTTTTTTGGTTCTAGAAGAAATTAGTTTTTTTTTCCATTTCATTGTGAATCCAGTTTATATTTTTTAATTTATTTTATATTATACTAAAGATTTCTTTGCCACTCAAACTTTTTCAAAATTGGTACAAATCCATTATGCTCAAACAAAACCCCTCATTATACGAAGGATCATTTTTTTTGCAAAAATGGTACAAAAATATCGAAAAAAGTATCGAAAATATTTTATATATTCTTCAAACAATATATTCTTCAGAAAGAAATTTTATATATATTGTTAAATAGTTTTTTGCCATTCATTATGAATCTAGTTTTTGTTTTTAGGTTTATTAGTTTTATGCAAATGATTTTTCTACCGCTCGATTGTTTTTAAAATTAGTACAAATCCATTATGCTCAAACAAAATCCTAGTTGTTTGTTCAAATAAGGTACGAAAATATCAAAAAAGGTATCTATAATATTTTAAGGATCAATTTTCCTATCCTTTGATTTATCCCAATGTTTATCAATACAACTTAATCCTTTTCTTTTGAAGTAAAAGTTCCCGAAGGTAATGTAATGACAAAAACCTATTTCAAGTAACAAATAAACTATAAAATAAAGTGACCATCTTCGAATTAATTAGAAGCAATTTAAAATTAAATACTACTTATCTCTCCCCATATAGACTTCAATGTGTTCCAATAATCAAGTCACTCAGGTATATGTTAAAGCTTCCTCTACCCGAATTTGTATGTACTTAGCTCGTCCTTCCTCGTCCAAAATTACACCTACCATGCATTCCTCTTGTACCTCTTCGACCTTGATTTGTTTCAGTGGTTGAAACATAAAGATTGATCCTGAGCTTTCCTTGAGGGCGACCAACTTCTGGATTTAGTATTCTCGTACCTTCAATCTATTGATCCTCATTTGTCCTTGTCGATACACTAATATTGTCTCCCATGTTAAACAAATCATTCTTTAGTAAAAACAATTTTTCTTTCATAAAATTCATCTTCCCGACACTGCCCGCGATAGCATCAGTACACTCTTGAAAATATTGTTCAACTTTTTGGAACTTATTGTACTCATCTGTTGTGTGTGGATAACCTCTAGCAAAAAAATACTAGAACGACGTTTATACATGTCCTTCCTCCATCTACCCAGCACATACCTCTCATTAATAGACTGGATATTTTTCTTGCCCATTACTCTGAAAATATAACAATGCAGGATTCCCCTAAATTCAAATTTCTTACAACTTCAAAAACGATATTATCTAGTAAGCCTATACTCCATAGTATATGTGAACGTCTTCATAAAGAAATCATTCAATATGTTCCTCTCAAACACCTTGTATTTTTCAACTGCAATACTTTCTTCAATTTCTTCCTCCACAATATGGCAATATAATATACGCGTAATTTTATCTTGGACTTTCTTGAACATATTATTTATGTATGCCTTTCAAAACTGTCTCCCCCAAGAAAACTGTATCAGACACTTGATCGCTTTGCTTTTTTTATTCATAATAAGCAGTGAACTATTTATGAATCTTATCCAACTACCTTATACTATTCTACAATTGACTTAATATATACCTTTAGTAGATGTATTTATCAAAATTAGCGTGCATCCCCTCACTTTTTTGAGTGGACACCATACCAACCCAGAAAAATGTGATTCAAATAAATAGGCACCCAACTTTCTTTTTCCTTGAACATATCTTAAAGTTAATCATTACTTTCAAGCCGATAATTTTTCAAGAATCTAACCCACTTTATCTCAAACGTCTCAATTGCAATAATACCATAAACTATCCATTTGAATTCAATAATGGCTCTGTTGAATTCCAGAAGACCCTTGAACTTTTGAGGTAGCTTAGAGAAGATGTACAACAAGTAATATCGATGGACCGTATTTGGCATCAACGACTAATGGCTAACTTTATAATCTCACATTGAACCATTATTATACATGTAGGATAAATGCCACCCATTGCTTCTAGCCAGTTCGAAAAAAGTCACCTGAAAGATTCAGTTGGTCGTGTGTAGCCAACGCAATCCTAACAACATTGATTGGTCATGATGATTTATACCAACCATTGTTGCAAAAGGTATCTTATATCTATTCGCAATATACGTTGTATCAAAGCTCAAGACATCGTGAAACTCTTCATACATTATTTTTCTTTGAGGATGAATCCACAACACATTACGTAACCCGTAACCTACCCTCATCATCAATATCCATCAAGTGGAAGAAGTTGCTCTCCTTTTGTTGCAACCTCAAGAACAACTTACGAATAGTCTCTGCATATCCACATCCAAGTCTCAACATCCTTATACTCTCTATGTATTTCTAACAGTCTTCAGAAAGACACCCAAGGGCCACGAGCTTGAACTTTGGCTAATGTTACGTTCTTACATGACCTTATTCCTGCAATGTCATTTGCTTCTAATTATTGTTTCATGTTCACTGACATACTTATGTGAGCTAGTATTAAAACTAACATATAAGGACATAGTTCATGGTTATGTGGTCCTCTTGTGTTGAAACAATCCCAAGTTTCATTCTCTTGCTTGATGGCATTAATCGGAGCAGGACAACATATTGTTTTGGATGTTTTTTAAGCTTTTCTTTGTCAGCTCCTATCACATACCATAAGAGAGTTTTTGTAATCTAAATCACCAACTTTTCAATTTGTTCTCTTTGTAACACTAAAACCTTTCTGCTTAGCACGTGCTTGGTAAACTCTGAACAACCCTTCAATGTACGAATAAACCATACCTCGTTGAGGCCCATGCTCGATATTGTTCATCGATTGAGTGCTGTTGATTTCAAAATCCGCTATGTTAGTATCACCTCTCGACATACTTTGTGTGTGCTTCGATGAATCTTCATGGCTGGATATACTTTCGTCACTATCGGAACAAAAAAAATTCGTGCATGAAAAATGATCTAATTATGTTGATATTTGACTTTCCATTGAATTAAGTTCTCAATGAAACCTGGGATAAAATTTTGAGTTTATAGTTATCTTCTTCATCTAACTGAGTTTTATATGAAAAAAATAATATTTGAATCTTGTTTCAATTTTTGATGCATACATTATAATTACATCTTGAAATATGTGGGTGTAAGCTCAATAATCCTATCGACAGTCGCAGAAATAAAGAGAAAGGAAAATGTTATGGCACCAATGTGAAGAATTGAGCCAAATTTACTTAGGGGTATAAAAGTCATTAACTTAATATAATTATTACTTAATAAAATAAACTATCCGGCCAGAATCTGGCCATTTATGGTGGTCCATATTAAAAACTCTCATTAAAACTTACTGATTTGATATATACGGTAACACTTATCCTATCACAACCCCCAAACAAACATCTTTTTTATTATGCATTTTGCTTGCACACAACTATGTTGTATAGAGTCAATTGTGATGTGAAAGCCAACAACCTTGTTCAAACACAACCTTATAATACAAAAAAAAAAAAAAAAAAAAATCATAATTATTCTAAACAAAAATAAGAAGATATTATGGTTGTTTTTGGATAAGGCTGGAGGCGTCCGTAACAAAACCAACTATGAGTTTTGAGGTTGTGTCACAACCAAATGCCTAATATTGTGTTTGTTTTGGATAGTAGTAGGGTAGGTTGGAAAATGGATCATCTACATTTCCTTTCATGATTGTTTTGTAATGTTTGGAGAGAAAGACACCTAAATATAAATGGTGTGTGGGACCCATGTTATTATATTTTATTCATTTTTTCTACTGTGTCACTCTTTCTCTGAACTTCACGATGAAGTACTCTAGAGGATCCAAATTCGAGTAGATTTTACTATATATGTTAAATCACTAGGTTTAGTGGGGGTATATTTGTATTATTATTATAAAAAAAAGATTTATGAACTTAATAATTGGTGATAGATTATTGATATATTATATATGTTCCAAATATAACTAATATATAAAAAAGAAAAGTAATATATAAATATAAATGTGTTGCACATAGTCCAAATTGAAAATACACATGATGATATTTAATTGTGTATTATATAAATATATATTAAATATCAATATAATTTATATTTAATAATAAATTAGTTATTATTGAACATAATAATAATTTCTAAAAAGTACAAAATCTACAAAAATAATAATAATTTATGAAAAATAAAATTGAAAATAAATTAAATATAATACACCTTAAGATGATCATTTCATGGCTATTGAGAATTTAAAATTGAAAAATAATAAATATTTCTTAAAAAAATGGAAAATGAATTAAATATCTATAAAGTAAAAAATAAAAATAAATATTTTCTCTAAAATTTATATTTTAAAAATAATATATAAATTTAAAATTGAAATTATATATTTATTATAATATTTAAATAATCTTATTTTTTTCCAAATATTATTATATCAAATAATGTCTTATTTTTTATTTTATATTAAATTATTTGAAGTAAAAAAAAATATCACCATTAGTTTAAAAAAATATTCATTTTTATATATGATAAATGGATGTCAAGATAAAGATTTTAAAATGGATAATAAATATGGTATATTTATTATATTTAAAATAATTTTCCAAAAAATATTTTTATCTAATAAACTCTTATTTTTATTTCATATAAAATATTTTAAATAAGAAAATATATCACGATTAACTTAACAAAAATATTTTATATTTAAAAATAATATTTTATTTTGTATATATAATAAATAGATATCAAAATAAAGATTTAAAAGGAGAATCAAATATAATGTATTTCTTTTTATAAAAAATAAATTTGAAATAAAAAAAAGTTATAAGTAATCAAAATTTTGGGAGAAAAAATATATTGGATGATTTTTTCGGGAATAATAAGAGAGGAGAGAAGAAAAAGAGGTGTAGAGCGGACGATTTTAACTAAATCAATCATGACATAATCCACAATCGGTTGCTTACAACTATTCCAAACACACCCTATACATTCTTAAATTAAGGAGCTTTATTACGAGTATGTTTGGACTGTTTATGAGTATGTTTGGATTGGGTTTGGCACAATTTATTCCATGTTTGTTTACGGGGTCGTGAGTTGTGGTTATTCCACCCACAACCCTACCCACTTTACACCTCTTTTTCCTCTTTCTTCTCGATCTTCTCTCATCACTTCCTCTTTCTTCTCTTACCATTTTCAAGAAAATTACTTAAAAATATATATTATTTTCACCCAAAAATTTTATTACTTATACCTTTTTTATTTTAAATTTATTTTGTATAAAAAATATATCATATTAATTCTCTTTTTAAAATCTTTATTTTGACATACATTTAGCATATATACAAATAAAATATTTTTATTAAGTTAATGGTGATATTTTTTTTATAATATTTTTATAAAATAAAAATATGAAATTATTAGATAAAAATATTTTTTGAAAAATAAGATGTTATAATAAATATATCATATTAATTCTCTATCTTAAGTTTTTATTTTAACATCCATTTATCATATATAAAAATAAAATAAAACTTTTAGATATAAAATATTTTTATTAAGCTAATGGATATAGTTTTTTACTTAAAATATTTATATATTATTTTTCATTTTTCTGATGTTATAATTTATTTTTTATTTTTTCAAAAATTATATTAATTTTATTTATTTTATTTTAACTTAATCCTGCCCCTTCCAAATAATACATTTTATCCCATTTAACCTAATCCAATCCCTCCTAGCTATATTCAATTGTATCAGAATTGAACAGCCAGCAACTCTGGGTGAGGGTGCAGGGTGGCAGCACGCCTGAAATCACCATAATTTGTTGTCATCATCATCTTTCTAATGCGCATGAGCGTACCCCCCACACCAATATTTATCATCAAATCCAGCCCCCACCTCTGATTTCTTGTTTATTTATGCGAGTCTTTACGGTGCTGCATTTTCAAAACTTTAGTCAGAGTTCAGAGGTCCTAGGTCCCATTTTCCCACATCCCCCCCTCTCTCTCTCTCTCATAAACCATCGAGATTTGTGCTAAAGGTAAAGCAGCCACCAACAGCCAAGATCAGTAACATCTCTGTTAAACTCCCTACAAATTTCTCAGTTACATTTTCACTCTCTGTCAGTCACTTCTTCTCCCACCCCCTCACCCTCACCCTACTCTCACTGTCACCGTCACTGTCAGACAAATAATGGAGGAAAGGCCAGAAACAGAGCTGATATCTATACCGGCGACTCCACGTGCGTCGACACCGGAGATACTAACGCCGTCGGGGCAGAGGTCGCCGCGGAAGGAGGCGCCTGGGACAGCCAAGTCATGGACTCCGACATCATTCATATCTCCTCGATTCTTGAGCCCCATTGGAACTCCCATGAAAAGGGTGCTGATAAACATGAAGGGGTATTTGGAGGAGGTGGGCCACTTGACTAAGCTCAACCCCCAAGATGCTTGGCTCCCCATTACTGAATCTCGCAATGGCAACGCCCATTATGCTGCTTTTCACAATCTGAACGCCGGCGTCGGCTTTCAGGCTTTGGTCCTCCCCGTCGCCTTCTCTTTTCTCGGATGGTACTATAACTGTTTCTTTTTCGGATTGAATTCGAGTTTTATTTTCTTTGGTTTTTGAATGCAATTATATCTTTTCTTTTATTTATCTTTTGGAATCATAACAGTTGGAAATTGCTTTTTTATTCGAACTTTACCAGAATATCTCTCCATCTTCACTTCTTAATGTATTTCTTGCCCTACATAATTATGCACAGTTTGTTGAGCTAAAAGTAAATTAATGTTTTACTTGGTTATATTACTAAAGGCGAGGCGGGACTAAAGTGGTCAAGAGCTCTCATTGTCTAGAACAATGGGTCTAAGTTGGAAAGAGATTTTCCATATAATTAATACTGAAGCACATTCTATGAAGGGAACACATCTATTCATCACAAATGACAAATAATTGCATATATACGGAGATTGGTATTCCATGTTTGATCTTTAAATTGTCTCCACTAAAATCACTTCTCTGTTACGTCTATTTACCCGGTGGAGATTTGTGTAATATCATTAAAACATTTGTTGGTATACTTCTGAAGGTCGCTTCTTGGAATTCTACTTTATTTATTCAGTTATGTCAAAATTTTCTCACAGGATTTTCTGTTTTATGCAGGAGTTGGGGAATAATCTCCTTGATTATCGCCTACATTTGGCAGTTATATACATTGTGGGTACTTGTCCAACTGCATGAAGCAGTCCCAGGAAAGAGATATAACAGATATGTTGAACTTGCTCAAGCAGCATTTGGTGAGTGTCTTTTTTCTGGAAAAGTCTTCAGAAGCTTCGGGTAGATACAAATCACCAGAATATGTTGTCATGATTTATGTTACCCATAGCTCATTGTTTTGAGTGGTAGATGAAGCTCTAAATTGAATTTGACATTGCCTATAGCAAATTTGACGGAAAAGATTTACTTATGATGCTTTTACTTGATTCTTTTAGGGGAGAGATTGGGTGTGTGGCTTGCCCTCTTTCCAACTGTATATCTTTCAGCTGGGACTGCAACAGCTTTAATTCTGGTCGGAGGAGAGACCATGAAATTATTCTTCCAGATTGTGTGTGGTCCACTTTGTTCCTCGAATCCTCTGACAACTGTCGAGTGGTATCTGGTATTCACATCTCTCTGCATCGTCTTATCCCAGCTGCCAAATCTCAACTCCATTGCGGGCCTCTCGCTTGTTGGTGCAGTCACAGCAATTACTTACTCCACCATGGTTTGGGTGCTCTCTGTCAGCCGACAACGACCGCCATCTCTTTCCTACGAACCGGTTTCATTGCCCACCTTAACGGCTTCTGTGTTTTCTGTCTTGAATGCTCTCGGAATCATAGCATTTGCTTTCAGAGGCCATAACTTGGTCTTGGAAATTCAGGTATGCACATAGTACATTGGGGGGCAGCCCTTGACATGACAAGATTCATAATCTAAAAGATAAAATTACATGATAAGACGCAAACACCCAATACTACGTTGCAGATTAGTTGAATAAATGAATAACACGAATATAGAATAGAACAGTAGGTTTAAACGGATGGCGTCCCATAACCCATACTATTTGTTATATGCACAAATCACAAAATTGTTTCAAATTGTGGTCAGATTATGAAAACAGTTGACTCTGTATATTTCCAGGCAACAATGCCATCAACCTTCAAGAAACCAGCTCATGTGCCAATGTGGAGAGGAGCGAAGGTTGCCTATATCTTTATTGCTATGTGCTTGTTCCCTGTCGCCATTGGTGGTTATTGGGCTTATGGAAACCTTGTAAGTCCTATCTTATTTGCCCCAAGTGTTATGTTATCACAAGCTTAATCAAAACATAATAGTGCCTGTGATCTCAATATTGCAGATGCCTTCTGGAGGAATTCTGAATGCGTTGTTTGGATTTCACAGTCACGACATTCCTAGAGGGGTTCTTGCAATGACGTTTCTTCTTGTTGTTTTTAACTGCTTGAGCAGCTTTCAGATATACTCGATGCCAGTGTTTGACAGTTTTGAAGCAAGCTATACGAGCAGGAACAATCGGCCGTGCCCAATTTGGGTGCGCTCGGGTTTCAGAGTGTTCTATGGGTTCATCAACCTACTCATAGGTGTGGCGCTTCCATTCTTGTCAAGCCTTGCTGGTTTGTTAGGAGGACTTACTCTTCCGGTGACGTTTGCATACCCGTGTTTCATGTGGGTTCTCATTAAAAAGCCCATTAAGTACAGCTTCAATTGGTATTTGAACTGGACCCTGGGATGGTTGGGTATTGCTTTTAGCTTGGCCTTCTCCATTGGAGGTATTTGGAGCATCGTCAACAGCGGCCTGAAGCTAAAATTTTTCAAGCCAGCCTGAGAATTTAACTTATTTAATGGATGTTGTATGGTTTTTATATTCCTAGATAATGTTAGGTTTGGAGAAAGAAAGACTTGTACCAAAGTTGTATGTTTGGTTTATAATTCTAAAGTCGAAATTAACTTTGTTTTCTGTTTCCTTTTTCCCTTTTGGATTTGTATTTCCGGCGTTTGTTGTTGAAGTGGGTGACAGGTTAGATTTAGGGTGTGATTGCTCCTGCTTTAATTTGATTCTTTTTATTTCTTGATGGGAACTAAGGTTAAAGTTTGTTGTAAGCGTGATTAAATATGAACAAAATATAATGATTATAATTAATGTGATTTATACTACTTTTTGGATGGATATTGGGTGTAATATTTTTATATTTATTTAAGAATAAGCAGAGTAGATCCCACATTTGAATCCTTAATGATTTTGGAGTAATTAAATGATGTGTTTCTCCATTGGGGCTAGGAGGATTGGAAATGTTTCCAATCATTCTAAAGTATGGCATTAGACCCTTCTTCAGGAGGCTTGCCATTGGTTCACCATTCCTTTATGTAAAATGGAGCTCATGACCCACGAAGAAGGATATGCTCATGACACAAAGGCCCTCTACTGATTTTTCGATTCTTATATACTCTCCCATTTACCATTTTTCACTTTACAATTTTCTATTCTGAGTTCTCCCTTATCAACTGTTGTTTGACATTGATTAAGTAGACCATTACTTGAGCATTGACATGCAAGCATACGGGTAGGACCGTTTGGTAGAGGAGCAATTTACGGGGCTTTTGACAAATTATAAATTTTTTTTAAAAAAATTAATAAAATATAGTCGTTGTCAAAGTGTTAACAAATTTAACTGAAGTTGCCTGTGTTGTGGGCGACTTTCCATTTTTTCTTGTCGCTCCTCCCAGGGGCGACTCAAATATTTTTTTTTAAAGTCGCTCATAGTATGGGCGACATATGTTTATTTTATTTTATTTTTTTAACCCAGAAAAAAAGAGGAAAAGACGTCACTCGGACGTGTCACTCGGTCTAGTGACCACTCGGATGGTTGAGTGATATTTGTGACTCGGCTGAATCACTCGGCCTAGACATAACTCGGCTGACCGAGTGAGAAATGTTTACTCGGTTGACTCACTCGGTTGGCCACTTAACTCGGCCGGCCGAGTGAGCCAAAGTTTCTGGAATCCTTTGAAATTTAACTGCTCGGCTGAAATTCTTCTCACAAGTTGATATGGGATACGATGATACGGTGCCGATATCCATGACTTTTTATTTGGGAAACGAGTACCAATTTTTTTTAGCCGAAGATATCAATGAGATTTATGGATTCCCGAAGAAGAAATACTCTAATCTACCCGTTTTTCGAGTTTAACCCAATAACTTTTTGGAAGGAAATAACAGAGGCTTTCCCAGATAAGCTATCCGTATACAACTCTAGTAGATTGAAAGCATCGAGTATTAGAAGTCCGGTCATTCGATATTTTCAGAGGTTCATCTCCAGTAAAATTTTGGCTAAAAACCTGAGCCTGGGGTTGTTAACTTGGATGAACTATTCATACTTTGGTACTTGATGAAAGGAAAGAAGTTCAATGTAGTGCCAATGCTCTTAAGGCAATTTGTGCGAACAAAACATCAAGTAGCTAATCATATTGGAGGGTTGATCACTTCAATTGTTTGACACTTCGGGGTGAACTTGGAAGAGTTGGAAGAGACGCCAAGCGAGACCACTATAAACCTCGAATTGCTTTGCAACATGAAGATGTGTCTATTACATCCCGGCACCAGAAAGTTGTATTTGATTTTATCAGATAAAAAGAGGTTTGCACTGCCCAATTCTCGCCTCACAAATGTTGCTGGGGGAAGGTCCAAAATATTCTACTGAATGGCTCGGTTCACATGGAAACCATTGAGGAGAGTGAAACCAAATTGAAGAATGAGGAGGAAAGAAGAAAAAAGAGGAGAAGAAGTACGGATACCCGAACAGAGCCTATGGAGGTTGATATTCAAGAACAACATGAGGATGAAATGATGGAGGAAGCACAACTGCTAGCATACGCTCAAGGACGAACAAGGACATAGTTTCCCCAATATGAAGCCGAAACTTCATAGCAATCACACCATCCACCTTAATATCAAGGGGGGTGAAACGATTGGTCAGATTGGAGAAACACCTTGGATGAGCATGTTGCCGACCTAGAAGAGTATATGCATCGTCAAACATACAGTTCTCAAATTGCACTTGACATGCAAAAGCAACAATATGAGTGGCATGTGCAGCAAAGCCATTTTGAGGAGCGTGAATACCCAGCTTATCAACCATTCAACCCATCCAACACACCGTACCGATCACCTCAGTGAGCACGTCCCAATCCCTTTTGATAGGATAGTGCATGAACTAGGAGTATGAGAAAATGACTACTTGTTAAGAATAAATTGTTTTGATTTGAAAGAAGTGCATGTTTGTGGAAAATATGGATGAATTGTTTGAGTTAGCTTCTTATTGTTGATTTTGAGTAGCATAAAACTTGGTTATGACTATTTTAACTGCGAGTTTTGAGCCTCACTGTGTACTTTAGACAAATCTTTGATATCTAGAACTTGTTTCGAATCTGTTGGATTGTTGCAACTGTACAAGACCCTTATAAATGATCATAGACCATCTTTGTTGATAAGCCAAATCCCAGATTTATCCATCATTTGAAATTTTTCCTTGTAAGCCGTAATTCTTGTTATTTGTTGGAGCTCAATAAATTAAGCAATTCGTTAACTAATTATTTTTTTTACCAAAAACTTGGACTAGCATATGAGAAAACAAATTAAAAGAAGAAAGAGTTGTTGTGATATATGCAAACTCATGGATCAAACTGGCGAAACAAGAGAAGGGACGAAAATGGAAGAACAAGCAAAAAATCGAGAAGATGAAGAAAAGAGAAACTCCACTCGACTAGCCGAGTGGAGTCCTGACCGAGTGGACTAGCTGAGTGGAGATATTTGAAAGAATTCCAAACTTTTTTTTAGGCCCCCCGAGTGGAGCGCCGACCGAGTAGACATCAGGACTTGGTGAGCCGAGTGATGGCCACACCGAGTGATTCAGCCGAGTCACAGATACCACTCGGCCATCTGAGTGATCACTCGACAGAGTGAGACGTCCGAGTGACGCCATTTCCTCTTTTTTTCGTGGGTTAAAAAAATTAAAAAAAATAATTTGAGTCGCCCCGGGGAGGGGCGACACTGAAAAAGAGTAAGTCGCCCACCAAATGGGAGACTTTACTTAATATACTAAATTTTACAAAAATGCTATATTTTATTAATTTAAAAAAAAAAAAAACTATAAATGGTCAAAAGCCCCGCAATTAGCACTACAAGAAAAAGGGGTTTTCACGTCGACAAAAAGTTATCGCAAAAATCAAAATATTAACGCAAAAGTTATTTTGCGTCGCCTTGTTGACGCAACTACTCCTACACAAAAGCTTTTCAGTGTCGACAAGACATGGACACTACAAATATTAGATTATTAGCGTCAACTTGTGCACGCAAAATCTAGTTTGATGTTCTTTCCGGCCAATACCTTTTAGCATCAACATTCAGTGGACGCTAAAAATGCTAATGCAATAGCGTCGACGAGTTGACCCAAAAGATATTTTTTTCATTTATTATTTTTATTTTTCTTAGGGTTTTAGTGACAACCTGTTGGCGCAAAAATTCTGTACAAATCAATATTCTATTATTTTCTTGTCACTTTTTAGCAACAACTTTTCGTCGGTAAAATTAACTTTTAAAAAAAAATAATTTGAATATATATATATATATATATATATATATATATTCAAATTATTTTTCAAAACCTGTTCACAACCATACTATATACCTAATACAAAGTCATTTTTATGCATGTACTACAAATATTAGTTATATAGTATCAAAAGACATATGTTAAATGTCAACTAAGTCTCCTTAATATAAAGTAAGCCTGTCTAATTTTCTAAATTAGCTGGATCGTCATCACAATTACGAGCATCATTCGATGAAGATGGAGGGTCATCAGGTGGGGCTACTTGGAAGCCAGGAATGTAGAGACAAAGAGCATCCCTGAATTATGATATCTTTGTGTCCATTCTCCGAATAGTAGCGACTGTGTCTCACGTTCTTCAATCATCATCATAAGCATTTAAACACACAACATAGAGATTATTAAATAGTAGCATAAAATTTTATGTATCCTTAAAAAATATTTATTAACTACTTACATATATTTTATGTGATGCTCATTAATCCATTGACCCCACGCGTGCGCTGATCTTTCCAATTTTCAATAGGAGAATACATCTCACCAGTTTGAGATCCATCTATCCAACAAGACATATATTTCACAACAATCTCGAGTATGTATACCTATCGTACTTTGCCAGCAATTAGCATTAGGCCCAATTGCCTTATATGTTTTTTCATCCATATCAAAAGAGACTTTGATTTTTCCTCCATTGGCTACAGCAGATATGATGTCTTCTCCTTTTGCCACACCTCTTTCTTTTCATTTTGTCTTCTACTGAGTACGAGTACGCACCTCAGAGGCTGCATAATTTCAAATACAATCATTTATAATTAATTAACATTTTTGATATAATTATAAAATTTACATGTTTTTTTTATTACCTGCCTCACGATACCCAGACAATCTAGTACGATCAGGTTGAGGTTGTGCACCTCCAAATGATCCAGAACAGGTAGCTACTGGTCCAACCATGAGATAAACCTATTTAAACATAAATAAACAAACTAGAGCATGAATTCTTATAGTTAGAACAATATAAATAAAAAAGTCATACTTAAAATATACTTATAGAAATAAAAAAAAAAAAATACCGATCATGCACATACGAAGAATAGTGATTAAAAATTATGCATACCAAGTATTTATTCATCATCGCTACTAATGTATCATCAGCACGTGGGAAGTCCCAAAGGTTTCTGTGCCCAAAATGCTCAACAGCAATGGTCCTTTGCAAACACAATAAAAGTCTTCAAAGCTTTCCAATATTCATTTGATAGTCGATTTTTTATATACAGGATACTTTTATCCATCGATAATTTTTACTACAATAAGAATATAGTAAAATAAAAAAATACACATACCAATGAAGATAAGTAAATAAGCATCAATGATCAAATAAAAAATGCACATTACTCATTCATTCCCCGAATTACAAAAAAACCTATTCTGATTTTGATTTTCAAACAATTAATTATATCTTACTTTTCAACTATACTGCATATGTTCTAATAAAAGTCATATTTCTTATGTTCAATTTTTAGATAAAAAAAGAACTTTTAAATAAAAATATTTGTTTGAATATAAGGAGTAGGTTTTACTAGTGAAAAAAAAAATTATTATGCTAAAACATGCTCTTAATAATTATGTTGGCCATAGTTGATTTCACTTCTTTTGTAGCATATCCACAAATAAACTCCCTTTTCATATTTATTATCAATGAATTATGATTTATAAGGACACATACAGATCGAAGGACAATGCGAACAATCAAATATTATGATGATTTTATCCAAAAAATAAAAGGTTTAATTAACCTGTAAAATGTTACTCATCCACAGCACATATAACACAAGAAATGATTAAATGATTATTTCTACATTCATGCAAGACTGATGCAGAAATAATAATTGCAGAAGAAATCACAAAAACAAAATAGGGGGACTCATTTTCTGAATCAGTAAAAGCTACACCCTGTATAATTCCTTGTTGTTTCCACATAGAATAGCAAAAGCCTGGAATTCTATTGCAGATTCTATAGAACTTTCTTTCCCTAAAACTATCCGCTCTCAAGATTCAAGAATACCCGATGAATAAAAAATACTCACATATACAGCAGCCTCTGATCCTCTCTCTCCAAATCACTTTCTCTCTCTTGAAGAGGAGGAATATTAAGTTTTAAAAAAGAGTACTAAAGTTGCAGCACACAGCATATATATCTTCTTTTGCTATATACATTATATGATCTCTTATTCTTTAAAAAAGAAAAGAAAGGAAAGCTGGTAGAACACACAACATAACCAACAATAATTATTGGTTATTCTATGAAAATACTGGGAGTAAGCTGATTTATCATAACATTACAATAAAAAGAATATACATGTGCTCATCTTAGTTTTATATTAAAGGAGAAATAGGTTATAAACCGCACCTTCTTTCCACGAATTATAGCACCAGGTTCTCCTTGAATAACCATAAACTTAGCTCCTCCAAGAAATAGTCCAGTTGGAGCAAGGAATCCAGGCTCGTTGAAATCTTTCACAATGTTGACAATCTCATCAGGTGTGAACTGCATAAGATAGATTAACAAAAAATAATCAATAGATGAAAATATATTTCAAGTCTTACATAGGCATAATACATAAGTAGGGCTGTTTAATTAGTAGAATTCATGAAATCTTTTCACTATAAAAAGAATATAGAAGAGAATTATTGAATAGTATATATATATATATATATCAACTTTAAAGGTAATATGAAGAATTGATAATGATGGTAGTAGCAAGCAGTGAGTAATCAAGCGTGTATGCATAATAAGCTAATGAATTGTTTTTTTATCCCTAGGAAGCCAATAAACAGCAAAATGCAGCAGGAGGAGAAGTCGTGGATATTGAGCCTTTCCTTTTGGTCCCCAAAAATTCAGCAACTTTACTGCCTTCCAAGGCATTATAAGTTTATTGGTTATTTTTGTTAGTTAAATAATTAGTTAGGCAGTTACTTTTCATAACATAATTTGTTGTAATTGTTTCATGTTAGTTGATGTTAGTTAAAAAGTTAGTTAGACAGTTATTTTTCATAACATAATTTGTTGTAACTGTTTCATGTTAGTTGAGAACAGCTGAAATCTGAGAGTGTGCCTATTTATATTCGTTGCATGCAATCTGTTTCTTGAGATTGTTAAAATGAAAAGAATTATCTCTCTCTCTCTCACAATATTCCTTTCGTCTCTCTATTCTGCTCTCTCTCGCTGGTCGTCTTGTTGAAGAAGTGTACTTGGATCAGCCTTATGGTTTTGATGATCCAAACTTTCTTGACCATGTTTGTAAGCTTGAAAGGTCTCTCTATGGCCTTAAACAAGCTTCTCGAGCTTGGTTTGAAAAGTTAAGGTCTTCTTTACTGACTTTGGGTTTTAAATCCACTAAATCTGATCATTCTCTATTTGTTAGAGTTACTGGTTCCAATTTGTTGTTTATTCTTGTATATGTAGATGCCATTTTGATTACAGGCATTAGTACAACTGAGATTCAAGAACTTATTCAGCAGCTCTGTTAATATGTCTTGAATCTCCCGCTTCGCCGAGCTGTACGGGGGTCTCGCCCAACGGTATGCAATTTTGGGCCTAAAGCCCAATTTTGGTGTTTTCTCTCAATGCTATATAAATGGTCCTTGAGATCTGTAATCTGAAACCTAGCCGCATAATAAAATCCTTTCTCCTCTCTGCCCGTGGATGTAACCATTTTTGGTGAACCACGTAAATCTGTGTCTTCTTTACTTTTCTTGTTTACGGCTATATAATCCTATTATGTCACAACAAACTGGTATCAGAGCCTGGTCATTTCGGTCAGAGTATTTCTGCACTATTAGGGTTTTTTGAGCCGATCGAGAATGTCTACATTCAACGTAAAGGTTGACAAATTCATCGGGAGAAATAGTTTTGGCCTATGGCAGATCAAGATGCGATCTCTGCTGAAGCAGCAGGGTTTGTGGGCGCCGCTATCAGGAAAATCAAAATCTGATGATGTAGATGAAGAAGAGTGGAATACCCGAGAAGAAAAGGCCCACTCAACTATCATGCTATGTATGTCTGACGATGTTTTCATCGAGGTTGCTGATCAGGAAATTGCCGATGGTCTCTGGAAGAAGTTAGAAAGTCTCTACATGACGAAGTCTCTAACCAACAAGTTGCTTCTGAAGCAACGTCTGTTCTGTTTACGCATGCAGGAAGGTACACCCCTTCGGGATCATCTAGACACATTAAACAACATTTTACTAGATTTGCGTAATATTGATGTTAAAGTAGAAGTTAAGGACGCTGCTTTAATTCTGTTAGTATCTTTGCCTGAATCATATGAGAATTTTGTTGAATCGTTTATTACTGGGAAATATACTCTGTCTCTGGAAGATGTTAGATCTGCCCTCCACAGCAGAGAAGACCGTCAACAGGCAACTGGATGGCAACAGAAAATCAGGCATTAGGGCTGTTTGCCATGGGTATGGGACAAAAGAAATCTGGTAAGAAAATTGGGAAGCCGAATCAGAAAGGTTCAAAAGATCCTAAACCCGAAGACATCTGCAATTACTGTAATGAACCAGGGTACTGAAAAATGATTGTCCTAGGAAAAAGTGGAAGCAGGAGAAGAAAGAGGGTGTCGGCGGTTCTGCAGCTGTGGCAGAAACTGATACGAATTCTGATGAAGATCTGGCTTTGGTTGCAGCTGGACAGTCACATCGTAATGATGTGTGGGTACTTGATTCTAGGGCATCACACCATATTTGTCCTAACAGGGAGTTCTTCTCGACCTATGACCAGATAGATGGAGGAAATGTTTCCATGGCCAACAGTGATATCTGCAAGGTGGTTGGAATTGGCTCAGTCAGGACACGAACAAATGATGGGGTATTTTGCACCTTGAATGAAGTCAGGCATGTTCTAAAGATGATGAAGATTCTGATATCATTGAGTCTCCTTGACAGCAGGGGTTTCATTTTAAAGGTAAAGGTGGAGTTATGTATATCTGTCAAGGTTCAAAGGTGTTTCTGACAGGCTTGAAACGTGGTACCTTATATTATCTGTGAGGTTCCACTTTGACAGGTTCTGCTGATGTTGCATCATCCAAGGTTCAGACCATGGATATGACCATGCTGTGGCATATGAGGCTCGGTCATACGGGAGAAAGGGGGATGCAGATTTGTCAAAGTGGGATCTTCTTTCTGGGCATAGAGTGTAGAGTCTTGAATTCTGCAAAAATTGTGTGTTTGGGAAGTGTCATTGCCGCAAGTTCCCAAAGAAGGCCGTTCATCCGACCAAGGGGACTCTTGACTACATTCATAAGGATTGTTGGGGTCCGTCACGTGTTGAGTCTATTGGAGGCCACATATATTTTGTGTCTATGATTGATGACTACTCAAGGATGACTTGGGTAATTATGATGAAACACAAAAGTGAAGCTTTCAAGAGTTTCAAGCAGTGGAAGGCGTTGGTAAAAAATCAGACTGGGAAGAAGATCAAGCGACTGCGAATGGATAATGGCCTAGAGTTCTGTTCGTCTGAGTTCAACGAGTTCTGCAAGGATGCAAGGAATGCTCTACACCACACTATTCGACATACACCGCAACATAATGGTGTGATAGAGTGCATGAATCAGACATTGCTGGAGAGAGTAAGATGCATGCTCTCAAATGCTGTTTTGGCTCGAAAGTTCTGGGCAGAAGCAGTAAACATGGCATGCTATCTGATCAACCGTGGTCCTTACACTGACATTAATTGCAAGACACCTTATGAGGTACGGTTTAATAAACCTGCAGATTATTCGTTGTTAAAGGGTTTTGGTTGTACTGTTTACTATCATGTTAGTGAGGGTAAATTAGAGCCAAGAGCTAAGAAGGGTATATTTGTTGGTTTCGGGGATGGAGTTAAGAGATATAGAATCTGGTCACCTTTAGAGGATAGAGTTATATTCAGCAGGAATGTGATTTTTTATGAGAATTCTATGCTTAACCCCGCTGTGAAGTCCATTGGTGCAGAAAATTGTAGAGGTGTTGATAAACAGGTGGAGTTGCAAGTCACTCTCGATGAGAGTAAATCACAACTCTAAGGTGGAGAAGATCAACATACTACTACTGAAAGTATATGTTCAGATGTTCATCCAGAAGCTCGCCAGACAAGCATAGTTATTGATAGAGCTAGGAGAATAGGCGTGAAGCCTCTTGTGCGGTATGGTTTTGAGGATCTGGGGACTTATGCATTATAAGTTGCTGACGAGGTGGAAGAGGAAGAATCATTTGCAGGTGAACCATTCACATACAGAGACGCTGTTTTAGGTAGTGAGTCGGCCCAATGGCTCGCTGCAATGAGAGAAGAGATGGAATCACTTGCCAAGAATCTGACTTGGGAGATGGTCAAATGGCCTAAGGGAAGGAAGATTGTTACTTGAAAATGGATATTCAAGAAGAAGGAAGAAACCACACCTGGTGAGGGTATGAGATACAAAGCTCGGCTAGTTGTAAGAGGGTTCACACAGAAGGAGGGGTTCCAGGTACAGGGGAAAGAAGATATCTACATGACTCAGCCAGAGGGGTTCCAGGTACAGGGGAAAGAAGATTATGTTTGCAAGCTGAAGAGGTCCTTATATGGGCTAAAGCAGTCCCCAAGGCAGTGGTATAAGAGGTTTGACAGTTACATGATCCAGTTTGGATACAACAGGAGTCCGTATGATTATTGTGTGTATCATAACAAAGCTGATGATGGTTCCATGATCTATCTCATCCTGTATGTGGATGATATGCTCATAGCTGCGAAGTCCAAGTCTGATATTCAGAAGTTGAAGGATATGCTCTGTGTTGAGTTCGATATGAAGGATTTGGGTCCTGTTAAGAAAATTCTGGGCATGGAGATATATAGGGAAAGAGAAAAGAAGAAGCTTTTCTTATCACAGAAGAGTTACATTCAAAAGATCTTATCTAGATTTGGCATATCTACTGCCAAGCCTATTGATACTCCAAGTGCTACAAATATTCATTTATCCGCTGATTATACACCAAAATTTGTAGTTGAGTAGGTGTACATGTCTCAAGTCCTGTCCTCTAATGCAGTAGGGAGTTTGATGTGTGCTATGGTCTGCACTAGACCAGATCTTGCACATGCTGTTAGTGTTGTCAGCAGGTTCATGGGACGACCTGGAAAGGAGCATTGGCAAGCTGTGAAGAGGATTTTCCATTATCTCAAACGTACGTATGATGTTGGTCTCATTTATGGAGGTGATGCTCATGGTTCTGTGACTGGTTATTCTGATTCTGACTATGTTGGAGATGTTGATAGTTGAAGATCTATGACTGGTTATGTCTTCACTCTTGGTGGTTCTGTATTTACAGCAATCCGAATTACCCCCATTCAAATTTAATTCAATTAAGAAGTATCCTAAAAAATAGAATAACTTCTTGTTTCTTGGTCAGGTAAAAAAACAGAGTATATGGCATTGACAGAAGCTGCTAAAGAGGGAATTTGGTTGAAGGGGCTTGTAGGTGATCTTGGTCTACATCATGATCAAGTTATTGTGTTTTGTGACAATCTGAGTGCAATCTGTTTGACCAAGGATCAGGTCCATCATGAGAGGACCAAGCATATTGATGTGAGGTATCATTTTATGAGGAATGAGCAGAGAATTAAGGTGATAAAAGTAGGTAACGCAGATAATCCTGCTGACATGTTCACCAAGCCGATCCGACATAGCAAGTTTCGACATTGTGTGGACTTGCTAAATGTCACAAGCTGTTAGTTGCCCAAGGAGGGCAAATCTGAGGCAGAAAGGAGGAGTTTGTTCATCTAGCATTGAAATGATGCATCTGCAAGGAAGATTCAAGTCAAGGTGGAGATTGTTAATATGTCTTGAATCTCCCGCTACGCCGAGCTGTACGAGGGTCTTGCCCAACGGTATGCAGTTTTGGGCCTAAAGCCCAATTTTGGTGTTTTCTCTCAATACTATATAAATGGTCCTTGAGATCTGTAATATGAAACCTAGCCGCATAATAAAATCCTTTCTCCTCTCTGCCCGTGGATGTAGCCATTTTTGGTGAACCACATAAATCTGTGTCTTCTTTACTTTTCTTGTTTATGGCTATATAATCCTATTCTATCACAACAAGCCCCACAATTTTTTGCTCTTAAAGATCTCGGAGAATTAGATTACTTTCTTGGGATACAAGTTCATCAAACTATAGAAGGCTTTCATCTTTCCCAAGGCAAATACATCAAGGATTTATTATGCAAGGCCAAGATGCAATTTGCCAAAGGAGTTTCAGCACCTATGACTTCTGGAGAATGCTTGATAGCTTATGGGAGTGATCTAGTCCATGATGTTTAGTTTTACAGGAGCATAGCTGGCGCATTACAGTACATTACCATTACGAGACCGCAATATCCTTTGCTGTCAATAAAGTCTGTCAATATATGCAAACACCTCTTGAGTCTCATTGGAAAGCAATGAAATGAATTCTACGATATCTTATAGGTCCTACAGATTATGGATTACACTTCACTCGATTCAATAATCTTGATTTGGTTGGTTTTTCTGATGCAGATTGGGCATCAGATTATGATGACAGAAGGTCAACAACAGGTTATTGTTTATTTCTTGGGGGAAATTTGGTTCTTGGCAATCCAAGAAACAACATACAATCTTAAGGTCCTCTACAGAAGCTGAATACAGAAGCTTAGCAAATTTAGCAGGTGAAATTACTTGGGCGCATGGACTTCTACAAGAACTTCACCTAAGCAGCCCACACACACCTATTGTTTGATGTGATAACCTGAGCACAATGCATTTGGCTGCAAATTCTGTTCTACATACTTAAACCAAATATATAGAGTTAGATCTCTATTTTGTAAGAGAAAGGCTACAACATAAGCTGATTGACATTCGTCATATTCCTTCCAAGGAACAGACAACAGACATTTTTACTAAGGCTAACTCCAGTTCCAGCTTTGGATTAATGTGAACCAAACTTAAGGTTTTATATCTTAAAACCTTAAGTTTGCGGGGGGCTGTTAGTTAAACAATTAGTTAGATAGTTAATTTTTATAACATAATTTATTGTAACAGTTTCATGTTAGTTGATGTTAGTTAAACAGTTAGGCAGTTACTTTTCATAACATAATTTGTTGTGATTGTTTTATGTTAGTTGAGAACAGCTGAAATGAGAGTGTGCCTATTTATATTCATTACATGTAATATGTTTCTTAAGATTGTCAAAATGAAAAGAATTGTCTCTCTCTCACAATAGTCCTTTCTTCTTTCTATTCTGCTCTCTCTCCTCTAATAATTTTTATACAATTAAGGCTCCTTTGATGTGAAAATAGCCAGAAATATATGTAACAAACATTAAACCCTTTAATGAGCCATCTTGTTATTCATAACTTTAGCAGACAAATTACTCATTCTACTTCTCTACTATTACACCTTCAGAAACTAAGTCTAGCACTCCAATTTATTACATACCTTTCTACTTTGCTTTTATAAAATTTAAGGAAAAAACCAAAAAAAATTTAATCATATCTAAGCTTCTTATAGTAACATCCTTCAAAATTGTGTAATCATCCTTATGCTGGAATCGACCTGTTCTCTTCTGTTTCCTCACTTGTACCTTCATTTTCTCCAGACAAATCCTCCAGAGATTTCCCCTTTAGTTTTAGGTTCCTGATGTTTCTTTTATAAAATATTACTAATAAAAAAAAATACACTAACAAACTCGAACAAACAAAGAAAATCAAAAGCAAAGTGTGCCAAAAATAATGGATTAATAAAACTATTTAACCTAAAAAAATACATTGAACTCAGTCTACTCAGAGATAAGTGATGAGATTAGTCGTGTTCTATTTCCATATAAAAGTACTAGTAAATTTACGCACCTTTGGTTAAGATTTCACCATTCTCCCTTTCGTCAGCTTACGTGAAAACCAATTAATATTCACTTTTGAAATGCCAAAACCGCAACCCTTTTGGCCGTCAGCTTCTCTTTCCCGGTGTCTGATAGAGAATGGTTTCGCAGAGAACACAAATTGACTATACGATTACAGGTTTGAAGATATACCTGTTCCTGATGGCAATTTCTCTGCTCTAAATCCTGGGGGTAAGTGTTTTCAATTTCTCTTCTCTCGAAGGGTTTTTGAGAGAAACTAAAGTAAAGTATGTGATGCAAAAAATGGGGAAAATATATACTTTATTAGTGTCAACTTGTTGATGCAAAACCTTTATTAATTTTTTTATTGAAAAAACTTAACTATCTATTTGAGTCATTGTTGAGCATTTAATTAAAAAAAAAAAAATTAATATGGGAGTTTTTGTGTAAACATGTTAATGCAATTGATAATAACTATTTTTACAATGACATGTTGTCACAAATAAGCTAATTATTTGCGACAACAAACCATCGCAAAAGATACATGGAAAACCTTTTAGCTTCAACTTATCAATGCAAGAGATATTTTGGCGTCAACAGAAGTGGACGCAAAAAACTTCGACGTGAAAACCCTTTTTTCTTGTAGTGTTATCTTCGTCACGTTAATCATGTGAACCACATTGTTTGGGGAGGCGAGTGGTGCACCTTCCATATCTTCACCATCGTCATCAATCTCAACAACCTTGTCAGGTTCGAAAACTAGGGCACGTCCAATTTTGGGTCAATCATTATCATCATATACCAATAACATACATTAGTTGAAAAAACATCTCTAGATTATGAAAATGAGGCTCTATATGGTGGAATTATACCTTGGCTAACGGGATCTAATGGTAGAAAATGGAACACTGTCAAGATTATTATCTTTTACTTCATGCAAAAGAGTGATAGGAGTAGCTTCAATTTCATTGCACAAAAAGACAATAATGCTAGGATGGTCTATTATACTAAACTTTCGAATTGGCAATGGTGTTGCAGAAGAAAAGATCGCGAGTGGTGCTCTAGTTTCTTATTCAAGACATGGATTATGTTTATATATAGATGTAAAACAAAAGGAAAAATAAAGTCTACACTATCTTTTAAGATTTATATAAAATCATTTCAATATTATAAAATCCACATAAACCATGTTACTTATATTGGTGTTAAAAAAGTATGACGCGTAAAAATATAGCAAAAATCCACGAAAAAGTAAAAGGTGAAATTTCATTTACTAATCTTCAACTTCATATATCATACTAATCAACGTGTTACATGGCTTTAAGTTCTAAAAGTAAACATAATTCAAGCTTCAACTTATATTACATAATTAAATTACAAATCACAAAGGGTTACCCATACTTCCCACTTATAATATCAATGAACCCAAGCACCACCACCATGAAAATGAAGAGATAATAAATGAAAGTATCATTCCCACCAGTCTCATTGGAGCATAAACACTCACCATATGGTCTCCCCCCGGTTAAGTAATTGTGGTTATTCTCTTCATAGTTACCGACTGCTATGTTTGGTATACAATGTCATTTGGAGCTTCATTTTTATGGTATAATATGTTTTCCATGACTTGGGTTGAAGGTAACGGTCGGGTTTGTGAGCTTTTGCTCTAGCACGTAAGAGACCCAACCATTCTACCACCCTAGGGGTCAAACCTGCTTCAACTTCTCTGCAAAATGTAGAAAAATAATCATGATTTTGCAGTCATGTTTTTAAAACCATAAAACCATTTGTTAAACATATATTGCAAAAGATGGAGGAACATGTTGCAACAACGAGCAAATACATTATGTTCCACTTTTCGAATTCATTTATGGTCTGAGTTACAATTTCAGAAATGTTGGTCCTAAGTAGTGGAAGATGTTTTTTGGGGGATAGGGGGTGAATATGCCTCTTGTCTTTTTCAAAAAAAAATCTTTTAATTTAGTTTATGTTCAATCAACTATAAGAAAGTTTTCTTATATCTGATCTTACCACAAGTTTAACTTTGTTGGCTACAACCCTTTTGAAACTTAGAGTTTTTTAAGGAAAAATAATATAAAGTTGTTTTCTTACATAAACCTAACACCAAGTTTTTATTTGTGCAAGTGAGTGAATGTAATAATAAGTAATAGGACAAAGAAATGTTTTATAGCTTCGTCCATTCTGCTTCTATCACTCGGAGAAAATTCACTAAAATTTGATGAGGATATTAGATCCACAATTTTATGAATTACAATGATGGAATCTTAAATTGATTTTTCTCTCAACTCACTAAGAACTCTACTTCTTATTAAATCCTCGAATTCACATGAGAAAACCCTTAATTTTATTTTAAGAAAAATGAGTTTGATTTTCTTCAACTAGGAAAACATCTTCTAGACGTGTAAGCATATAGTTATGAAGGTGAACTGTTTTTAGTGAGGATAAATAGCTTGAATTCAAAATGAGTGCTTGATGTCTTTCTGCGTATATTGTGATAAAGAACTTGAATTCAAAATAACAGCTTGATGTCTTTCTGCATGAATTGTATTGTTGTGTGTTCATCGTACACTTCATGTCTCTAATCTTCATCCTTTTATAGAATAAAGATTCTACCCATAGAAAATTTGGCTAAATCTTTTTATTTAATGTTGATATGACTTCTAGGTGTCTAATTTATTACTCTCTTCTATTGAAAATAAGTAATGATTTAAAAGTTCTAGATATTTGTACAATAAGTGACGTTTACACTTTCAAGGTGAATATTTATGCTATTTTCCTAATTTATGTGAATATTTATGCTATTTTCCTAATTTATCTTTTTTTTTTTTTTGTACATTATAACCATTAATGTTTCTTTCTCTTAATTAAGAGTACACTAAGTATTAGTTTGATTTATTCCTTAATATATGTGAAATGTCAAAAATGACACTTATTTTGAATAGAATGAAGTGTTTTGTAGGAGCATTTATTAAGTGCATTAACCACTCCACTACAATGTTTTGGAACTATCAAAACAACATTGAATTTTCATTAAGTAACAAGTACAAAGTCTAAGTTTGTCTCAACTTGCTAATTGATATTTTTTCATCATGAATCTTTTGTCTTGCTAACTTCAGATGATTCAAAAGTATATAGTCAATCCTCTTTCAGTAACTAACTCCTTGTCAGTTTGCTAGGTGTAAAATTCTTTCCCTTGTGTTGTAGGAAGTCTTTTTTACAATGTGTTGTAGCTAGTCGACATGCTTGCTATAATATCCTTCTTACAATATCAAATAATTTTCTTCTTCTCTAAACTTCATTAATTATATGTTTTAGCCTCTTCTCTTTAACTTTTCCCTTGAAACAACTTCCTTGCATCTTTCAAACAATGCAAAATTTTCTAAGATGGTAATCAAAATATGTGCATATTTCCATGTTCCCACCATCTTGTAAAGGTATCTAGGTTATTTACCAATAATCTGCCTTGCACATAAATCCTAGCTTCCATATAGCTTGATCAATTTTTGGCAACATTATGACCCTCTTGCCTGTTAAAACTATGAAACTCTCATTACATATTGATGTGGGCTTGGAACTGATTTCAAGTTGTATATTGGTGACTCACCATCTCTATATGTAAATGCTTAACTCTTGTTAGTGGTTTTCTAGCATCGTCTCTACAGATTTTTGAAAACTTGCATCGAACCATTGTGCATCATAGAATTTGAAAATTTCCTAAATTCACAAAAGGATAATTGAGATTAGAAAACCTTGATACAACATAAGTGGATATGTATAAAAAATAAATAGTTTTCTTGATTTTTTTTATCTGAAGAATTTGAATATTTAGAAACTCTCTCTCCCTCTTCTTTTACTATTTTTCTACAAAATCTTAGTTTTTTAACATTTGACATACCCCTGGGGTATATTTTGATTAGACTTAAGTGGGTCATAAGAAAATTTTCTTTTGAAATTTTGAGATTGTAAAATAAAGTTGAATAGTCATAATTTTTGTTCAGTCTAAGAATGTATAGGGTAAGATTTTACTGTAGATGTCATATTAATTCTGAAGAATGTATGTAATTGTAATATTATATTGTTTTGGTACTATGAGATATTTAGGGTAAGATTGAAAATTTTGATTTTACATCGTGAAAGAAATGAGGGTTAAGTATTTTGACATCCAAAATCTTTGGAGTGATGATGGATCCTCATATTTTGAGAATCCACTTACCTTCAAGATTATTTGATGCAAGAACAAGTCAGTTTACCCTTTTCAATATAGATGCATCAACCCCATTCATCATTACCAAAAACGATAAACAATTTCACAAAAAGTCCATACTTTGAAGTTTTTAAATCCCAAACAAAACATCACAAAACAAAGTAAAAGATTGAGAAAATATGCCAAATATCGTGTAAATTTGCCTAGTTTAGTAACTTATAGGTCTTGCCATTTTTTAAATTGTCCCCTAGGTTTTAATTCTTTTCCCATTTTGTCTCTTGACCAACTATATCTAGTAATTCAATGGGTTGTGCACTGAAGTGTTTTTTCTTTTTTTCCAAAATGCACTGGATTATTTGAAATAGAAGGTCACAAACTAGGAAAAAGGTTAAAAAATATGGTATAAATTTAAAAATGGCCAAACTAAAAATATATTTTTTAAAAAATAAGCAAAATTGAATGTCATTCTAGTTAGTTCTCCCTAAATGATCAATTTTTATTTTTTTTGGTAATAATACACGAATTATTTTAAGAAACATAGTTTATATTAGTTATTCATGTTTCACAGTGTTCTGTGTAACACCTCAATTTTGAAAAACTCTAACCCTTATTTAGAATAATTCTCTCCTTTGTTCTCTTCCGCAGAAACACATTACACAAATCAGAGAAGAAGCTTTAAGTTTCCCAAGCTTACTGTTGGTTATAGTTCGATCTCCAGGCAACAAGATAATGAAATCTCAAACCCAGTCCTATTGATAATCTTGAGCAGTCCGCACTACCATTAAAAAGGGCTTCTATTGCAACAATTGTTTACTCCAAGCTGTACACTGTCTACCCAACTTCGATGCTTTTTGCAGTTGTAGGAAACCTTCATTTATTTCTTCATTAGCAGGTGGAAATTTTAGAGACCTTGGCAGTTGAAGTTGCTATTCAAAAACTGTATTTGACTAACATTCATAAATCTTTAGATGTTCTCTTGAATTCAAGTTCCTCTAAGTTCGCCAATCCTTTGTCACTTGGCTTGAAAAAAGAGGAGACAAAGACAATATGACAAGAAAAAAAAGAAATGGAAAAGTCGCACCGAAGTACAACATGGAAGAAAGCTCAAATTAAGGAGGAGTCGGTGCTTTGGTTTGTTTCGTAAAAACATTCTAGATTGTCAAACTTCTCTGTATGTTTTCCTTGTGTTTGGTTATATGCATGATCTGCTTGATTCTACATTATGCTATATTCATTAGTTGTTCACTATCTGATTACTGCATACTAGAAGTCCTAAGTTCACTTTCTTTACAACCTATGATCTGATTGCTGTGCTTAAAAATGCTTGTAGGAAATGAGATTTTTGATCCAAATGCCAAAAGGAGAGATTGAGAAGGTAAGTATGTTGGCATATATAAAAAAATTCTAATTTAAATATACTAATCTATGCAGGATGTAAGGAAAAGATTAAAACAGATCTTCGGATGAGAGACAACAGAATCGGATGGAAGATTTGCAAGATCAAACCAAATCAAGAGAGAGATATGCATGAGGAGATCTAATCACACAAGAAAAGATTCACAAAGATCTAGCAATAAAGGAAATAATTTGCAAGATCAAACCAATAGAGAGATGCATTAGGAGATCTAATCACACAAGAAAAGATTCACAAAGATCTAGTAATGAAGAAAATGATTTACACAAATCCATTCCTTGGAGAAAAAAAGATTAGCAGCCGATGATATGGTCAAGCTTTACATGGAATGAAGATCATGAAGATTTGGAGGATTGGATGAGCCTTATAAGGAATATGGATCATGAAGATTTGAGAGATTAAATTAGCCTTTGGGTCTATAAATAAGAGTCTTATGTGAAGGCTGTTGAATATCTCTATTACATTATATGCAGTAGCATAGCAGAGAGAGACATATGTTTTATTTGAGAGCTTATTGTAGTACAATTCCAGTGATAAGAGAACTATAAGTGAACCACTGGTTGGGTTCCACTATGCTCGAGAGAGTACAACCTACTCGGCTTAGGAGAGTTTAGATTACTATCGTACGGGAGTTGGCAGCCAAATCCATCTGGGAGACTAGGTGGTCAAGTAAGTTGTTATAAGTGGTATAGAATTGGCTAGTATTGGAGGGATTCTAATGACGTGTAAATCCAAATTATACAATTATGGGAATAAACATTCTTTCTAATAAAGATATTTGAGAGAAAGAAGGGATTCTTCCTCGGAATTGTTGTAATTACTGTTTTGCTTTCGGATATTTTAATTATGGTTCAAATTCATACTGAACACAACACACACGATGACTCTGATCTAACAATTAGCTCCAGAGCAGGTTCTAGTTTTTTTTGTTAAAACGGGTTGATCTAGGGACATGAACATGAGATCTCACAAAGGAGCATTGATGCGGCCTCCATGTCTTGATAGACAAAATTATCCATTTTGGAAATCTATTATGACAATATATCTAGATCCAAACAATGTGGAGATGTCACTATGGTGAAGTGGGCATGGCCACAAATGAAAGATGGAAAAGATACATTAAGAACTATTGAAAAATCCAAAAGTTTGTGAGATGAAGATGAAAAATGTGTTGAAGATGCAAACTATATTGTACTATATGCAATACTTGCATCAGTTGACCCCATGAGACAAACTAATCATCCAATGTCAAATATCGAAAGATGCATGAAACACACTTCATATGTAGTTCGAAGGTAATGAATCGGTCAGAAAGTCAAAACTCCAAAGATTGGCCACATAGTTTGATAGAATACAAATGAATGAAGAAGAAAACATTGAACTTTACTATGCAAGGTTTAGTGACACTGTGAACCAGTGCTATATTCTTGGAGAGGCAATTGAAGAAAAAAATCCAAATCATGAAAATTATGAGAACGTTTACTCCTAAATTCAGGGAAAAGATTATTATCGTAGAATCATTCATGAAAGTGATACCTATGTCACTGGATGATTTGATGGGAGAACTCAGAACCTTTGAGATGAGTAATGGACTTGATACAATCAAGGCCGAAGGAATTGCATTGAAGGCAGAATCATCCACTGAAGCCGAAAAAATGATGTAGTAAACCTTGCAGACATGATGACACTACTCACCAAGAACTATGGTAGCCTGATGAAATATCTCAATAATAAACTACCATTCAGCAAAAGTTAAAACACAAGTGAAAAGGTTAAAAACCGAGGAAGTAAGTCACTTCCATTCAAACAAGGCAGCCACAAGAATAAAAATGAACAGCATAAGGAGTGCAAGAGTTTTGGACACTATCAAGCTAAATGCCCTAACTTCCTAAGGAAAAGAAAATCCCTCAAAAATCATACGGAACGAATCTAAAATAAAAGACAAAGAGGAACAAGAAGAAACAAAATACTCAAGCAAATTTGCTACATGTTCCTGTTCCAAAGATCTTATGTGTCTCCCCTCCATAGTTTGAAAGAGAGGATGAAGTCGAATCTTCATACATGCGGAATTTTGATGATCCAATCATTGAGGACTTTATGAGAATGTACGAACAAGTCAATCCCAAATGTACATAAGCAACTGAAGTGATCAGGGAACTGGAAAACCAAGTGAAAGAATACAAGAAGAATGGATCCAGTTCCACAGCTGACCAAACTAATATACAACATCTGCGAGGTGAACTTCGAACAACCAGAGAAGTAAATGAAAGACTGAATGATGAACTAACCACATCTCAAAGACAAGTCCGGGAACTTGAAGAACAAGCCCATACATGTGCTTCACAGATCGTCTTTCTCAAAGCCAATATCAAACTTGACCACCAAACCATGTTAGAAAAAGAACATGTAATCTCTACACTGAAAGATGACTTAACTCATACCTTGTTTGAATTGTAGGAAAAACAGAACGAAGTAATACCACTCAAAGCAGAGTTGGACAAGGTTGTTCGAATAATTCAAGGACTGAATAGTGGCAGAGCCAAATTTGATGAGATGTTATCTTATGGTCAACCACAGGGCAGTAAATCTGGCATTGGATACACAAAAAATGAGCGAATTAGAGACATAATTTTTATTCCAGCTAGCACCTCCAATAATTGAAGAAATACAGCAAGACAAATTGAAGAAATACAGCAAGACAAAGGGTCACCCCATTGACTCCATCTGGGTACATAAAAAATAAGCAGTTGTCAGAAGGTACTAGCAAATTCATTCAAAAATGTCACTACTGTGGCATTCTTGGTCACATTCAACCTAAATGCTATAAATTAGACATGACCTATACTTTGGTAAAATTGTTAATTAGAACATAAATGAAATTCCACTTAAAACTATAGGAGCACCAAGTCCAACCCTGAAAAAAATATTTGATCTAAGCAACAAATATAAAAAAAAAACATGGTTTGAGAAAGGTAAGAATACATTCTTAGCATCTAGGGTCACCCTTGACGTGAACCACAGCGGAACATGGTACTTCGATGGTGGTTGCTCTCACCATATGACTGGGAATGCCACTTACTTAATCAACATTTCTGAGATCGATAGGAAATTTTTTATGTTTGGTGATGGTAAGAGTGAACGTGTCATTGGTTAAGACACTCTTAATGTGAATGGTCTTTGTAATACCCGATTATTTTTACGTAATATTTAATTTTCTTGATTAATTTTATTTTATTTTACTTTACGTGGGCTTACTATTTTTTCAATTAGGATTATTGGACCTTAAGATATTTTTTCTGTAAACTCAAATATATATATATGTATATATATGTATATATATATATGATAGAACTTTCAGCCAAGATACGGTATATTTTTCTTAGAATTTTATGGTTACGGAGGTTAGCATTTTGTTTGTAAAAAAGAGATTTTCTCTCAATTAGTTAGAGGAATAGATACAGTTACAGATTCTCCCTCAATAAGAAGATACGTCTAGATTTAAATCCTGCAAAACCTATAAATACAACCCAGTATTCCGTCAACATTCTTCATTCGAGTTTTTCAGAATTTCAGGTACAACCCCATAATTTTTCTACTATTCCTCTAACTTAACCTTGATAGATTAACACCTCTTGTTACATTTCTCGTAACCTCTGATGAACCCCTCATCACTTTTTTCTTCCTCCCTTATGACAAGATGAATACGACAACATAAATCAGAAGAGAAAGAAGGGGGTTTCTCCCTAATATCAAACTGCTACTACTAGAGCTTTAACTCTGGTGTTGCATGCGTCCCGTAGCAGCACCAAGATGAAGGAGATACTGCACAACCGCGGCTGCCCAATACGATTTATGCACACTCTTTATGTCGCCACTGCCGAACATCCACTAACCACCATCACGTCGCCAGCCTTAATTTATGAGGGTCTTGTGTGCTAGTATCTTCATTGATTTATGTAGATTGGAGAAGAAATGGGTTGAGAGAGAAAGTTCTTGGAGGAGAAAAATGGAGGAAGAAAAGGGGGAGAAGGAAACGTGGGCTATTGAAGGAGAAAAGAGATTTTTTTTATATTTAAATTCTTTCCTAACCCTAATATGACCATTATGCCCCCAATTCCTCCATTCATGTCCCTTGAATCGATATAATCTCTGAATCACCTTAGTTGTGTGACTTTTCTTTGTTATGTATTTTCACTCTTTATTTGTTTTAGTTTATTTTTTAAAACTCATTCCAATTATTAAATTCTTTAGATAAAGAAAATATTATGAAACAAGTACTTAGTTGATTTTACTATTTACAGTTCATATGGATATGATACACGTTCTTACCATATGGTACTATAATTTACCTTGTGCACTTGCGAGTCGTATTTTAAGTGAATAAAATAGCGAACAATAATGATCATTATATACTTGTAGGAACTACATCTATGAATAATTGATATCTTCTTGACCTGACTTTGATTTGTCAAAAAGCCACTATAGGAGTTACTGAAGTTTGGTATCAGAAACTTAGACACATCGGTTATTCACATTTGATCTCCCTCTCTAAATTTCAGTGTGGGAGAGGACTACCCAAGCTCCCGAATAAGGACCAAGGTGTATGTGTCCCTGTCAGTTCGAAAAGTAGGTGAAAACAAGAAGTCAACACTAAACAAGTTCTATCATTACTTCACATGGATCTTATGGGACCAGTTCAAAATGAAAGTGCTGGAGGAAAAAGCTAATTTTTTTCGTATGTGTAGATGACTTCTCCAGATATACATGGGTAAGATTTCTTAGGAAAAAATTTGACACGTTTGATGCTTTTGAAAAATTGATTAAATTACTTGAAAATGAGAAAGATAGCAAAAATGATTAAACTGGTATGTTCCTTGGGTACTCTACAAATAGTCGAGAATCTTGAATTTTTAATCTAAGAACTCTCACCCTCATCAAAAGTGCTAATGTAGTATTTGATGATTCATCAAGTAGTTCTAATACTGACTTAGATAGACCCAGTTCACCAGAGGTTTGAACATCTGGTGAAATTTTCCATAAAGACACAGATGATCCGGACCAGAACAACAATGAACAAAACCTAAGAAATCATGAACCATCTACCAGAATTCAAGAGGAGCATCCTAAAGAACTTATCATTGGTGAAATTAACAAAGGGATCAAGACTCGTGGGAATCCTAAGCCAGATTACAGAAAGATGGAAGAACTTGTTCATCATGCTTGCTATACGTCAATGATTGAACAAAAAAATGTCAAAGAAGCACTCAAAGATGACAACTGGATATTAGCCATGCAAGAAGAACTTTGAAAAGTTTGCAAGAAATGATGTTTGAACCTTGGTTCCACGGGCTCATAGTTCGAACATCATTGGAACCAAGTGGATCTTCAAAAACAAAATGGATAAGCAAGGGAATATCATGAGGAATAAGGCAAGACTAGTTGTTCAAGGATACACTCAAGTAGAGGAAAATGATTTTGAAGAAACTTTTGCACCGGTCGCAAAACTAGAGTCTGTAAGAATCCTTCTATCCTTTGCATGCATTAAGAAATTCATCTTATATCAAATGGATGTAAAAAGTACATTTGTGAATGGGTTTTTGAAAGATTGAGCATGCATGGAGCAACCCAAAGGATGTGAGGATCCTCATTACCCCAATCATGTTTACAGACTGAAAAAGGCTTTGTATGGTCTAAAGCAAGCCCTTAGAGCATGGTACGAATAACTAACTAAGTTCTTACTTGCACAAGGTACAAACGAGGGGGAGTAGACAAGACCATATTCATCAACTGGTTGAACAACGACATAATCATTGCACAATGCATATCGATGATATTGTATTTGGTTCAACATCTAAAGACAAAATGAATAACTTTGTTAAGGTTATGTCCAAGGAATTTGAAATGAACATGGTTGGTGAATTAACTTATTTTCTGGGCTTGCAGGTTAAACAAAGCTTGAGCAGAATTATAATTCATCAAGGCAAATTTGCAAGGATCTGATGAAAAAGTTTGGCCTAGAAGGATGTAAAACTGCTCACACCCCCATGGGTACGAACACTAAACTATCCAAAGATGATAGTGGAATTGCTGTTAACCCAACCTTCTATAGAAGTATGATAGAAGCCTCCTATACCTAACAGCAAGTAGACCAAACATCAGATTTAGTATTGGACTATGTGCAAAATATCAGTCCAATGCAAAGGAATCACACCTCAAGGTTGTGAAAGGAATCATTCGATATATTGCAGGTACCACCCATTATGGTCTGAAATATTCATTCGATACTAAATATGTTCGTGCTGGATACTGTGATGTAGATTGGGCTGGTGATATGGATGATAGGAAAAGTACCTCAGGAGGATATTTCTTTATTAGAAACAATCTAGTCTCATGGCTCAGTAAGAAGCAAAATAACATTATCTTTATCATCTGCTAAAGTTGAGTACATTGATGCAGGCAGTTCATGTTCACAGTTGGTATGGATGATGCACATGTTGTGCGACTATGATATGAACTTGAATTATATGACTCTTTTCTATGATAATATGAGTGCTATAAATATGTCCAAAAATTATATGCAACACTCTCGAACCAAACACATTGACATTAGGTATCACTACATTAGAGAATTGGTTGAGAAAAGTGTTATTGTACTTGAACATGTTTATACTCTAATCCAACTTGCTAATATATTTACCAAGGCCCTGGATTCCTAATGGTTCATTTGTCTTAGGAAATCCTTGAGCATTTGCTATGCTCAATAATTTAAAAAAAAAAAAGATAAATAAGAAAAAGGGGTAATAGGAAATATGACAGAAATTCTTTCTCTAGGAAGGTTTAAAATTCAGTTTGTCTTGAATTTGAATCAAATATGTCTCAATTTATTGTTTTCTTGAAAACAGCTATCCTTAAAATAATGCAGTGACAAGCTATCAACCGTATGATTGAACATCATGCACAGAAAATGATAGGTCAGTGAAAACTACCAAAGTATTATCCTTTGGTTCGCACAAAAGGGGTTTTAAGGGACAGTTGAGCTCGTCACACATGATTTTTCCAGTGTAGTTCTTTCTTGTGTGGTTTACGAGCTACTACACAAGGTTTCGGTAGAATGAGTGATAATGAATATACTCTTAAAATTATGTTCTTAAGAAGAAAAAATGAACCACAGAGACCTGTGAATTGAGATCTTGAATTTTTCTTAGTGTATCATCATATTGTATTACCTGCTGAAAGAAGAATAATGGTTAAACTGAACCCTCTTTCTTATTCATTATATCTTTTTCTTGTAGTAATTTCTTATTATTTTATTTTACTATCGCTCTCTCTCTGTCTCTACAACCCATCGTGTAAACCTTAGAAATTTGGGATATATGAGTAAGTGGGCTTAGTGACTAGTAATTGGGACTAGTGGCACTAACCTCTTCCCCATGATCTCTCATGATGTGAACACGTGGTAGAATTTGAATGGAAATGGGAAGTTTTTAAATGGGGTATTTGAAGAATATCTAGCAACACTTATTTTGTCACAGATTACGAAGAGACTTAAATCATTTTTCTGCCATAACCATCAAATCATCTCTGCGTTTCAGCTCCTATTCGTTTTCATTAATGATATCACTCACATTCACCTTGTACATAGTCTCTCTGTGATTTCTCTCATTTGTTCTCTTCCGCAGGAACACATGACACAAACCAGATAAGAAGCTTTATGTTGGCCATGCCCAAGCTGGGCGTTGATCTCCAGGCGAACAGGATAATAAAATCTTGAACCCAGTCCTTCTGATATTCTTGAGCAGTCAGCACTACCACAGAAATGGCTTCTATGGTAGCAAATATTTTACTCCAAGCCTCATAATGTCTAACCAACTTCGACGCCCTTTAAGCTGAAGGAAACCTTCCTTTATTTCTTCATTAGCAATTGAAAATTTTAGAGACCTTGGCATCTGAAATTGCTGCTCAAAAACTGTATTTGACTAATATTCGTAAATCTTTAGATGTTTCCTTGAATTTATGTTCCTCTAATTCGCTAATCATTTGTCACTTGGCTCGAAAAAAATAACACACACGCATGAATTCTGATTTAACAAAAACGTATGCCTTAATTAGTTTTTGAGGTTTCTGGTGTAAGTTCAGGAATTGGGTGATCCACTAGGTGCCCTGTGTGAGGTTGTCTAATCTAATGTGGATGTGTTTCATTATTTTTTAAATTTGACTTCACGCTTTATTAATCAATCAGACCACACTCATACCTTTAAGCCCAAAATATCCCAAAAATGTTTGAATTAAATAAGAAAATAAAATATCAGAGTATTTAGAACTAAAAATAACTTAAATGTATAAAAATTCATTCTTATCACATAAGATTATTTACAATTTTCTACATATTAATTTGGCAATTAAATTATTTAAATAATTTATTTTCAATGAAATTTTGTGGTATCTAAAAAGTTTATTGATCTAACAAAAAGAAAAAAACAAAGCTTATATTAGTTTGCAGAAGAAACTACCCAGAATCCCAAACTCACTCATATCACATAATCGATATATATAAGAAGAAAGATATAAGATTAAGAAGTGCTAAAAATGTAAGACGTTTTTAAAGTAAAAATATATTATTAATATAAGCGTAGAACTTACGGCAAGGATAATGGATATAATTTACGACAAAGATAATTAATGTGTGTATACATGTTATTGATCACTTATTTCATCGAAACCCTAACCCTAATTTGTGTTAATTTTCAATATTAGGACCTTTAATACTAATATGACATCTTATTTAACATGCACTAGGATTTAGCTTAATTATTCTATACCAAATTTAGGAAACAAGGTGTCAATACTTCACTAAGTCAACCATAGGATACAACCATTAGCACCCAACTAAGATGAACTTAAACAAGATCACACTCCTCCACCCTCCCCCCCCCCCCCACCCAAATCCCATCTATCATTACTCCTCTTTAACCTATTCTTGCTTTAGCACTTAAATCAGATTGTGCTAATTTACTATAAGACACACAATATCTAGGCCATAAATTTTATGAAATACATAGCAGAAATAAATAATTAAAATTATTTTAGAATTTATGCATAATCTTATAAAGCTCCATGTATATAATTATAATTAAAAGTTTAGCAATGTACAAAACGATTGTATGTTCTTAGCAAGAATCCTTGGATGCCCGGATCCCACGTTGATCAAAGACATTTGAAACCTCCTCTCTAAGTTAATCTACGCCTAACCTTAATGCAAAAAACTAAAAATATAACTTGGAATCACACAAAATAGAGGGAGGAGGAGTCCCTTAATGTGTCGTTCTTCTTGTGTTTGATGTCTATAAATTCTCACCTTGGGGATCTATTTATAGAGATCCCCATAGGTCTTTCCATGAATTTTGAAGTTATAATCTTTATGTGTTGGACTTATCTCCAAGATCAGACCTCTAGATATCTTCTTGGACTTTAATTAATTTTTAGAATTAATTCATAGGCCCAAATGACTTCTCTCTATTAATTATTTAGTTCTCTAGTATTATCCGGGCCCAATTAATTATTTGCCCATCAAATAAAATTAACTCAATAATTAATTATTTCTATGATCATTTAATTACTTAGGTTCAAATAATAAATTTGTTCAACAAATATATTTAACCTAATAATTAATTAATTCATATTTGTTTAATTATTTATTTTCATTCCAACGGACTATAATCTAGTTATGTATACAATTAACCTTTCATATCATGCACATGGGGCCTGTTTTAATGCATATAATACATTCTTAATTTAAAAAATATAATCAAAGCTTATATTGATCAAGAAATCCCTTAAGTTGTTCAGTATATGCTTCATAAACTAGATAATCATTTAAGAAATCACTTTTCACATCCATTTGGCAACGTTTATTTAAAAAAAAAATGTTTAGTTCAAGCATGAAATGATTAGACTTTGATAAGCATAGGATTTATGTGTCATTCGGGGTTATTATATATAATTTTTAGGTAATTACACGTATCTAAGTGACCAGTTAATGATGATTTTGTCATATTTTGTTATGTCACTTGTTTGTTAAAATTTTGACAGAAAAACAGACAATTAAAGGTATTTAGACCACGTCTCAAGTCACACGAGCCGTACACGCAAACTGAGGACTGACCCCCGGAGGCACAACCAAGAGCATGGCCCATGTGGTAGATCCGAACGACCCATATTGAGCCTCGTAAGGCACGGTCTGTGCTTGCTCTTGCACGGACTGTGCTTCATCTCAAGACACAATTTTTGCCGTCGTGATTTGACGTGATTCGTGCATATCTTCACATTCCAAAATAGAGATACGAAGGTCATCAAAACTCTAGTGATTGTCTATAAAAGGAGAAGCTTGTGAACTACAAAGGGATATCAGATTTTAGATCATCAGATTCCATATCATATTTTAGATCAGAGTTGAGAGTTAGAAACTAGGGTACATAGGAGAATCAACCAACCAATTCATTAGAGAAAGAGAGAGAAGATCGTTTGGCTTCAATAGTTTTTTTTTGTTTTGTTATTTATATGTTAGCTATGAGTATCAATATATTTTCGATGGATTATATATTGAATATGAGTGGCTAAACATCTAGTGATTCTGGGGATTGCATGATTATGGATTCATATGTTTTCTTTAATTATATTATTTTTGTTCATATACTTGTTTGTGTTTCCTTGATTTGAATATCATATGAAATTATGTGGTGAATAATTACATATGTGTAGTTAATTCATTATTGCCCGGGAGGGAGTAACTGAGTAACAGTTTATGAATGCATAACATAAACTTGCTAGATTAGAAGATTGGTAAAGTATTGTAATGAGGATCCTAGGCACGATTGAGAGTTAGATAATCGGAAGATGATCAGTGGAGTCTAATCTACTTTTGGATCTTGCTCGAGAGAGAGAGAGGATCCAATTACTAGTGATCCTCCTACAATATAGGAATTAAATACGGTTTGATACATTAAAGGAACTCATGTGAATATAATTTATGAATATCCTCAATTGTTTGAGTTTGATATGTTATCTAGTTCTACTCTTTATTTATTTTATTTTATTTTATAAAACAAATTACAATTATTCAATTCTTTAGATAAGGAAAATATCACAAACGATTACTCAGTTGATTTTACTATTTACCGTCCTTGTGGATATAATACATGTTCCCACCAATATTTTACTACAAATTACTGCGTGCACTTGCGAGTCGTATTTTAAGTGAAATGAAATAACGAAAAGACTATAATCTCACCACAAGAGCAAATGTCTCATTAAAGTTTACACCTTCAACTTGTGTGTAACCATGAGCACTAGCCTAGCTTTGTTGCATGTTACATTGCCAAATTCGTCAATCCTATTCGTAAAATTCATTTTGGTACCAATGAATTGACACTGTTGGTTCTAGGAATTAGATCTCACACATCATTCATGACAAATTGATGCAACTCATCATGCATGACATGAACCAAAAATTAATCTTTCAAAGCTTCATTTATATTTTTAGGTTCAATGTCAAATAAGAAGCAACATGAACTTACCTTAGAGAAAGTTGAAGAGAAACATAAATGTCTTACATCATTGGAGTAATTCTTTTATGGTCTTACTCTATCATTCCAAACTGACTTTTATTTTCAGCGTAACTACTGTCCCTAAATCTACAACTTCATTTGTCTTGTTCTTAAAACAATAAGTTCAGCAATATGTAAAAAGATGCGTTCTTGATATACCTAGTAAAGATTCAATTTTTGTGTATCTTTTCAATAACCCTTTATCCAAGTGGTATCTCGCTTGTTAAAAAGGATGCAAAAAAATCAGATTTATGTTTGAAAATTTATGAGAAAATGAGGGATTTTCCATATTGTTTTGGGCAAGTTACCGATGCCTGCTATTAAAGCGTAGGTGAAAATAAATATTTCAGAATTCAATTATATACATAATTTTTTTGGGTAAATCTTGTTTAATTAGCATTATTTGGGGCGATATTCGTTGCGCCAATGCCTTAGTATTGAAATAGACGATGCATTTTTGTATTCGTCAATTTATTAAAGGGTGTTTTTTTAAATCCAAATAATTAATTAGTGTATATAATTCAGCTTTTGAGAAATACTGCATTTAAATCTATCCAAAACCAGAGATTAAATTATGTGATTCTACAACAAAATCTCTTCCAAAATATTCGATTTTCATAGGATCTGGACTGATGCGTCTAAGGTTTGGTAAGTATTTTTTATGAAGCCAATGATATATTTAGCATTATATTCACACGTAATTAAATGCACCCTCTCCCTCTCTTTCATCTACTATGTTTAATCCACATATTTCTCTCTCTCAAATATATTTCCTGTTCTAGTGTTGTTATACACTTTTCTAAGTTTTTTATTACTGACTTTAGAAACCAGAGTACTATCTCACCCACATCTTCCTTCTTTTTTTTTTTTTTTTTTTTTTTTTTTAGTTTTGTCAAACTATCCTACTTTTATATTAATATAGATTAAGACAATTTAATTTTAATGTATTTTTTCTGCTGATACACCATTATTTTCATTATAGATTTTTTTACCAATTACATTATTGATGCCAATACAACCATGCTTCAATGACAGGTCTCTCTACTCAGTCATGATCGGTAATTAAAAATAAAGACTCGTGTCAATACCAATTTAGTTTTACTGTCTTAGGAAATAGAACATGTTTTCGGTTTGGTTCATACGGTTAGCCAAAGCCCCCTAAACTGGCACAAGCTGAATTAAACAAAGGATTTATGTATCCCATGTGAGAATATAAAACATGTAGTGAAGCTCTGAATGCCATTCATAATGACCACAAGCTCTCAAGAAGCTACACAAATTTAAACTCGGCTACAACACATTCAAGAAATAATAAAAATAAAAAAGAAGCTGAAGGACTGTAGTGATAGTATGAGAAGGAAATAGAGTGGATGCAATATTGGATATGACACCAGCCACCAGGTTGTGTGGCTAAAATTCTTGACCTCGAGGCTTTATGATAGTTAGCAATGGATGAAGCTTGTGGGTGGTTAGACCCAACGTATCGACATTTGCTACTTCTCCGTCCTTGAGCCTCCACTCGAACTCTTGCACCAATCTACCAATTGCTACGCAAGAAATTGTCATTGCTTGGAGTGCTCCTGCACACACTCTCTTTCCCCCACCGAAGGCCATTGTCTTGTGCAACTCCATTGTGTCATCTTTTCCTCTGAGGAACCTCTCAGGCTTCCATTCTTCTGGGCCATCCCACACTTTCTGGTCCATGTTACACCCGTATATATTTATGGCTATCTGCACAACACAATTTACCATCAATGAATTCTGCATGAAAACCTAATTACCTAAGGTCAGAGTAATGGTGACAACCTCAGTGCCTTCTGGGATGCTATATCCTCCTATCTGGGTATCTTCATGCACATATCGCAATGGAACTATTGGGACAGGACTGTGCTTTCTCAATGTTTCATGGAAAATTGCAGCTAAGTACGGAAGTTGGCACAATTTCTCCTCCGTAAGTTTGTCTGATCCACAGACATTTTGGATTTCCAACAGCAAATTGTTCTGTATAAGAACAATGAAATGATATTAAGATTGGCATAAATATAAGAATTTATCGCAGAGTAAAGGAGTAATTAAGATCACCTGTCTATTTGGATCCTTAGAAAGTTCATACATAGCCCATTCTGAGGTCACTAATGTAGTGTCTGATGCTTCTATAATGGACTCCCACAGAAGCATCAGTATTTCCTGCTCCGACAATGTGTTTGCTTCGGATAACAAATAATCAAGATAACAGTTGACATCCTGCTATATACTTATCATTAATACCACAGTAGAAAAATAAAATTTTATATGCGTAGTTAAGAGAACTCTAGGAATCGGGGATACCTTCCCTGAAGCAATCCGCTCTTTCTGCTTCGTAATAAGAGCCTTCATCACTGCCTGCCTGTGGAAATGCATCCCCTCAATTCTGTTTTCAAAGTTCTTGTTTGGAATCCATTTGAAATATGGGAAAAAATCTCTCCAGTCCACCTCAATGGCACCTTCCATAGGATCAATTACTAATATCTTGAATATATCCTGTCTCGACAAGGTGGTAGAAAGTTCCTCCACATAAATGGATTCCACATCTTCTCCAATAGCCTGTGAGAACAAGAACATGTCAGTCACATTTCATGTTTTAGCAGGAAAATTAAATTTGAAAAGGGGTAAAAGCTGCCTCTTAAAGTAGGACAAACACACTTGTTTCAGTGATAAACCAAAAAGCTCGGACTGAAATATTTTCCTGAAGTTAACAGCTTCAGAAGGGTGCATTTTCACATGAGCATGAAATTGTCCACAGATGTTATTTATCATCACATCCCTGTGAATTCGGTGTCGTTTCTGCATTAAGAAGTATAATCAGTATTAATCTCTTATAATGGAAGTTATAGTTATAGTGAAAAAACAAGCTTCAAAGGCATGTTTAGATAGGGCTGAAAATCAAATCAAGCTCTTCGATACTCGATTCGAGCTCATTTGTTAAAAACTCTTTTGAACTCGGTTTGATAATAACTTCAGATAAGCTTGAACACACTTTTACATTTGATAAAATCTAAAACTCGACTCGAGTTTGAGTTTGTTAAACAAAATTCATTAAAACAAGTGTAAAATATCAAAGTACTTGAGCTCGACTTGTGTTCGGCTCAATTAAAGTCGTTCAAGCTCGACTTGATTAATAATTAAACCAATCTCAAACAAAATATTAGAAGCTCGATAACATTTCAAATAATCTTGAACAATGGTACGTTCGACTCGACTAGACTCGTTTACACCCTTATGTTTAGAAGCACAAACCTGAGCATTGGGTCCGAGAGTACTTGTAAGTAAATGACGTTTAGCTGCCTTGTAAAATTCATTATAATCACTCATGGCAACAATGCTTTTATCGGAAGTGAGAATCTTTAAAGCATTTGATAACTTTCGTGTTGAGATAGATGAGTACTTCGCCACCATAGCCTACAGCAGGACGAAGCATTAGCAGATGCTCGGCAATACAAACATACGATATCATCTATCACACAACCATATGTTATTGGATTGGTTCATCAGAAGTGAAGTGCAAGGATAAATTATAGAATAACAACGGGGCGCGCCTTGATATTAGAACAGTCTTTGAGAGAGAAGAAGGAGGATATCTACCTCCTTAGCAACATCAATGGTGTTAAGCACAACCATCTTGTTGGAGCCAGCCCTTATAGAATATAAGGGACCATAGGTCTCAGCCCATTTGGTGAAAGTCTTGTGGGGTTTCTTCTCTTTCAGTTGCAGTAAATTTCCAATTACTGGTAACCCCGGTACCTCTGAATCAAAAACACCCTGCTTTCATATCTTAAATAATTATCTATATAATGGTATGAAATTATACTCATAAGGGAAAAAAGAAAGTCAAGAAATTCTTCAAGAAAGCCTAATCTCATCAGTCTAAAATGCCAAAAGATTTTCTCAACCCAAATCTGTACTAAAGGATCTGCGCTTATGAATGCAACACGAAGGTTCGCGTTTAACTACACAAATCACATGCTTTTTCAGAAATTTCTAAATACAGTAAAAAAGAACAATTAAAAGTAAAAAAATAACACATGCTCTTCAAGACACTGAGGCCGGCAGTTAATGAAGAAGAGGAAGAAGGTACCAGGTGGAGGAGGGAAGCTGGACGATTTCTTCTTTTGATCATCAACATATCGTCTGATGAAAAACAAAGTGATGCCGCCAATAGCAACCGCCGGCCCCCCTACAGCGGCGGCCGCCGGCAGAGCTTGAAGATTCACAAGAGCATCCATGGGTTCTTGCAAACAACAAACGAGATCTCTAAAAGGCGTCCTCAAGTCACTCTCTTAAGATGATACCTTCTTCGCACCCAAAATTATGCTGAAGAGGAAAACGCCAGAAACGATTGAATCTTAAAAGGGGTCTCTTTCACAAACACATTGAAAACTGAAACATCACAGAATCGGTTGGACTGAAGAAGACGACAAGGAATGAGTGTGCAGAGACGAGAGGCCGTATGGAGAGAATATAAAGGTGAGCGCGGGCAGAGGGGTTAATCATTTCTGCCGCATGTTGTAATAACGAAATCACAGGGAATTTAATATAATTATACCAATAATCCAGAAGACACGTTATGTTGGCGTTTGTATTAAAAGGGAGGAAAGATATTGTGCGATACATTGCGGCACAACCAAAAAATTCCATAATTTCTTATACAAGCTTTTTTGTCTCAATTATTTTTGCTTAATTGCAATTATTTTTAAATTGAGTCTCCTACGCACAAATCAGAGGATGCAAAATATCTAATAATCCATCCCACCCAACTTTAAAATAGAGTATGTTGACTTTTTTATCAATTTATTTTTATATAATTTTATAGTATAATATTATTAAATTTAAAAATATATAATATTAATATTTTTAAAAAATATATATATATATATAATTATATTCAATAATTTATATGTGTAGCATAATTATGATAAAGAGATATAAATACTATACATAAATAATATAATTATATAATAAATCCAGTACATTTTTCCAAGTTACTGAAATTTCAATATAAAAAAATAATACCCTTTATTTTTTTAGTGTGAGATTAATTTTCTTAATTTACAGTTGAATTAGTTATTTATTAATAATAATAATAATAATATTGTTCAATAATTAAAAAAATATTATATATGATTAAAAAACATATCCAAATTTAGAAAATTATTTTAACTGGTACTTCTCTTAATATATATATATATATATATACACTGAAACAGGTCTTTTATATATTATATATTATATATATTGTATGTCAAATTTACTATAAAGCAAATCACAAAATTTCCTAAGAAATCTAAACAACTATTATTCTAGCAAATCAGGGTATTCTCTAAAAAATCTTAAGAACAAAAGTCATTCTTAATATTATAATAAATATATAAATTAATAAAATCAAAAAAATTAATATTACTATTTTTTTATGAAAAAGGCAGAAAAAACACATGTTACTATAAATAGATGAAATTCTGCTATTATATATATATATATATATATATATTAACAAATTATTATAGTATATTAATGTTGGAAGAAATTAAAAAAATCAAAATAATTGAGGCATCACTTTTTTATATATTTTAGAATTAATATTAATCCATGATTCTAAAATTTATGTTAATTAACTTCATAATTGCAAAATTACTTCCAAATTTTTAGTGCGAGATTAACTTTCTTAATTTACAGATGAATTAGTTATTTACTAATAAAATAATGTTGTTCATTAATTAAAAATATATTTTGTATGGTTTAAAAAAAAGTATATGCAATCGGGTGTTTCTAAAGCCACTACCAAATTTATTTTGCACACCACATTAATTTTACTCACAAAATTAGATATAATGTAAATGACATAAATACCTTATTTAAAAATTAAAAACATACACAAATTTTAAGTTTTAATAAATAAATATTTTATATTTCTTTTTATATATGTATAGATTGGTACAAGTATTTTATATTATATATTATACCAAATTTACTATAAAGCAAATTGTGAGATTTTAAAATAAAATCTAAACAACAACTATATTCTAGCATATCACGAAATTTTGAAAAAAATCTTAACAAATAACCGTCATTCTTAATATTGTAATAAGTATAAAAATTATTAAAATAAGAAAATTTAATATTACTATTTTGTGAATAAAAAAATGAAAAAAACATGTGGTAACTATAAAAAGGTGAACTTCTGCTATTATATATATATATATAAATATTTTTTTAATAAAATAAATATAAAAAATAAATTAATAAATTAATAATAAATTAAAACATAAAAAGTAGATTCCATTAATTATAATTCAATTATTTGAAGAAGATTTTCTATAAAGAAAAAAAAATGAAGATCATAATCATATCCTTTCTAATTAAAAAAAAAAAAATCAACCTAAAAAGATATTACTTTAAATTATAAATGTGTTACTTGTTTTTTTAAATTACAACTTGATTTTTTGTCATAAGAAATTAATATTTTCATTGTAAAAAATTAATATTTTTTTAACCATCTTAAAAATATGAACTTTTATCTCAAATGTAATAATTTTTTGGGAGCAAGATATCATATTAAAATATGTACATTTAGAAAAGCACATGGCATAGCGGCCGTGGGATCCATATATTTTTCTGAATCTTGATTGGATTGGCTAGATCCACAAAATGTTATTCATATTTAGGTAGTATCAAATATATTATGTGTAAAAAATTAATATAGTTGATGCATACAAGCTTATTTTTATAAGTAATAAGTTATTGAGCAGGTTTCATGTGGAACTGTTTAGGCCCCATTTACTTCGAGTGATAAACCTGAATTAAGAAAAATAGTCTACAGTTATCCAGCGTTTACTTCATTGGATATTTTCCCGGGTCAATCCAGCCGACCCGGGATAAAAGACAAAATTCGGAATAATTCGGCGGATACTAATCCAACCTAAACCCTTGGGATAAAAATTATCCGATGGGATAAGAAATGAAAATTTACTGTTTTACCCTTATGCACAAACTTAATTACAAAAATATCGTCATAAATAAATCATATATTAAGGGCAATTTTGTAATTTCCACATTATCCTATCCAATCCCACGAAGTAAACGTTGGATAGTATAAAATTATATTTCTCTATCCTAATGTTATCCTACGAAGTAAACGTAGGATAAAAATTTTGAATTTATCCCTATCCCGAGTTTAATCCCAATTTTTATCATATTCTATCCAATTCTAACTAGGAAAATAAACGCAGCCTTAATGGATCATATTATGTGAGCCGGAGCCCTATTTACCTTAATCAAACCCATACACCAATCCTAACAGCGGCTCAAAAATCATCACAATAAACATACAGTAGAACGTGAAAAATAGATAGATAGAAGTGCGAAAATAGATATTGTTATATCGCTTATATCGATTTGGGCTTTTTCCTCGCTAATTGTGCACCATAATGACTGGATTTGCTCACCGATAGTGATGTGGGACTAAATTATGCCCCTTTAAAATGTCGGAAACTTCGAGCGTCTTCTTGCAGGTACTATATTGAGTTCGACTGAAGGGGCATTTTGCTCGATCAAATGGCGCTGTCCTGCGAATGCTTACAAAAAGCATGGCTTTGCGCAACCGAAGCAGTGAGAATTATTGGAAAATGCTCTACGAATCAGCGATATGGCAGAATAAGTTTTTACATTGATTGAAGTATTTCATGGAAAAGTCATTCTGGGGACAATATGTAGAAGCTTGAGTTTACATAGCAACACAAGTTTGAAAAGAAGAAGACGAAATACACTTCAATTCAAGGCATACATCATTCGGTACAGGAAAAAAGAAAAGATGGTGAAGAGAAACATGAGAAATGGAAAGGTTTGGGGGCATAGAGTGAGACATTTTGTTTGCTGCCACCATCGTGTGGAAATCAATGAAAAGCATGAAATTAAAATAAAGTGCCATCGTATAGCAGCGACGAGATCGGAGAGAACCCTCTAATCGAGCAACTAGGGATCTCTCACCGGATTTACTTGCTATCGCTGAGTTGATGGAATGACTGGGTTAGTCTCAGTTGGTAACATTTCTGACCCTAAGTTTGGTCAACTCTCCATAAATTTGGTGGTATGAGACGGCTTGCTTTCCTAAAATGGATACTTCAATGAACGTTTTGCTACGTGAAATCACCATCTTACATGGCCATACTAAACTGGAAATTAATTTTTAAATTGCAGTTGATTTGTTACATTGAATCATTACTGGATATTTTATCCTTTTATGATTGAAAAGTGCCTGTTTTGCCTATGATTGAAGCCAAATTTCTACTCACTCGGCTCATTCCTAGAAGATAGAAGATAGATACTTGGAAAATTCTATATGCTTAGCTGTAGCTAATAACAAACCTTCATTTGCAATTATGGAAAATGTTTATGAGTAGAAAAGGTAACTCATGTTGCTCAAACAGTAACAATTTATGCTACAACTTGTTCCCATTGTTCAATTGCTGGAACTTGGATGTTAATGAAAATTGGAATTTTTCGTGAATCTCTTGATAATTGAGATGGCTTGAAAGCTTAAGTGCTACTATTCTATGAGTGACGAAATATCCATATAGCGAGAGGGGACATGTTACTGCTCATAAATGGTGTTGATTCCATTAAATTCATAGAACATCATGTTATCCACATTTACTAAATTTTTTGAGATAATCATGCTACAACCGTATCCGAATGTTATATGTCTGCCAACATATAAACTGTGATAATAATTACTTATTAAATAATATATTTTAATAATTATTTCAAACAAATTTCTTGTGCTATATATTCTCACCAATTTTCTTTTACATGAAATTGGTGAAATTGCCCCTGGACTTGAGACTTTGGCAAGAAAAATCCAACAATCACCTTGGAAGACATGCGGGAAAAAGGGTATTTCTCCTTTCATAAGTAATTGGAGATTGAAGTAACACCTGAATGGACTCAACTAACTCTTGGAGATTGAAGAAACGCCTGAATGGACTCAACTAACTCTTGCTTTAATAGTTAGAGGAAGGTATTTCTTTACCCTTAATTGAATTAAATTACAGTATTTTTTGAAGGAAATTAAACGAATAACTTATTGAAATAAAGCTGAACGAAATTGATTAATATATTGGATGTGAATAAGAAGGTGACACATCCAGTAATCGATATAAAATTATTTTGTTAATTGAACATATGGACGAATTACTTAATTATGCTACGGAACTAAGCTTGATATGTCTACGAAACCTAAAAACATAGCTTATTTATGGAATATAATTAGCATGTGCTATCTTGCTATATTGATTGAAATTGATGAGAACTTTTCAATTGAATATGATATTGGAAATAGTCCTTTTATGATGAACTAGAATTTGAAGAAAATTGTGTTCTTGATGAATAGAAATGCATGAACATAACACTGTAATATGATCAAATTAACAAATAACACATACGTGTTGATTATATTCTTCATTGTTAACTAGATACTTCAAGAAAGTAAATAAATAAATAAATCATTTGGATGATCTTTGAGTCGGGAAAAGAAATATAAAATAAATTAGAATTATTGAGTTTACCATTATTTGGGTAACTATAGAACTTTGAGAAAGTGTTCTGAAAATTTTCATACTTCATTTAAAACGATCATTTTATAGTATATTTGCGCTTCTGATGCTTTCAATTAAAGGAATGAGGTACCTTCTCATGTGAATTTTCTTTATTGTTATAGAACTCAAATCTGCTACTCTAATTTTGGAGTTCAGGAAGGATAGATGATATATCACTCCAACATTTTTAAAGTTAAAGGCAAAGGATGTAAGTGAGTCACCTCGAAATTTAGAGGTGTTCCTCCACGAATGACTAAGATCAGATCAGGTCGAAGGGCCAAAGATTCAAGTTCGATCGACGACGGTATTCAGTTTGGCTGGACCGAGATCTAAGTTCGATCGACGACGATACTCAGTTCGGCTGGCCCAAGATCTAAATTTGATCTACGATGGTACTCAGTTCAGCTGGCCCGAGGGTATTCAGTTCGGCTGGCTCGAGATCTAAGTTCGATCACTCGATGGTATTCAGTTCAACTGGCGCGAGATCTAAGTTTGATCAACGATGATATTCGGTTCGGCTGGCCCGAGATCTAAGTTCGACCAACGATGGTATTCAGTTCGGCTGGCCCGAGATCTAAGTTTGATCTACGATGGTACTCAGTTTGGCTGGCCCGAGATCTAAGCTTGATCTGCGACGGTACTCAGTTTGGCAGGCCCGGTATCTAAGTTTGATCGATTATGGTATTCAATTCTGCTGGCTCAAGATCCAAGTTCGATTGGTAACGATACTCAGTTCGGCTGGCCCGAGATCTCAGTTCGATTTACAACGGTATTTAGTTCGGCTGGCTCGATATCTTAGTTTGATCCATGGAGGTATTCAGTTCGGGTGGCCTAAGATCCAAATTGATTGATGAAGGTATTCAGTTCGGCTTGCCTAAGATCCAAATTGATTAACAAAGGTATTCAGTTTGACTAGACTGAGATTTGAAATCGAAAGTATTCGGTTCGGCAGACTCAAGATCCTAAGTGATCAACAACGCTACTTAGTCTGATTGGCTTTAGGTCTTGATTTGACTGTTGCGGGCACTCACTGCAGCTAACCTTAGACCTGAATGTTACCATCAAGGACGATCAAGTTCAGGTCAGCCTAAGTCAGAGAATAGACCAGAAACCTCTACACCTCAGATTGATGGGGCCCGAGTGTTTAGGCTTTGCTCGCCTGTAAGTTCACTAAGCTTAAGATCCATTCTCTCGGAGGTGATGATCGGAAGCCTCTAGGCTTGGGATCAGAAAATAAGGGCTAACAAAATACTTCGTAATTATGTACGAAGTAATTTCAAAGGAGTGTGTGGTTATAGGTAACATTCTAAAGTTAATTACTTTGTATCAGCATAAGGAGAATAATAACATGCTTTGATTACTTCTACACTGCATGAGATCATCAGATTGGCGGAGATCAGTTAAGTGATTGGCGTAGATTAGTTTTTTGTTGATCTCAGATCCTTGAATGAAGGGCTCATGCTCGAACATATATGAAATCAGTTCGTCATTTACTAATCCCGATTGATTAGCTGAGATCAATTCCTTCCTGATCTCAGATCCTTGAATGAAGGGCTCACGCCTGAACATATATTAGATCAGTTCTTCATTAACTAATCTCGATTAATTAGCTGAGATCAGTTCCTTGCTGATCTCAGATCCTTGAATGAAGGGTTCATGCCCAAACGTACATGAGATCAGTTCTTCACTGATCTCGATTGATTAGCTGAGATCAATTCCTCGCTGATATCAGATCCTTGAATGAAGGGCTCACGCCAAAACGTACATGAGATCAGTTCTTCACTGATCTCGATTGATTGGCTGAGATCAGTTCCTTGCTAATCTTATATCCTTGAATGAAGGGTCACACCCGACCATATATGAGATCAGTTTCTCATCGACAACACAATTTGTGTGAGATATTCTTTGATTTGAGAAGCTTGAACTGATTTTCATCCCTAAATTATGTTTGATTTGAGCAGGTGATAACAAGTAAACTTATACATGCGACAACTCTGAATGATTAAAAAGTCAATCAGAGTAGGGGGTAGTTGATGTGGGCTAAACTATGCCCCTTCAAAATGTTCACGGCCCAAGCCCAATAACTAGGCCCATTAATGTTGCCCAGGTTTACACTCTTATATATATATATATATATATATATATATGTCTTATTTTCCACTAAGGAAGGTCTCCTCCGCTCCACTTCTTTCTTTCACTTCTCTCTTACGATTTAGACACAATGTCTGTGATATGAATAGATGAAATGAATTCAGTCTGACTTGATCGTCGGAGTTCTCGTGCCGGGACCTCCCCTGATTTGTTCTTGCAGGTACTCCATTGAGTTCGACTGAAGGTAACGGGAAGAGAGCTTATCGAGAATGAGGTAGAACTGATGAGCATTTTGCTCGATCAAATATCATCTTTATACATGTCTTTGTTGCTGATCGCGTGGCTGAAGGCTAGATATAGAGATAAGTTTAAATGCATTTCTGGCTTGTATGGGATTTGTACTTGTGCTGAATGGAGATTGAAGGTGAAAGCAACGTTCTACAAATACAGAGGAATGATATGGTCGTGAATGATAATAGTGGTTTAGATATTAATTTTTATTATACAAATGTTTTCTTGTTAGCTTGAAAAGAATTACAATGAAGAATGTGTATAAGTTCATGTAGTTATGCATGTGGCTTGCATTTAGTGTTTGTAAATCAACTAGTAGATCCTCTACATAGGATTTGGGTGTTAAGATAAAGAAATACTATATTTTTCCTTTTGTTGGATTTAATGGAGAAAAAAAAAAGAGATAACTTCCTATTACACAAAATGGATGTAAAGCTGCACTTAGGGTGAAACTTAATAATGAAGGCCTTTATAAAGTTTTTAATCATATCATTGAGCATACCCACCCTTTAATTAGGAAATAGTTGGGCAGTCTCCATCATTCTGAAAAAATGATTATTAGTGAGAAGGGAAAACTAATTCGAACATGATAAATTCAAGGATGACAACAGTTGATTATAGTACATGATTCGGCGTAGTTGAGTGTTTGAGTCATACTATGATAAATCACTTAAACTTTGTGAACTATTTGAAAATGAATATACTAGTAGGAGAGAATGTGGAGACAGTGACGTTGGGGGAGAAATTAGAGCAACACGTAGAAGTAACATATTTACTTTTATTGTATCAAAAAAGTAATTACAACGAACTCTGTAAAATATATACACTATTAGGGACACACTCTAATTGATAACACATTTTACTATTTTAGGAACACACCGTATTGAAGATAGACCTCACCAAAACACTTACTTTAAGAGAACACACTTAAGCTACATTTCACTCTCTCTTCACTGAACTCACACTGTCCAACTCTCTAACATCTCTCTCTACATTCAATTTTAAGCATACTATCCCTCGTTTCTCTTTTTACTAAACTTATATATGGAGCACTCTCATGTTATCTGTATACTAGTGAAGGTCATAAATATTAAATATTAATTAAAATGTACTGTTAGGAAATTCTAGCAATTTTTTGGAAAATCCCATTTGTCATCTTCCATGTCTTGACTTATCTGGAGGATTTTGAAGTCGTTTATGACTCATTTTCAATACCCCTTCAACACCAACTTTCTTTTATATGTATTATGTTAAGTTCTCCTCTCAATTTTTGAAATTGTATTATGTTGAGCCCGTTAGTGAAAATGTCTGCAACTTGGCCTTCACTTTTTACTTATTGTATCTGTATTTTGTTATGTAAAAATTTTTCTCTGAGAAATTGGTAATGAACTTCCACATGCTTTCTTCGAGCATAAAAAACTCGATTTTCAGCAGGCAGATAGCAGATTGATTATCGCAATAAAGTGGCACCATGTAATATGTAGGCTAGTTAAGATCCTCCATTAATTACATAAGCCACGTATTTCCTTAAACTACTATTGTCGTTGCTCTATACTCTGCTTCTGTAGTTGATAAAGATACAATTGGTTGTCTTTTGCTGTTCTAGGATATAGTCCCAATCCAAGCTTGAATACATATCTCTTATTAATCGGCAAGTATCGTGATCCCTCGTATAATCAGCATCACAATATCCAATTATCTTAATCTCATCACCTTTCTTATATAGAAGACCATGATCAAGGGTATCTTTGATGTACCTCAATATTCGTCACACTACTTCCAAATGATACTTCTTGTATTGTTGCATGTATTGACTTGCTACTCCGACTACATACGAGATATCTGGTGAAGTTAATGTTAGATAAACTAGACTTCCCATCAGTTGTCGGTACATTGCTCCGTCTTGCAAGTCTTTGCCTTCATGAGCACATAACTTCACATTGCCATCCATAGAAGATGAAATGGGTTTGCACGTTAGCATCCCAAACTTTTGTAGTAGATCTTGTGCATACATATGTTGGCATAGAAGTAAACCTTCCTTAATTCGATCAACTTCTAATCCCAAGAAGTACTTCAACTCTCCAAGCTCATTCATTTGAGAAAGGACAAATATATTCTTCTTTGTTTGATGAATTTCTGACTCGTCATCTCTACTGATGATAAGACCATCCATATATGCCAGCACAATTGTAGTCTTCTATTATTTTGACTTAACAAACAAGCTTGAATCTAAATGGGCCAAGATATACCTACTTTCTACGAAGAAATTGTTGAAATATCTAAGCCATAAATCAGACGGAATAGGCAACGGAAGTAAACAACTAAAATTGATTCCTACGATATATGTTTATACTTGCATAACCTCGTATAAATAATTAAAAGTGAGTTTAACAATTATATCAAGCGATTCTTGTTCTTAGAGAGAATCCTTTCGATGATTGAATTTCATGTTGATCAAGGACGTTCAAGATCTCCTCTCTAAATTTATCCACATCCAACCTTGATGCATAGATACATGATGTAGCTTAATAATCTAGAACTAAAATATAACTCAAGATCTCAACACATGAGATGAGAGGATATAGAAGAGAGAGAGAGAGAGAGAGAGAGAGAGAGAGAGAGAGAGCAAAGAAGAGAAGATCGATTATCTTCGTGAATGTTGTTCTTCATCAGTTTCTCATTCTCACTCTAGGGAATAAATTTATATTAATTCCCTAAGATCTCCTCATGGGCTTAGGCGTCCTCTTCCTTATGATCTTAGAAGTCCTACTCCTTATGTGCTGGGCCTATCTCCAAGACTAGGTCTTAAATGGTCTTTTTTAGCTTAATTAATTCTTAGAATTAATTCCTAAGTCCAAAAGACATACTCCCAATTAATTATTTAATTCTTTGATTATTTGGCCCAAATTAATTTTTTATGCAACAAAATAAATTACCCTAATAATCAATTATCTCATTATTAATTAATTACTTGAGCTCAAATAATTTTTGGTATGATAAACATAGGATTTACGTGTAATTCGGGGTCATTATACATAGTTTTTAGAAACTTGCATGTATATACGTCATGAGTTTATAATAATTTTGATATATTTTGCTATGTCGAGTTTGTTGAAGTTTTGGCAAAAAAACCAACATTTGAGGTCACACGGACCGTTCGCTAGATCACGATTTGTACCTATCCTCTTGTTTTGAAAGATAACGGAGACCACGATTTGTATTTATCTTCTTGTTCCATAAGAGATTCTTAGGGGATTGAAACCCTAAACAACCCTTATAAAAGGAGTAATGTGAGAATGAAGAAGATCATCAATTTGATAGTTGATCATCACTTCTTATAGTTAGAAACATATATACGAGGAGGAAACAAGCAACCACGTCATCAGAGATAATAGAAACGAAGATCATTGGACATTAGTTTTCATAGTTTTTATTATTTTCTCTTTTATATAGATGTTAGCTCTAATTGTCAACTCGTTTCCTATGGATTGCGAGTTGATAATGAGTGGTTAAACAATTAGTGAATTCTAGGGTTTATAAAATTATGGATTCGTATGATTTTTATTTATGATGTTATTCATTTCCTTTATTCGTTTATGTTTCTTTGGTCTTGTAGAATTGTTTGGCCAGTAAATACATATATGTAATTAATTCGTTATCACCCTGAATGCATAATACGAACTTGCTTGATTGAGAGATAGATAATATCTTGAAAATGATTGTTGTTATCTAAGCCACATTTAGATATAACTCGAGAGAAAAGATCTAGATATATTATTGATTCTCTTACGAATATAGGAATTAAATATGATTTAATAAATTAAAAGAAGTCATATCGACCATAAGAATATATATAGGAATCTATCATTTCTCTATAGGCTTATCTTATTTGAATATTTATTGTTTATATATCTCTATCTTTTATTTTATTCTTCTCACGAGTTTTGAGAGAAAGTAGGATAATACAAATGAGTAATTAGTTGGAATTATATTAGATTGTCCCTGTGGATACAACACAAATTATGTTCTAACCATAATTTTACTATAATTTGCCTCATGCATTTGTGAGTCGTTTTAAGTGAAATAAAAGAGCGAACAAGTTTATGGCGTTGTTGCTGGGGACTAGCATAATTTATGGCGGATATTCGTTTTAATTATTTAACTTTAATCTGAACTATATATTATCTTTATTTATAATTTATATTATCTTATTTTTATTTCTTTCCTCTTCACTAGTATTTGGTTTTGATAGATAGTTTATGAACACACGATTTAAAGTTGTAAGAAATCTAATACCTATTGATTTAGATATCGAAGCGACTAGCATAGAAGACCGAATTCTGTCAAGTGAGGGACATTAAACCAAGCGCTAATGGGAGGTAACCCACATGAAAAAAGAAAAAGTTTATCCGCCACAACCACCACCTCAGTAAAGGCAGAGTTAGAGAATTATGGATACCATGTATATCTTACCAAACTTAGTCTTTTCCAAGAATAAGTTTGGGAAGTGGATGGACTTGCCAATAAATCCCTTTTCTGTCCTAAAGCAGGTATTTTCTATTTTTTCTTTTATTATTTTTTTCAAGTTCCTAGTGTAAAATATGTAATATAAGCCTAAGATCTAATTTGTTTCTTTATTTTGATGATTGTGGGTATTGATAATGATGATGCTACTTTATTTGTATATAATGATTATTGATAAATTGGGCATAATGTGAAGCAAGATAATTGTATATGCAATGAATGACTTAAATGACTTGAATCGTGATTGACATGTAAGATTTTGAGCCTTTTGATTCTCTTCTAGTGTGTTGAGTTAAATAATTGTTAGAATATCTAGAACTTGCCTATGATTTGCTCAAGTTTAACAAAATAATGTGGATTTTGGAAGTGATTTTAAACCATGTTTGGTAGCCTTGTTATCCTTTCAATTTTGACCATTTACATAAAAATATCTTAGTAAGCCCCTTTGAGCTTTGAACATCTCTTTGATAACCAAGTGATAAACATAGAATTTATATGCAATTCGGGATTATTATGTATGATTTTTAGTCAATTGTATGTACCTAAGTGACAAGTTCATGATGATTTTGTTATATTTTGTTACCTCACATGTTTGTTAAGTTTTGATATAAAAATGGACAGTTAAGGTTGTATAGACCATACCACAAGTCACACGAATCGTTCATGGAAACCGAGGATGGACCCAGAGGCAAGAGACCTAAGCATGACACGTGCTTTAGACCAGAAAGACCCATTTTTTAGCCTTTGAGTCATGGTCCGTGCGTGACCTTACAAAGACTGTGTGTGTTCCTTAGCACGGACCGTGCTTGCTTTACACTGATCATGCATCTTCTCGAGATTTGTTCCTAACCGTCGTGAATTTCCATGATTCATGCATATCTTCGCATTCTAAAATAGAGATTTGACGGATATGAAAACCCTAGTCATTGCCTATAAAAGGAGGAGCGTGGGAACAATAAAGGACATCATATTTTAGAGCTAGAAACAAGTATATAAAGGAGAATCAACCAACCAAGTCATCAGAGAGAGAAAGAGAGAGAGAGAGAAACGAAGATCGTTTGGCTTTAATAGTCCTCTTTTCTTTTGTTCATATATGTTAGCTATGAGTATCAATATGTTTCCTGTGGATTATGTATTAAATATGAGTGGCTAAACATCTAGTGATTATAGGGGTTGCATGATTATGGATTCATCTATTTTTCTTTACTGATATTATTTTCTTTTCTATATTTATGCTTCCTTATTTGAATTTCGTATGAAATTATGTGACGAATAGTTGAATATGTGTAGTTAATCTATTATTATCCAAGATGAAATAACTGATTAATGGATTAGGAATGCATAATATGAACTTGTTAGATCGAGAGATTGATAAGTATTGTGATGAGAATAGATCCTAGGTATGATTGGGAGTTAGATAACACTATAAGATCGAGAGATGATCAGTGGAATCTACTCTACTTTTGGATCTTACTCGAGAGAGACGATCAAACTATATTAGTGATTCTCCTACAAATATAGGGATTAAAAATGGTTTGTACATTAAAGGAACTCATATGAACCATATAAATGCATGTCTCTGAAATCCATTTAATCTCTGAACTTTCTTAGTTGTTTGAATTTGATTTGATATATTTCTACTCTTTAAAACCAATCACAATTATTCAATTCCTTAGACAAAGGATAATATTATAGACGAATACTTAGTTGGTTTTAAAATATATACAATCCTTGTGGATATGATACATGTTCTCACCACATTTTTATTATAAATTGTGCACTTGCGAGTTGTATTTTAATTGAAATAAAATAGTGAACACCAAGTCACACTGTCCTATGAATGAAATTAATATAAGTAAGGTGGACTTGTTGAATAGAAGAGAATATTGAATGTTGAAAGGCTTTGTGAAAAAGGAGGAAAGAAATCGGAAGAGTTATAGAAATATGGTTATGAATTGGGGTGAGAAATTGTAAATAGAAGTCACCTTCCTTAAAATAAAAAAATAAAAAAGAATATAAAAGAAAAAAAAAGGGTTGTTGAGAAATTCGAAAGTAATTTTCCATAGGTAATAAAGGCATTGGCTAGGAAATTTGGAAATGATTAAATGTGGATAAGGTTTTGAGAAAGGAGGAATAAAGCTAGACGAAGATCTAGTTGTGCTCATTGACCATGATTTGAAAGTGAGAAAGGTCGTAAAGACTAAACAATTCGATGAGTTCAATTTTGATTGAGTCAATTAGCCATGTATTCCCTACCTTGACCAAAACCCTACATTACAACCAAATTAAAAGTCGTTTATGATCTTTAATCTACATTTATTGCATGTAAAGGCGAGATGAAATCATGGGCAAACATATGGTTACTTTTACATTTATTTTAACTTTGAATGTCGATTATATTTGCCTATACACTTGAGTGTGAGAGATACACAAGCCTAGTGAGGATCATTGATTCAAGATATTAAACAAGTAAATAGTTGCATGGCACGAAATTATTTTGCTTGCAATATATTTGCTTTTGCTTTAATCATAATTATTGTTGTGCCTAAAGCATCATTTACTGTCAAAACATCCCTTCATGCTGGAATAAAGATTTGTTATTATTGTTCGAAGACGAACAATAGGTTAAGTTTTGGGGGGTTGATAAACATAGGATTTACGTGCAATTCAGAGTCATTATGCATAGTTTTTAGGAAATTGTATGTACCTAAGTCACGAATTTATAATGATTTTGCTATATTTTGTTACATCACGATTTCTTGAAGTTTTGATAGAAAAATCAACATTTGAGGTCGTACAGACCGTGCATCGGATCACGATTTGTACTAATCCTCTCTTTCCATCGGAGATTCTCGGGGATCACGATTTGTACTTATCTTCTTGTTCAACAGGAGATTCTAAAGGGATTGAAACCTTAATCAACTCTTATAAAAGGAGTAACATAGGAACGAAGAAGATCCTCAATTTTCATAGTTGATTATCACTTCTCATAGTTAGAAACAATATACGAGAAGAAAACAATCAACCAAGTCATCATAGAGAAGAGAAATGAAGATCATTGGGCATCAGCTTTCATAGTTTTTATTATTTTCTCTTTTATATCGATGTCAGCTCTGATTGTCAACTCGTTTCCCATGGATTGTGAGTTGATAATGAGTAGTTAAACAATTAGTGATTTCAAGGTTTATACGATTATGGATTCATATGGTTTTGATTTATGCTATTATTCCTTTCCTTTATTCGTTTATGCTTCTTTGATATGATTGTCTAGTGGAATTGTTTGGCCAACAATTACATATGTGCAGTTAATCAGTTATCATTCGAGAGGGGTTAATTGCTAAACATGTTAGTAATGCATATTATGAACTTGCTACATCTAGAGATTGGTAGTTTATCGTAGGAGAATAAATCCTATGAACTATTGAGAGTTAAATAATATCTTGAGAATGATTAGTATTATTTAATCTATGTTTAGATCTAGCTTGAGAGAAAAGATCTAAATATAATAGTGATTCTCCTATGAATATAGAAATTAAATATAGTTTAATATATTAAAGGAAGTCATATGAGCCATAAGAGTATATATTTCTAAAATCCATCAAATCTCTAGAGGCGTATCTTGGTTGAATTTGAATTGTTTATTAATCTTATCTTTTGTTTTATTGTTCTTTTTAATTAAATCATCTATCATCAAAGTTCAAGTTTTTTGATAAAGTAGGATAATATAAATAAATAATTAGTTGGAATTACATTTAAACTGTTCATGTAAATATGATACTTGTTCCCACTATAATTTTACTATAATTAATCTCGTATATTTGTGAGTCATTTAAGTGAAATACAAGAGCGAACATGTTTATTTGGGCACATAGTAGATATATATCTTTCTTGTCCACACAAATAACTAGTTCTAATACCCCACAAGACATACACCATTGTGTTATTTTCCCCATTTAGAGTAGATGAGTAATAGTCCTGGTGTTTTGCCCTAACTAGTTTTCAAATCCTTGCTTGAATCCCCTTATTTATATCTTTATCTAGGCAACTTGGTCTTGAGCCTTGAAATTGAGGTGGCCTATTCCTTTCTTTTCCTACCCTGCGTTGTCCCTATCTCTGTGTGAATTGGTGTCGAAACTCTTGTGCATGTCGTATTCTTTATTCAGCCTGCTCAACAACTAATGCTCTCTCAGCAACATGAGAATAAGTTACTCCTTGTATACCAGCCATACAAACATCATAATAAAGCTCTGGTCACAGCCCCTCAACAAATCTTTCCACTTTCAGAGCATCAGTCCTAACCGTATGCTCAACAACATCAACAATTGCTTGAATTTAGAGATGTAGTCTGTAACTATCATAGATCTTATTTCAGCTGTATGAATTATTCATTTTCATTGCAACAACTAGAGTTGTGAAGAATTTGTTTTTATAAAGTTCTTTAAACCTATTCTAGGTCATATTGACTACATTCTTCATAACCTTCATCATGTTCCACCATTATCCTGCACTTTTTTGCAACATAAAAGATGCACAATACCATTTCTTTAGTGGGCACTTTGCTATATATAAATATGTTTGATATGGTTAAGCCAATCCCCCACAATTGTAGGATCTATTGCATTTTCAAATGTTGATGGATTGACCTTTTTTTTTTAATCTTTCCCCAATCACCTCTATCTGTTCTACTTGAGGTTGTGGTTAATTCATCGCATTTCTTATTTTTTCACCCACATTCTTTTATTGGATAAGCTGTTGAATTTGTTGTGACTATTGTTCCACTAATCCCGTCAATCTTTTGATAAAGGCATCGTGATCAGTGGCTGCAACTGGTGCAATTTGTTCTTGAGCAATATTTCCCCTATTACTTTCACCTCTAGTTCTCACCATGGTTGTCACTGACTATATTCAATCATATATTGCAGGCTAATATAAATAATGAAATATATAATTCAAATTAAAGATAAATAAAACTTACCGGCATGGTTATGCTCCATAAGTTTTGGGCTCATGTACATGGATAGTCCACAGAGTACAAATTGGGTTAAGATACCACTTTGTGACACTCCACCTTTATAAATCTCAACACATAATAATTAAAAACAAATGAAACATGTTTGTGTGATTTGATTTTTGTAAAACCAGTTAGAGATTAATAACTAGATATAATTTATAACACATGAAAAGGCTCACTTGCACATATATATTGTTTGGTATCAACATCGCTGTCTGTCGGATATACAAGGGCTTAGAGGGTGTCTGGGCTCGCTCCGATTCGAACACACAAGATAATCGGCAGTGAACAGGAAGTCACACAAGACTTTCTTCCCCACAGAGCACCGAACCCCTTCCCCTGTAACACTTCTCTCCCAACTCCTTACCCACTTAAGAACCCACAACCCTATACACTGTATATCTCACGAAGACGAAGAAGGAAATGGAGGGAAGAATAGAGTGAAACGTATAATCGCGATGCCTTCATCAGAACGAACATAATCGTTCTTATAGGCAAGCCATCATCGAAAAACAACACAGGGTCACGCGGTTTCAACTCTGCCATTAAGAGAGAAGACTGCCTTGGGAAGGGATACTACTCGTCGTACATGAAGAGACGAGAGGAGAAGAGACCAGAAGAAATGGAGAAAAAGCTGCGCAGGAAATGGGGGGTTTCACACCTGGGAATAAGCGGCTGGTGGGCTAGGTTAAGGAGAAACAATGGGCTGGGCCCATTGGCCTTTGGCCTGGGCCCAGCAAGGGAAAAACAAGCCCACCGAAAAGGAGATTGGGCCAATACCCAATATAACATTCTCCATCTTATTGGACCAACCCACACAAAATCGATTATCAAGTTATCTGGGGCGTAGACGTTTCATCATAGCCCATTACACACACACATACACACCTGCACAAATGGGAGGCAACAAGTGAGACAAACTAATGACAGGTCCTATATGCAAGGAATACATATTTTTAATTCAAAGAATCAAAATTCAAAGTATTCATGCAATCATTAGTTTTCTCAACAGATAAACATTTTGTTCCCATATTAGCAGGGTTAAATTGTGAGGGTATTTTCTCAAGTTTGATAACCCCCTTTTCAACGATATCCCAAATAAAGTGATACCTAACATTAATATGGTTAGTACGATCATGAAAGACATGGTAAATATCCAATTTCAGATAGCAAGCTTTTTAACCATATAACTTTTTTAAAGCATCCGTTATAGCAATGTATTCAGATTCAGTGGTGGATAAAGCAACAACATGCTAAAGTTGGCATTCCAACTAATATAAGACCCACATAGAGTGAACACATATGAAGTAGATGACTTCCTATTATCTCTATCATTGGCATAATTAGAATCGGTATATCCGATCAAGTTCACACCTTGAGCACATTTAGAAAATCTAAGGCAAGTATTAACAGATCCTTTTAAATACCTTAAAAACCATTTCAATGCATCCCAATGAGGCATACCAGGGTTAGACATATATCAACTTAAGCAACTTACTGAGTATGCGATATCCGGTCGAGTAATTACCATAAGATACATAACCGAGCCTATAGCATTAGCATATGCTACCTTAGACATTTCATCAATTTCAGAATCAATCTTGAGAGACTAGTCCTTGCTTAGCACAAAATGAGCAGTAAGGGGAACACTTGTAGGTTTAGCATTAGACATAGAAAATTTACTCAAAATCTTATTTACATAAGAAATCTGATTCAAATGCAAGGTATGATTTTTTCTATCTCTAACAATATCCATGCCTAGTATTCATTTAACATCTCCTAGATATTTCATATCAAAATTTTCACTCAAACAATTCTGCACATATTCGATAGATTTTATGCAAGGACTCACAAGTACCATATCATCGCCATATATCAACAGAAAAGTAGGAATAGAGGCATCGGTCTTAAAGTAAAGACAGTGGTCATGCACACTTCTTTTAAACTTAAGGGTTTTCATGCACGAATCAAATTTCTTGTTCCATTGTCTAGGAGATTGTTTTAAATCATATAGGGACTTTTTAAACAAGCATACATGGTCAGGCTTTTGAGGATCAACAAAACCATCAGGTTGACACATGTATATCTGTTTGTCAAGTTCACCACGCAGGAATGCAATTTTAACATCAAGATGTTTTAATTCCCAATTAAAATGAGCAACTAATGCAAGCATTATGCGCACAGTGACAAACTTAACAACAGGAGCAAAGATTTATGTATAAACTATCCCATCTTTTTGAGTAAAACCTTTCGTTACAAGTCTACCTTTAAACCTAATGTTGTTACTTTCCTCTTTTACCTTATAAAGCCATTTACATGCAATAACGGAGCAATTATTAGATTTAGGTACTAGAGTCCAAGTTTGGTTAACATGCAGGGAGTTCATTTCATCATTCATAGCATTTAACCAGTCAATAGAATTTCTAGAGTTCAAAGCTTCCTTACAGGACTTTGGTTCAAGTTCAGTTGGGGATTCATACACATTCAAAACATGCATATCCATGTGATAATCATTAAGTCTAATTGGGTCCTAATGTTTCTTCTAGGTTTATCCCTAGCAAGTTGATAATCATCATTTTCAACATTTTCAGCATCACTTAAATTATTGGTATCATCATGTAAGATATCAGAATTAGAATCAGGCGAAACATGCAAATTTGGTGTATGCTCCACCTCACTTAGAGTCATGTCATGAGCAACAATAGGTACAAAAATAGGCAGGCAAGGAAATTCAGTTTCATTAAAGATAACATCCCTGCTGATAGTTACTTTAAAACCAGGTTCACTCCTTAACCATAATCTATAACCTTTTACACATTCAGGTAACCAAGGAAAACACATTTTTTAGACCTTGGTTCTAATTTGTCCAGTTTTTTATGCACAAAAACAGCACAACCAAAGATTCTCAAATTCAAAAAATCAACAATTTTACCAGACCACACAAGTTCTGGATATTTCCCATTCAAATGCACAGATGGGGACCTATTAATTAAATAGGCAACAGTAACAACTGCTTGACCCTAGAACTTCTTGGAAAGTCCAGAAGAAGCTACCATGCTTCTTACTTTCTCAAGTAAGGTTCTATTTATCCGTTCTGCCACATCATTTTGCTGTGGTGTGTGAGGAACGATTTTTTATCTTTGGATTTCAGATTCAGTACACAAATTATCAAGCAAGTTACTACAGAATTCTAATCCATTATGAGTTTTTAATTTCTTGATTTTCTTGTCAATTTGATTCTCAATTAAAGATTTCCAGTTTTTAAAAGTTTCAAGAACATCATATTTATCTTTCAATAGCAGAACCCAAACTTTTCGAGAAAAATCATCAATAATGGACATAAACCATCTTTTATTTCCATGTGTAGGGGTACTGGTAGGTCCCCACACATTAGCATGCAGATAATCAAGTATGCAGTGCTTTTTGATAGATTAGGGGCAGGGGAAATAGGGAAACTTATCTTATGTTGCTTACCCTTAACACAAGACTCACAGAAAGACATGCATGAAAGTTTATCATTTCCAAATGATCCTACTTTTTGCAATAATTCAAGACCTTTACTACTCATGTGTCCTAGTCTACAATGCCAAAGTGCAGTTTTATCATCTTTAACTACATTTGCATGCAAGACAATTTTAGTAAAGCACATATACAGGTTGTTACGTTTTTCAGCTTTAAGGACCATATAAATCCTCTTCATAATAGACATAACATTCTTTCCTCATTTACCCTCATAACCCTCATCTTCTAATGTAGCACAGGACATTTTTCAGATTAAGAGCATGTACATATTCACACATAAGTGAAATATTACCTATACCTAGGATAGGACATTTTTTTATCATTTGCCATGGATACAAAACCATAAGTTGTTTATTTAAAGGAGAAAAATAGATTTTTAAATGGTGTTAAGTGAAACGTGCAGCCAAAATCAATAAGTCATTCATTTTCACATAAGAATGATGAATTCACATAATTTGCCACAGAAGTTTCACAAAACTCAGTTACCATACAAAGATCTTCATGCATTTCCTTTTCAGAACAGTGTTAGCCTTAGGCCTTTTTGGGTGAGGACAAGCATTAGCAAAGTGACCAGGTTCTCCACAATTAAAACACTTCTTGTTTTTATTTGATGGATTATTCACTTCTGCACTTTTATCCTTTGATTTTTCTTACCCAGTTTTGTTTTCAGGATTCTTTTTCTGTTTCTTGAAACTCTTTCCTTTAACAAACATAGCCTTAGCATGATTTTGATGCTTTATACTCAGGTTTGCTTTTAAATCTACTTCTTTACTCTTAAGACCATTTATCACAGTGTCAAAATTAACCTGATCTCTACCATACTTAATAGCAGATTTAACATCACCAAATGAATCAGGTGTAACATTTAAAAGCACAATAGCAGTATATTCATCAATTGATTTATCACCAGTTTTCTTAATATCTTTCACAAGTTATTGAAAAATATCCATATTTTCATCAATATATTTAGACATACCAAGTTTAAACCGGAAAAATCTTTCAAGTAAGAACATTTTACAAGGCAGTGATGTTTCAGTGAATAATTCTTCTAATTTATCCCATAATTCTTTGGCACTTTTTTGTTCTCCAACTTTTCGGATAACAGAGTCTGAGAGATGCAGGATAATGGATGAAAGTGCAATCTCATCCATTTCTTTCTTTTTCTCATCAGACGTGGCATCATAAAATGCAATGGTGATACTTTTGAATACATGTTGCTATATCAAAATACCCTTCATTTTTTGTTGCCAAATGACAAAATCAGTGCGACCATCAAATGGTGTAAGGTTATATAAACCTATAGAGGACATATTGCACACAAAAAGCAAAAATGTAATTCACACAAATCACACAAATCGGAAGGCTGAGGATTTCCAAGTTCACACACCGATTTATCGGTTGCGTAGGGGGTCACTTAGGTCCGTTTTATCAAAATATTCAAATGGACAGAATATTACACTCAAGTAATATTACAAAAAATCACAGATTTCAAAGAGATATTTTTATGTATATATTCACCAGGATAAATAGAATATCAGGCAATATATATAATCAAATATATTTTGTTTAGAAAACCAGCAGATTATAGCACCAACAACAAATAATCTTGCCCGGTTCAACTGGTATCTACCAGCAAGCAACCCAAACCTATCCGGTACAATCAGAAACTACAGAAAAGGGTTAAGCCTTTTACCAGATCGAGGTTTTTAGAAGAACCTTAGGTTTCGACCTCCTGTCTGTGAAACGGCGCACGTCGGGCAAAGGCACGACGGGCGGAAAATGAAGAACGGACGGCCTACCAGCCTTGGTTCAATAACCGAAGGGCAGATCCACCATCGGCAAGCAGGGTTCAAATGCAGCGGATAGCAGAGTTGCACGAAAGGGATGGCAGAGCGACGCCAAGTCACGGGTCGTGACGTCGACGGCATTAGAGGGAGACGGCGGCGCAACCATGGCTCTGATACCACTGTTGGGTATCAATGTCGCTGTCTGTCGGATATACAAGGGCTCAGAGGGTGCCTGGCTCGCCCCGATTCAAACACACAAGACAATCGGTAGTGAACGGGAAGTCACACAAGACTTTCTTTCCCACAGAGCACCGAACCCCTTCCCCGGTAACACTTCTCTCCCAACTCCTTACTCACTCAAGAACCCACAACCCTATAGACTGTATATCTCACGAAAGAGATTGAACACTCAGTATAGACGAAGAAGGAAGTGGAAGGAAGAACACAGTGAAACGTATAATCATGATGCCTTCATCAGAATGAACGGAATCGTTCTTATAGGCAATCCATCATTGGAAAATCATATAGAGTCACGCGGTTTCAACTTTGCCATTAAGAGAGAAGACTGCCTTGTGAAGGAATAGTACTTGTCGGACACGAAGAGACAAAATGGAAGTGACCAGAAGAAATGGAGAGAAAGCTGCACAGGAAAGGGGGGTTTCACACCTGGGAAATATTGGGCTGGTGGGCTAGGTTAAGGAGAAACAATGGGTTGGGCCCATTGGCCTTTGGCCTGGGCCCAGAAAGAAAAAAACAAGCCCACCGAAAAGGAGATTGGACCAATACATAATATAACATATACAAAGATCTTAGTAACATGAAAAAGTTTGACACCACATTCACACCCATATTTACACATATTTACATATTAAACCTAATAATTTTATATAAGCCCAAAAGGAACAACTAAACATAGACCAAAATCATAGTAATCCATTGTTTAGCCCCAAAGATTGTCATCCATTTACACTGATCCCCAAAAATTTGCAAAAGTGCACGCATCATGCCAAGTAAGTCGTGAGCTTACATATCATCATCAGACTCACCTACAAATGCATAAATTAGGTGAGCAAACAATCAATATGCATAAATCATGTCTATCGATATTTCACATGCCACTGGCCCGACACATCGAACCTATCCATATCTATCATATCACGCTCAACACATCATAATACTTATCAATGTCTCACATACCACCAATCTCGGTACACTAGTAGTGGTCAACATTATATTTCTCATTTCTCTTGAATCATATTGTGCATGCAAAAGACACTACATATTCCTTATGCATGCACATGTTAATGCTCGTGAATATTATATTCATTACATTACCAGATCACCCTTTCACACCACGTAATTCATATCCTTCAATTGCAAGAAATATAAGGTCACAAATAACTTTCACATAACAAGATAACACAAAAAATACTATATCATTGCATTATAAATACAAATGAGTTTCTATTTAACTATGTCCAACACGACTATTTGAAAATTCAATATCTCTGACTTTCCAAGAGGGTCAATCTAAAATAATATGTTAGATATCATATTAGACCTGTGATTGTAAAATTTCCTTAAACTCCTTTTATAGATTGACATTTCCTCATTATTACAACTCAAAATTATTAAGTTAGAAATAACAACTTTAGTTTTAATTTATTTACTTAACTTCCCAAAGCTATTTCAGTATTTATAAACCCTCACTTTAAAAATAGATAATATAGCAAAACCGTTGATTCAATGAAGGGTATAAAATAATGTAAAAGACTTTATTTTGTAACTTAACCCATTAACACGATCATTACCTTAATTAATTAACTTAAAATATAAACTACATCGTATAATAGTATAAGTGTAGCAAAAATATGCTCCATAGTTAATATATATATATATATATATGTATAGTAAATCATGTACTAAACTTAAATAGCTTAGATCTTGACAGCAAGATTTTTAGAAGTTTGTTTTTTAGGTTTATTGTTGCTGTTGCCCTAGCCTGGAAGCATACAACTTGCTTCTGGTTTTGAGCAGCAGCAGTAATTGGGCAATTGCAATTTGCAGCAATAGCACGAAGAAGGGAGATAAATGATGAGATGACTCCAAAATCAAATTTTGGCCGAATGCTAAAGGCTGTAGAGAGGCACATAACGGGACTTACATGTTCTGATTACTACTACAATAAAATAAGAGAAAAAAATGAATTCAACTTAATCTGGCCTAACAATTCTGATGGGCCTAACACACATAATGGGCTTAAGCATATGTATTGGGCCTAGGAAATCTAAAAGGCCACTTCACATAACTATAATAAATATTAAGTTCAAATAAAACAAATAATATATGATTATTTAAATACAATCCCTACAGAAACGAAAATGATGAAGATTAAGTGACAAAAAAATAATATTTAGACATTAGGTATCCTACACGCGCCAGGTACGGTCCTATGTGACCCACACACACGATCACCTCATGGATTTACATTAATTTCTGCAGGCAAAATTAAATCCTATTTCCTCCTCGCTTCAAACCCTTCTCCTCGTCAATTCCTTCAGTCCTCTAGATTTGCTTGCTTTCTCTATCATTCTTAATATTTGAGAGCTATATCAGAATCCCGATTTGAAAAAAATGTGAGTTAAAACAGAGTATTGTTCAAGGAGTATTGCTCAAGGATTTTTCTGGGTTTTCTCTGAGAGAGAGAGAGAGAGAGAGAGAGAGAGAGAGAGAGAGTATGTGGGATATGAGAAGGCCTCACTTTCTTCTGGGTTTCAACCCTGCTCTTTGCTCTGAAAGACTGGTAATGTTCTCCTCTTCAATTCTCCGAATGCTATTTCTAAGGATGTAGATGATATGCAAGTCTATCTATGAATTTTTACATGCATTATTAATTCTATGCAATTGACATTTCTGAAATAGGTTGAGCTGTAATGTGGTTCAAGATTGTCTTCGATGGGTTCAGAATGAAATTTATGATTGTCCGAAATTTGTGTTTTTTTTGGGGGAGTTGATTTTTCAGTTCACTTTTTTCCACTAATATTAAACAACCTGGTTTCTCTTGATTAATGGATAACAAGATGTGAAGAACATGCTGTACTGTACATTTTTCGGATACTAGATGCCTATGTATGGTTTGCAAGAAGTGAGCAGAGAGTATAGCTGAGGCAAATTTTGAAGGAAATTAAGTTCCATTTCTCTCTTTCCATCCTTATTTTTATGAAGGAGGAAACCTTTCTTCTTTGCATAAGAAATAACAATGACTGTGGGTTTTAAGGATTATTGGGAACTGAAATTAGGTTATAGACACTAGATTATGGTTAAATATATGCAATGGAAGTAGAAAACTAACCAGTCATTTTATTTTCTTTGATTTACTTGTCAAGTTTTGTACTTTACTTTGATTTATGGATTTCTTTTATCAATTACTTAAGCTAATTCAGCTGTCAAAGAATGCAATGTGAAGCATTTATTATATTCAGCTTGAAGGAGATAAGAATTGCTTTAAAATCTGAAGGTTCAGCGTAATATGATTAATATATTTATTCTACATGTTATTATCTTTCATTAGCTTTTAACTTTGACTGTGAATTTGATTCAGTTCTCATATTTTGCATTAACTGATGCTCCTGCTGCCCTTTTTTCCCTTCAGAATATACCATGTAACTTTGTAAAATATATGGATGGAACAGCTCCTGGCACAGCAGTTTTAGTAGGTCCTAGTGGGAATAATTGGTTTGTGGACTTAATTCTGCTTGAAAATGGTTTGTTCCTCAATGATGGATGGGCTGATTTTGTTAAAGATCACTTTCTTGAACAAGGTGATTCAATAGTTTTTAGGTACGATGGAAAGTTGAACTTCACAGTCCAAATTTTTGACCGGAGTATGTGCGAGAAGGAAGCTGCATTTACTGCTGCGAGCAGCCAAGATTTAAGTAAATATGATAGTAATATGGTGAATAAAAGAGACAGGGAAAAATCAGCTCTCTTAGATAGCATTATTGAAGGTGTTCCAAAAAAAATGAGATGCATTCAACCACACTCTGAGAGTATGTGTGATGAGCATGTAAACCGTACAGATTTGTTTAGTGCAGAAGAATGGATGCAACAAGGTGATGGCAGCAGTAACATGAAGAATGCTGTCACAGTTGCTCTACCGCTTACAGCAATACGTGACCAACCAGGTAATGTTGGTTGCATGTGTAGGTTATCAGGTTCTGAATATCCTTGAGTTTTTTTAGCCTAATCAATTTAGCATAAGTTTTTACATATTACTTATGAAGTTTGTTAATAACTTAATAATGGCTGATAAGATTTGATCATCTATTTTAAAGTAAATCAATTTGATACACAGTGTATTCTTAATGAAGTTTGGCCATGTATAAAATCAATTTGTTGAAGTCACAGCCTTAGCAGTACTTCTTGGCTATTTGAGACCTTCTTTCTCTTGGTTTTTGTTGCAGATCCATCGTCCAGATATAGAACCACCAAGCTAGATATGCTATTGTCAGCATCAGAAGCAGAAAGAATAGCCCAATCATTCAAATCGTCTTTCCCCAGCTTTTTGAAAGTCATGAAGAGATTCAACATAAGTGGTTCGTACACTCTGGTGAGTGCTTCTATGTCCCTATTAATTTCTTATTGTTAGAGTTAAGAGTCAATATTGAGAACAACGAAGGTAGTTGTAACTTGTAATATAAAAAAGAAGGAAAAATAACAATGAATAGGAGTAAACTGCCCTGCAAGATTATACTTGCCCCTCTGCCTACTCCGATATCATAAGTTACTACAGCCTGACCTCCTATGCATCCAAGGATGTTATTCTATTAGTCTAATACTTAATGCCTGTACTCAGCTAAACCGATCCAATAATCATGCTAAAAGAAATTATGCTAACCACCTAATAGATCCCTTAAATCATGCTAATCACAACACCTAATTATTCTCCTTCTAGAACTAATATAGTGTCCCTAATTACTTTTCCTCCTAGAATGTATTATCCATTATTTATGCCCCCAAATCACTCCATTCCCTCATTATCACTGGAAAAATGTTTTCTGTATGTTGATTCTGAGCAATACACATTTGAATGGTTCTTTCTGTCATCAGTGTTTATGTTTTTCTGTCTGCTGTTGATTGTTTGCAGAATGTCCCGTATCAGTTTGCAACAGAACACCTCCCAAAATGCAAAGTAAAGATTGTGCTTCGTAATTTAAAAGGAGACAGTTGGACAGTCAATTCAATTCCTACTACAAAAGTCCAAACATCACATACTTTCTGTGGAGGGTGGTTGAGTTTTGTTCGTGATAATAGTATTGATCTTGGAGATATCTGCATCTTTGAGCTTATGCAAAAATTTGAGCTGCAGGTGAGAATTCTTAGAGTGGGAAAGGAAAGCATCGATGGCAATGATGGTGAGGCAGATCACGGAGGGAGAAGCAATGGTTGTTCAACAACACCCTATAAAATGTCCAGACGTAAACCAAAGAAAAAAAGTGATAGTGCTCACAGTGTGAAAAAATCTGCTTTATGCTCTCTATCAAACAACTGCGTTGCTGAATCAGGTGATAACTCTGCCCTTTCTATGGTAAAGTGCTATTGTGTTCATTCACTAAACTTTGGTAAATGAAAAATATTGCACAGAGATCCTTAAAAGATTTGGGCCCCTGGACAAACAAGGTTCCCAAACTAAAGGTTGTGTGTCAATGAAGTCAGCACCTGAAGAAAAAATTGCTGCTCAATATTTTGTTTCAAGCTTTCCTCATTTTGTGAGAGTTATGAAAAAGTTCAACGTCAGTGGTTCTTACACTCTGGTGAGCAGTTTCAATTTTCTAATAATAATAATAATAATAATAACAACAACAACAACAATTATTTTATCATTATCCTTTATTTATTTATTATTATTATTATTATTATTTTTTTTTTTTTGTGTTCATGTTTGCTTTATTATGTGATTCAATTATATGTTCATTTTCTGCATGAAATTATGACATGTTAATTTTGTACTTATTTTATTTGATTCTATCATATGTTTATCAACAACATCAATTCAACATTTTGTCCGATTCACTTGCCTAATCATCATAGTTGTTAAAGCCGCGCAAGGGGAACAGAGGATAGCATCTTTGCATGCAAATGGCGGGCGATGTATTGAAGGCACGCCTTTTTGCGCCTAGGGCGCTTTCTTTACAGTTGCGGTGTGCCTTTGGTACAAGCTATTCTTTCATTTTTTCCCTACCCTTAAAGACCATGTTTCTAAAGACCCTAAAATGGCTGAATTGGAATTTTGCCATTGAGCATTTCATTCATTGGAAAACAAAACATTCAATTAGGACAAGAAATTTTATTGATAATTCATTGATTCTTCACCATCGAGCAAACCCACATGATTTCACACACTGACACATCTCCCCATCCCAACCTCACCACCACTACCACCAGTGAAGAAGACTTATGCTGTTGCTCGCCCACTTTTGCAGCTATGTTGACTAATTTTCTCCCTTTTTTTCTTCTATTCTTTTGTGGGGTTTTTCAGTCTCTTTGTTGTTACGTGTATATTCAAGGTTTTAAAATATGGAGTTTATGGGTTCAGACTATTTCTTTTTCTCTTTTTTTAACTCTTTGCACCTCATGTCCTAGTGCACCTGAGGGGCGCACCTGGTGCCTCTTAGCACTATGCTATTCTCAAAGGAACATTCATAATATTTTAAGTACTTGTTTCTAATGTTTAAATTTGTGACCACATTAAAGTTTATTATTATTATAAATAGATCTATAAGACTGATTCTCATATTTTGATTTGAGTAACCTGTCTAGCCATTCTAATATAGAACAGGAAAGTCAATTATATTCATTACTTGGATAATGCAATCTCTCCACTTCTGTGTAGAAAGGTAGATAAATAGCTTAGATGAGTTATATTCAAGCCTGAATATGAAGAAATGAAAGGAATGGTGACATCTCCATTGACTGATAGAACTTCATGTAGTCTGGCATAGAATGTTGAATGTAAGTATGTCTCCTTATATTTGGACATTGGAAAATGTTTTCGGATCAACTGTGTGAAAACCATACCTGCATACTTGTTGGAGGCACGCCTCGGGCGCGCCTGAGGCGCGAGGCGCATAGGTTTTGGAGGACTGCGCTTCTGCATGGTGGAGGCGGGTGCTGTTTAAAAGGCGCTGGCCTTAGCGCCTGCGGCGCCTCTGAAATAGTGCCAGGCGCGCTTTTTGGTCTCAAATTTATCCGCAAGGTTATGGGTGCATTTCTGGGCAACATATATGGCAGGTGCAATCAAACTTGCAACTTGATTCTTGGACCTTAATTTCAGGAGATTAATCTTGATTTGTTGGCAGATTTTGACCTATTCTTTTTAAGGAAGGATTGGATTGGACAACTTTCCTTAATCTTTGCTTTCCTTAATTTTTTCTTTCTTAAATCATTGATTGACATAATTTACGGCAGCTTAATAATCATAGATTAACATAAGTTAGGGCAGCCTAAAATCCTAGATTGACATAATCTTTGCTACAGTTTTGAGTTAGAAACTTAGAGTAAAGTTAGAAAAGGCAAAGGAGGGAGAGTGAAGAAGAAACTGAATATGAAGAAGAGAAAAGTGAAAATGAATTTGAGGAGAAAGATTTAACAACTGAGGCTGATGATGCCGAGGAGGAGGAGGAGGAGGATTATAGTGAAAGATTAGTTTGTGTAGTTATTTTGGGTTTGATGCTTATTTTAGCTTAAAAATGAACGATATCTCTTTATTTTTAGTTGTTCTTCATGTTTTATTGAGAATTTTTGTGTGTTTCCAAGAGGCGTGCAGCTCGGGAGCTAGAACACCCCTTGCGCCTCTGTGTGCATACTTGTTGGAGGGCGCGCCTGAGGCACGAGGCGCATAGATTTAGGAGGACTGTGCCCCTGCACGGTGGAGGCGGGCGCGGTTCAAAAGGCCCGTGCCTTAAGCTCTTCCGGCGCCTCTGCAATTGTTCCCGGAGGCGCACTTTTTGGTCTCAATCTAACATATATGGCAGGGGCAATCAAACTTGCTGCTTGATTTGGACCTTAATTGCAGGAGATTAAATCTCGATTTTTTGGCAAATTTTGACTTTTCTTTTTAAGGAAGGATTTGATTTTCTGTCAATGTCTGATTGACATAATTTACGACAGCCTTCCTTAACTTAGGACAAAGAGATTATAGATTGACAGGACAACTTCCTTAATCTTTGCTTTTCTTAATTTTTGCTTTCCTAAATCATAGATTCACATAATTTAGGGCAGCTTAATTATCATAGATTAACATAATATAGGGCAGTGTAATAATCATAGATTGACATAATCTTTGCTAGGGTTTTGAGTTAGAAACTTAGAGTAAAGTTAGGAAAAAGCAGAGGAGGGAGAGTGAAGAAGAAACTTAATATGGAGAAGAGGAAAGTGAAGAAGAAAAAGAACAAGAAGAATTTGAGGAGAAAGATTTAACAACTGATGATGGAGAAAGATTTAACAACTGATGATGATGATGCTGTGGAGGAGGAGAAGGATTATAATAGTGATTATTAGTTTGTATAGTTATCTTGTGTATGATGCTTATTTTAGCTTAGAAATGAAAGATTTCTCTTTATTTTAGTTATTCTTAATGTTTTTTGAGAATTTCTGTGTTTGTCAAAGAGGCGCGTGCCTCGGGCGCTAGGACACCCCTTGCGCCTCTATGCGCCTCGCGCCTCCAACAACTATGGTGAAAACAATCATAGGCAGTTTGATTTGTAACCTTACATTGACCATTTCTAGACTTCAACCAAAGGTTAGAGACTACACTGAAAGAAAGAGCTTGTATACGGTTAAGTGCTGGTAGCCTTTAACAAAAGGATATCATCATTAAAGCCATTATTGAATTAGTTATATGTTTCTAGCCTGTAATTAAGAGGGATTATCATTGAAGTCATTATTTAATAAGTCAACATAATCTGCAGACTGATATTTGTTTGCTATGATTTTATAATGTGCCTACTATGAGATTCCTGGTGTGTCTGGATTGCAGGGTTTTGAGGGGACCTTTCTAACAGTGTGCCAAATTGTGTTTTTCTGTTATTGTGACTGACACCTCTGAAACCTGCATTTTTAATTAGTAATCAGTTACTAATGAAATTTCTACATTGGATCTTCCAGAAAATTCCTTATCAATTTTCTATGGAACATCTCCCAAACAGCAAAACAGAGATTGTTCTTCGTAATTTAAGTGGAAAGTGCTGGACTGTAAATTCTATCCCCACCATAAAGGTGCAGACACTGCATACATTCTGTGGAGGATGGATGGCTTTTGTTCGTGATAATGACTTACAGATGGGAGATATTTGCATCTTCGAGCTTGTTGGGACATGTGAAATGCGTGTTCACATATGTGGAATTGGGAAGAAAGGGCTAAACTATCAAAATGGAGCAAGGAATTTTCCCATGCCATGAAATTCAGAGGGCAGTCGATATGTATAATAACTAGGGGTGAGCATTTTTTATTGATTTACTTTCCATTTTTTTTTTCTCTCCTTCCTTTTTGACCCTTCAAAACATAACTTTATTCGGCTAACTTGCATTTACAGAATAAGTTTAGTTGCCCTACTTCTGCCATATTTTTGGGAGTCATGAATTAGTTAACACAATGACAATAGTAGACAGCAGCGGTTCATTTGTGGGTTGCTTATTTTATTTTATTTTTTAAATTGTTCATCTTGAGCTAGGCATGCATTGGTTGTATTTCCTACTTAATCTAGGATTAATATTTTTCTGCCCTCAAACAAGTGATGGAATTGCACTTTCTAGGTCAGAGCTAATTTTACTGCCTAATAACAATTTAACAAGTTCTTTTATGAGTGTAATATTTGGTTCTTGAAAATACGCTCTCTGCTTTCCAACTTGCCCTAGGTTGTACACTCATGATGCATGGACTAAAGAATTGGCATTTTTCTTGTATGGAGGATGACTACCTAGTATCACAAGGATAAAATAGAATAACATGACCCTACACATTCTTTTTTAATATATATTATTTTAGCAAGCCAGGAGTGGGGGTGGGGACATGTAAAGCCGGATAAATTGATTCGGAGGATGGATTTTTCAATGAAGAAGCTTATTATGTTATCTCCAGAGAAGACTACCATTTCATGTTGGACTAAAGTCTCATGTTCTAATACTCGTATCAATTATTACTTGGGTCCATTTTCTGTTCAGAAATTATTATCGTTGTATATTTTAGGCACAATATTATCCTTCTTAGTTTAGGTTGACAAGATTATTCATTTGTTAACCTAAGGTCATGGTCAACTTGGTGCAATTGTTTCCTGTGTTCTGCTTCTACCAGTTCCTAATAATAGCCTCTTGATCGCTTTGCAAATAATATCCCGATTCTAAGCAACTGTTATTTTTGCTAATTTTTAACTGTTAGGCCTCTTATTTGTGTGAGAATCTTGCATTTTGATGTACTGTGCTGTGAAAGGGATGCGAAGCTGTGATCCGCATTGGCATCTGTAAGGGGCCACAATAAAATTTTGACACTGGGAATGCCTTGATGATCTATTTAGATAATGTAATATTACTTTACTACCCTCCAAAAAATGAATTACCCATCTCAGGAAATGTATGATTATATTATGGTTGTCTAAGCCGAAGATTGTTAGCCTCCTTTTTGTACAAAAAGATAGGTGTAGGTTTTTCCATTGTTATTAATCCTTTTCATTTATTTCTGGTTAGCCGTAGGAAAAAAACAAATCTGAGCCTTGATTTTTTGGTGTGTGACCTATGCTTTATCCAATGATAGTTCTTTCTCATCAAGTAGAGATTCTGCTCTATGTGATAGTATCCATTGTAGGGGAGATGAGAAGGATAACTACCTGAAACTTCACTTGCAGTAAGTGTAGCACTTGATGATTTATTGAACTTAAGCTTTTAGATATCGAACTTTTGAAACTCAAGTCAAGTACACATGAGTTCAACTTGGTTGCTTATCTGAATTATCAGACAGGCCCCCCCCCCCCCCCCCGGGTAAAGTTGTGTTCTGCTAATTGTGACTTGTGATTCCTGCAGAGTAACTGTTCCAGATAGTGAAAAAGGCTCTTTTCAAGCTGCTTTTGTTGTACTGGAACTGTTGTGGAATAACTAGTTGAAGGAAATGATAAAAACGTCTTTTTGTTGTTGTTCATGGATGCCATCATTAACTGTAAGCTTATTTTGAATCTTGCTGATGCATCTTTTGAATTAATCGGCTTGACTTCAGTCGGTACCTGTTGTATTGCTTTCTCAAGTATCCCTTCAGCATTGTTTTTTCTTAAAGGAACAGCAGACTGGTTGTAGTGTGTATAGCTTGTAGTTAGCTATTAGACCAGTTTCTTGTTTGTATAAAACTTAGGGCTTTTGAAATTGCTTGATCCGATGTTACCTTCTTGTACTGTGCAATTGTACAATTGGTTCAGCAATATAATGAGCTAGCCCTTGACCTTCTTTGTGAACCAAATTGCTATGTTTCATACCAGAGCATCCAAATGCGAAGGAGTTTCCCTCCTCTGTCTAGCTTCTGCTACGGGTTGATGTCTCATCTCCTACAATTTTCAATTCACAATAATTTTATTTATATATTCATTTTTTTTTTCTTACAATTTAGTTTGCCTAATATTGCATTTATGAGAAAGAAACATCAGATTTTTATTACTAGAGTATATTGTATTTAGATATATTATAAATGTGATACATTGTTCAAAAAATTTATTACAGTTACTAAAATATTTAAAAAGAAAAAAAATGGAGCGGTTATTTAAACTCCCAGAACCTTTAAATATTTTTTTAATAATTAAGATAAAATTAAACATAATTAAATTGATGAAAATACTTTTATATATATTTATATATTTAATTCTCTACCCTGTACAAATCAACAATTCTCTCGGAGCATTTGGCTTCCATCTTTGGAACGGAGAAAGATTGCGTCAACTGCTCGTTCTACTTCCAGATTGGCACTTTCTGCAATGGCCACCAGTGCTCTCGCCTTCACAACCGTTCGACAATATCTCCGGTGCTGCTGCTCTCCAATATGTACCAGCGGCCCGACATGATTACCTCGGTGTCGATCCCCAGGGTCACGCCCATTGACCCCCGCAAGATCCAAGAGCATTTTGAGGATTTCTATGAAGATATATGTTTGAGGAGGTCAGTAAGTTCGGCGAAATTGAGAGTCTGAATGTTTGCGACAACCTTGCCGACCACATGATCGGAAATGTTTACGTCTAGTTCAAGGAGGAGGATCAGGCGACGGCCGCTTTGAACGCATTGCAGGGGAGGTTTATTCAGGCCGTCGAATCATCGCTGATTTTTCACCTGTCACCGTGTTAGGAATAGTGTATATCTTTTGTATCTATATCCCTAACACACCGACTTTCGCGAGGCCAGTTGCAGGATTATAGTTGTACTATTTTATGCATGTTAAGATGATCGGCCGTGAACTAATTTTTTTTGAAAATTTTAAAATCTTTGTTTTTGTTATGTTTTTTAATCACGAAAATAATTTTATAATTTTTATTATATATATATGAACCATACATTGCTGTTGAGAATTCTAGTTATCCAAAATAATTTGAATTGAAACGGCAGTTTTAATATCACAAAGATCTTCATTAGATAGCTTAGTTAATGTTGAAATAAAATATAATTCACCAACTTTAATATATTTGACCAAATGATCTTATTTACCCAACCCCACAATTATTTATCCTGCCAAGATTTTTTTTATTAAATTAGTTATTAGGATTAGGATTAGGATGAAGATCAAACATTGTATTCTTGCATTATTAAATAACAGTCTATCATAAGAAGACAAAAGATTATATTATTAAATCCTATGATTAGGATAAACTTATCCCTCGAATCAAACAAATTTGCAAGACTATACTACCCACTTTCATATTTTCTTTTTCAGTATCGTTGTAAGGTTAATTTCTCGGTAACGCTTTCTTTCATATTTTTGTAAATTGAAGAGTATTAGGATTTAGGCTCCGCCATTGCAATTGGATTGCTTTCCTTGTTTCATTCAACGGACATAAAATGAGCCGCTCCAACATTATATATCGGCATTGGAGACTTGTATCAAGGTTACAGAAATTGAAAATCAATAATCAGGCGTTTTAGAGTCGATTATGCTTTAGACTCTAAATTTCATTTAAAAAATATTTTTAGGTATTTTTTTTAATATCATATCTCTAATATATTTAAATATTGTACCATTAATTCACACCTATAACATTAAATTATGCATACATTTTATACTAAAGAAAATAAAAAAAATGAAAATTAAAAAGAATATATATGTTTGGGCCGTCTAGCTGCTGCTCAGAGCGACTAATCCTCTCCCTAAGCCATCTAGTCGTTCGTCTAACCCGCCTAAGTACAAAAAACATCTAACAATAACATTTTTATATAATTGAATCAGTCAGGTACGATTTAGCACGATTTTTACATCACTGACTTATATTACGTGACCTAAATTGTTTACTCTAATAGGAATTATCCCAGTATTTCATTAATTCTATAGAAATCTCTAGTTCAAAAAAAAATTCTATTTTTGTGGGATAATTGGAGTTATAAATATACAAATATTAGAAAGACAAGCACAAGGAGTTGTCCATGTCACTTCATCTTTTTATTAATGAGTATTACCCGTGCAATGCACACTATTTGCTTTCTTAATTGTAGTGTTTAAATGTTGAAAATTAATTTATAAAAGTATATTGTATAAAAGAAGTATAATTTAGAGGTCCGTTTTAAAAATTCGATTCAAGCCTAAATATAACTATGTAGATAATAAAAGGGTTCATTTACCCTAATGATTTCACATGACTTGATGGTACTATTATTTTGAACTCTATAAACCATAACATGACAAAATAGTTGTAACACTCTAAAACCGTTGGTCGATAAAGGATCATTGCTAATGACATAATAGACACAATTCTATCATATTTAATTAGTACTGATTCATTTAAAGTGCGAAGCCATGTGCTTAAAACATGAAAAATAAACTTTTATGTTTATAGTTATGTTCCTACTGGATTTTTCTTGGTTATAATAACTTACAAAATATAATGCAAATAAAAAAAAAAAGAAAAAAAAAAAAAGAGAAGAAAACTACTCCCTTTTAGATTTCAAAAGATGTTTGGAATATTACTTTTAAACCCTCAAAAAAACTTTGATGAACTTTGAGATAGAGACTGAAATTGGAACATAGAATTAGAATGGATGAAATCAAGTTGAGGTGTATCTTTCTCTGTAAAACAAATACGTTTCGATTAGTGCTCATAGTTTGATATATTGTTTTCAAAGAAAATAATTTATGCTTTTTAAGTAGTAGCACCATTAGAGAAGAAGCTCCAACGAACTAGATTTGTGTGAGAACCACAGACGCTCGAATTTTTTTACTGTGCTTTGAAAATGCTATCAAAAATTTTCTTGTGTTTCCCCATGATATCAAGAACTTCAAAAGATTAAAACCTCACAATTATAATGAGCCTGAACATCCATTTGTCTAGTGTGTGCGGGTATCCAAACGTTCTAATTGGTTTAGACCTGATTCGAGTGATAAAACTCGATGTTATTGAACTGAATTAAAGTTGACAAAGCTCAAAGCTCAATTCAACTACTTTTGTTATGTATTTTGTATGATTTATTACTTAAATATTCCAACAAATATGCGCATATTTAATTGCGATACAAAGAAAAAAAATGGATTTAGGCTTAAAGGTCAAATTTTTAGATTTCAAATAGTTGTATTACACACCAAGTTATTTTATGATTATACATGATATGAAGCTTTGTGTATGCGTGTGTTTGCATCTTATAAGTGGAATATTATTGTATTTTATTAAGTAGCCTTAAAAAATTAATGCGTGTGTGTGTATATGTATATTTATTTATTTATATATTACAGATTTTGATTTTATTAATTCTTATAGTCGAGCGTGTGTAATTGAGTTCGAATATACGTTATTTCTCTTGAAAACTTAGACAAATTTAGTTAGCGCTGACAATTATAATAATTAATCCTGACATTATTGTAAGAATCAAAATCAAGTCAGTAATTCAACAATATTTATAACATTAAATGATAAAAAAAAAAAAATGCATGAAATTTGAATTATATAATATGAAAAATGTTTAATATAGAGTTTTTGAAGTGGAACGTCACGATGGTGCTATTATTTATAAAAATATCGAGTATTGTAGTTTGAAATTTAGAATTTTATTTGAATATGACTCGATAATATTATTTATTTTAAGTTATATGGAGAATACCATTAAACTATATGCAAACAATACTATTATGATCTGCAAGTTGAAAAAGTTAATTTTTACATGCATGAAAATCACTAAGAAAAAAATAAGAAACAATAAAAGAAATATACAATACTGATTTCTATTAGGTTTTAAAAAAAAAAAACATAAATTATCATAATTTCAACACAATTCCTTTAGGAGCAGCGTACCGAAAGTCTGTGTGTGTGGGAATAATGATTATATATATATATATATATATATATATTCTTTTTTTTTTCAAAATCGCAGAAATAAAATAAAAGAAAAAAAGTTTGTAGTACACCAATACTCGGGCATACCCGAAGAAATAAAAAACTAGTCCCGAAGCCCAGCACGGGGACGGGAACAAGCACCCTAAAAAACTGTAAAAAAATTGCATAAAAACCACAAACACAAAGGCTAACATAACAAACTAGAAAGTTCTAATGCAGGAGCAAAACAGCCTCCAAGTAATAGTTATCAGGCTCCAACTTGTCTTAAAAAAAAACTGATATCACCAGCGAGCAACAATCTCAAACCAGCATCGAAACTGGCAATCCATTTAGCACCAACAAGCGGCCATTAGGAGAAATCAGCAGGACCAACAAACGGACCGGCAGCAGCAAAAAGAGAACATGAACAGTAATCGGACAACAGCAGCAATATTAACGGGGCTGCTGCTACAATACTCAGTAGGTAGCAGCAACAGTAGAATTCAGCAAGGTTGCAGGGAAAGAACAAGTGCTACTAATCAGGCATCAGCAGCAACGGCAGCCCCTGCACCAACGCTGCAGCAACAAGTCTGCAACAGCACTCTCCTTCAGCAGGCGACAAAGCATGTCACAACATCCCCGTTATTGTGAGAAACAATTCCCGCAGACTGCGTAAACACCAAACAGCATCACCCAGCCTTCCAGGAGCGCGAACTGTTGCATCCACGTCCCTTATTGTGAGTAAATTGCTAATGTACTTCACCCTGAATAATTTCTTCTTCTTCTTCTTCTTCTTCTTCTTCTTCTTCTTCTCCTTCTTCTTCTTCTTCTTTCTTCTTTTTAAAAAATGTATTTGAAAATATTTGATTTATTTTTCTGAATCCACCCAAAGGAAGTTGCTTTACATGAAAATCATAAGTTGCATTTTGTCGTAGAAATAAGCTTCTGTTTGGTTAGTTCATACTACTTGTCCTCATTCCCCCCAAACCACTCAAACAAAAAGAAGTTGCTGTCTTGATAGAATACTTGTACCATACCATTCCCTGTATATGTGATTTGCCTTCCTCTAAATGTCTTTTTCATTCTTTTAATTCTACCAATTCTACAACATTCATAGTCTCATCGCAATCATGAAACTTGACGAATTATTTAGTGCAAAATGTAAAATGCTTACTAAATTTTTCTTTATTGGATGTCGTGCACAACTAAATTTAGTGTATTATTTTTTTACTGTATTACTTGTTTACTTAAAAAGTATTATTACTGATTTGTTATATTTAAAAATAGTAATACTTTTAAAGTAAATAAATAATACTTTTTAATTCAACAAGTAATATTATAGATCAGATGCACGGTGCACTTGATGCACAAGAGACTCACTCAAATGCTTATGCGAGACTAATTGGGAAGTTGACTTATTGAGTTACTCTTTAACTAAAAATATATATATATATATATATATATTAAATATATTTATTTAAATTATATTTTAGTTTTAATTTTATATTTAATAAAATATTAGATGATATACTAAATGGTAATATATTTTTAAATTACTAAAAGTAGAATATAAATAATAAAAAAAATTAGAGGGTTCTCAAGTTGTCTTAGGCGCTATGCGGTCCTAAATAAGAAAAATTATAAAATTAGTCCTCGATTTTTTGGGCGGTTTCAAAATTAGTTCTTTATCTTTTTACTTTACCAATTTCTTCTTGTATAATGTTGTCGAAAAAAGTATACGCTTTTCACATGACCTCAAAGAAATTGGGGGAGGGGGGTTATAATATCTAAGTTAGCTCGATTATGTGGCAGTGCCAACAAGGAATATCACGCCATGTTAGACCAGATTGGAAGACTTAAAAGAACAAAAGCGACAATTTGTCATTCTACAAATTTTATGAACTATTTTAATGTCATTGATGTGCAGGAAGGAAAAGATCAGATCGAAGATCCTTCTCAATTTGTGTCAAATATATTGTGGGTTTGAGTTATTTGAGTTTCTTTGGATAGATTCGAAATTCTTTAACTATAGGGTTTATGCAATTGGGGATACAATTTGGTTTGGCTGTTTGACAAATTTTAAGGGCTTTAAGAGATTGCAAAAGCTAATTGGCAGACCGATACATGCATTGTTGGAACATATTGTAGTTATCCATTTAGGCTTCAATTTACTTTATATGCAATTGGCTGATTTAAGACATGTGTAAAGTTTTACAAGAGCCATGTGTTTTATCATAGTAATATTGCTTAGTTTACATGGGTAGAAGTAAAATTGAGATACATTGCAATTAAAAAGACTTTGTTTTGTTATATTTTAATATTTATGCAAGTTACATTATTTATTTGGAATACATCTTGTTTTATTATAATCTTACCACATCATTATGTCTCTAATTTGGTCTGATATGTCATGACATTCCACGCTAGCGCTGGCATGTAATCGAGTTGATTGAAATATATAAAGCTCTAATTTGTTTGAGATCACGTGAGATGCACATATTTTTTTCAACAACGTTATTAATTCTCGTAAAAAATATGATTGAAATAAAATACTAAAAAGATACCAGATAAAATTAATAAAGTAAAAAGATACAGAACTAAATTTGAACCGCCTAAAAAATACGGGACTAGTTTTGTAATTTTGCAGTCCCATATATATATATATATATGTGTGTGTGTGTGTGTAGTCATGATATAGAATTCATCGACTAATTTCTTATGGGAGGTGGTCTTATTGATACTATTTCACATTAGAAGATCAAACCCACCGGTTAAATTCAATTAGAAAATAAAATAAAAAAATCATAAAAAATTAAGATTTAAATAAAAAAAACTAAATAGTAAACAAAAACATAAAAGAAATTTAAAATATTTTCCCCTTTCTTTGTGTGATTATTGTATAATAAAATTTGATTTTTCTTTTCCCTTCCTATTTTACAAAATAATTTATAAGCAAAAAGTATTATATGAGTCAACTTGAGAGGGGAAACTGAAAAACTAATAACTTGAGAGGAAAAAAAATATTCACCATGTCCCCAAACCAAATTGTTTCAAAAATAACATTTGTTATGAAAAGAAAAAGAAAACGTGTTCTATTTCAAAAGCCAATGTCTCGTTTTATTGGTTAGGGTAAAAAATTATAATTTTTTATTTCATATACAAATTATTATTCTTGTATGTGACCTTTTTTTTATTTTTATTTTTTTGTTTTAGAAAAAAGCATAAATACACATATAGTGAGATTAAGAAAGTGATAAGCCAAGTTTATATTCAATCTTTTTATGCATTTAATTTTCCTAATATTATTAACTTCAATAATTTATCATGTATTTTTCTTTATTTTGTGATCCAAATTTGAATCATTTATGAAACTTTGACTATATATGTTTTAATAAAATTTACTTTAGACTTATTAACTAATAAAGAATGAAGGCCCCTGGCCTGAAATTCTAGTCTCGTCACATGGTCAAGTTTAATGATTTTAAGAGCCTGTCTCTTTATGAAGCCACATTCAAGTTGGGTCCATTTAGTTCAACATTGAATTCATTTATATGTGCATCAATCTTCAACAAATAAAAGAAACTTTATTTAATAGTTGTTGGAAATTGTCGTTGGTGTTGACAAATCTTTGACAATTTTAAACTTATGTTCCATTTGTTAAAAATAAAAATAAGTTGTAAATAATGAAGAGGAGTGAGATATGAGAAGTCACATAGGAAAAATGAGGAAAATTTGAGCAAATGCCTTGTCGTACGTGCCCATAATGAAAATACCCATTTTGACTAATCTTTTTTAATTTTACACTTACCCAATAGAAAAAGTAAAAAAACATTCTTAATAAACTAAAAAATAGGTGTTCGTAGTTTATTTTTTCCGTAGGCTGTCTTAAAGGTCGTCAAAAGTGTTATGTAAGGAGTTATTTTATGATTCCGAACAATTATACCTATGTTTCAAAAGTCACCTAAATATTAGAGGAAGGAAGATTAAACTTTCCCTTTTATCATTTCAATATGAAGCAGATAAGAGAGAACTATAGTTTGGAATAAATCTCCAATAGTTAATATTATTGCTCTTTGATTTTGCTCACTAAGCCTACAATTTTCTTCATTGTTTTCGAAAGCATTAGGTAAGTTATAAATAGTACAAAACTCTATCGTTGTTCAAAGAGGGTTAATTACCCAAAATTCACAATCTTTAGTTCAATTTTCAATTGTAACATGTAATTTGAAACTTATCAATGTTTGTCAAATTCTTTTAATTTCTTTCAATGAAAACAACAACACCATATTCCAGCACCCAATTGCTGACGTGCACGACAGAACATGTGTTTAAAATGCAACACGACTTCATTTGAGTTAAAAAATGAGAAAAAAATCATGTCATTTTACACCTAAAATTTTATCTAATAAAATAAAAAAGACTTGAAAACCATCAGTCTCCATCATCAACGCCACCACTATTACTTCCACCTTTATTGTCCCTCCAATTTTCTTCAAACCTAAAGTTATGTTTGTTTTAAACTTGGTATGGATAGATTTTGGAAGTTAAAATACCCCATCTTCATTGGAGTTGGGTGCAGGAAACTGAAAGAGTGATGGAAAATGTTGCTGGAATATGACATTGGGAGCGAAAGGTTGCGTTGCATGTGATTACGTATATGGCCTCGTTCATGTAACCTTCGATCGTTGGATTTTTTTTTTCAGCTGGACATTTTTGATGAGGTTATTACCATATATAATTCCCTTTCGACTTCCTAGGGTTTTAAGAAATATGAGAAGGAAATAAACAATTTGGCTATGGTTCTTGTGGAGAATGATAAGTAAATTCTTCCTACTTGAGGATTTTATAGCAAATACACATATATTGTCATGTAATGCATCCAGTTGCAAGTTTCCTTTGCAGCGATTATTTTGGTTGCAATAGTGATAACTAATTGCCATAAATTCTGTTATATACATAAATATAGTGTATACGGTTGCATGTGTGGATGCATGAGAATTGTAAAAAGAAAATAGAGAGATAGATTGTAGAAGGAAGGAGAGAAAGGGAAGAGGCTATCCTTTTGGATAGTTTAGTTTCATCTTCACAGTTTGTAATCTTGTATTCTTTCTTAGTTTCTTGAAATCAATTGAGTGGATCTCCCATAGACGTAGGTATTTTTCCGAACCATGTAAAATACTTGTTCTTGTTAGCATTGGATTGCAATTGAGATGTAGTCCTAGTTTAACAATTGACGTAGTCTCTGGGTATTGATATTCCACAATGAGTACAATGAAATTCGATGCTGAGAAATTCCACAGGAAGAATGACTCTGGTCTTTAGAGATTGAAGATGAAGGCCATGCTTATACATTAGGGATTGGCCGACGCATTAAAGGGAGAAAAAGGGTTTCTTGATTCAACGCCAAAAGAAGATCTAAGAGGAGGAGATAATGCAAAAAGCACACAACACTATTATTTTGTGTCTTGGTGATAAAGTTCTTTGAGAAGTTGCCAGGAGGAGACTGCAGTTATGGTTTGGACAAAACTGGAATCTCTTTACATGATAAAATCATTGGCAAATCGTCTATCAATGACTATACTTATACAAATTCTCTGAGAATAGTGGAATGGAAGGTCAAATGGATGAATTCAATAAAATCATTGATGATGTTGAAAACATTGATGTAAGAATTGAGGATGAAGACAAATCTATACTAGTCCACAATGCCCTTCCAAGAAGTTTTGAGCATCTCAAGGATGCAATACTATTTGGAAGGGACAACACCATAACTTTAAAAGAAATAAAAAATGCTCAAAAGGCAAAGGAGTTGTAGAAAATTAATGAAAGCAAACAAGAACAGGCAAATGAAGCCTTGAACATCAAGAAATTCAAGAAGAACAAAGGCAATAAAATTTTCCATGAAGGAAAGAAGGGATTTCAGACAAAAGAAAAGAATAGTGATACAAAGGAAACCAAGAAATGTCATTACTGCAAGAAACCTAGTCATCTTATAAAAACTATTATTCTTGGAAGAAGAAACATGCTGAAAGAAATTCAGGAACAACACTGCAGATGTCACAGAAGGTTTTGAGCCTGGAGAAATATTAAATGTGACAAATGAGCATGTGCAACAACATTAGATATTAGATTCCCATATGTGTCCAAACAGAAGTTGGTTCTCAGAATTCAGATAACTTGAAAAAGGATCAGTCTTGCTTGGAAATGATCAAGTATGTGCTGTCAAAGGCATAGGGAACATAAAACTGAAAAGGAATGATGGATTAGTAAAAATCTTGTCTAATGTGAGATTTATGCATAATCTAAAGAGCAATTTAATTTCCTTGGGAACACTAGAACTAAAAAGGTACAGTTGGAAGTTAGAAAATGGATTACTGCATGTTATGAAAATATATATAGTTGTGATGAAAGGAGTTCGAAGATCCAGTTTATATTACCTAAATGTTGAGACCCTGATTTGCAACGGTGAGTATATTACCAAAGATGATTGCATGATTTTGCATTATAGATTGGGTCATGTGGGAGAAGAAAGTCTAAAATGAATTGTTGAAGCAAAAGGTAATTGACTGTTTTGGAAATTTTAAGAGCGACATTTGTGAGCACCGTATATTGAGCAAAAGTAGAAAACAACCATTTAGCTCAGGAGCACATGTATCTAAATCACCATTTGTTTATGCCCATGCAAATCTTTGGGGGCCAGCCATAATTGATACTTTTGACAAATAAAGATGAAGCCTTCTCAAGATTTAAAGAATCGTGTATTTTAGTTGAGGTGGAGAAGAAGACATCATTGAAGTGCCTAAGAACTAACAATGGTTTAGAATTTCTATCAAAGGAATTCAATGATTTCTGCAAACATAAGGGCATTCGTAGACACAAAACTATCCCAGGCAATCCACAACAAAATGGTGTGATTGAAAGGAAGAACAAACCTATATTAGAGAGGGTAAGATGTATGTTGTTGAGTTCAGGAGTCTCAAAGTGATTTTGGGGATAAACAACAATTACTGCATATTTTCTCATCAATATGTGTCGTAGTTGAGCCTTAAATTTTGTAAAACCGCATGAAATATGGTATGGGAAGGCAGCAAATTACTCATATTTGAGAACCTTTGACTGTTAAGCTTATGCAAATTTGAAGAGAGACAAAATAGATGCAAGAGCATTGAAGTGCATTATGCTGGGGGTATCTAGGTGGTGCAATGAGAAAGGCCTGGACAAAATATACATCAGCAGAGATGTGATCTTTAAGGAGAATGTGATGCCATTCCTACATCTACAGAAAGAGTCTCTAACTGCAGGAACATTTACAAAACAAACAAATGATTAGACAGGATCCACTAGTACTGAAGTTGAGGTGGAGCTTGAGAAAATAAGCTCTGTAACACTCAAATGACCCAAGAAACTAATGAAGAAGAATTTGAGTCATCAGAAGAAGAAGAGATCAGTACAGGAACTGAAGATTTGAGAGACTATATCATCTCAAGAGATAGAACAAGAAGACATATGCACCTTCTTGTGAAATTTGGTGATGCAGACCTGGTAGCATATGCATTATCTATTGCTGAAGAAAATGAATATCAAGAGCCAAAAAACTACAAAGAAGCTTTGAGAAGCAAAGAAAGAGAACAATGGATACTTGCCATGAAAGAAGAACTTGATTCCTTATTCAAGAATGGAACATGGATCCTAGTTGATAAACCAATGAACCAAAAACTGATTAGCTCAAAAGAAAAATTGAAGTTGTTGGGGATCAAGTTCAAGGTAAGATTGGTAGCAAGAGATTTCACACAAAGAGCAGGTGTCGATTTTAATGAGATTTTTTCACCAGTTGTGCAACATTGCTCTGTAAAAATCTTATTATCTTTGGTTGCCCAACAAGACTTGATACTAGAACAAGTAGATGTAAAAACAACTTTCTTACATGGAAACCTGGAAGAGACCATATATATGTCACAAACAGAAGGTTTTATCATACCAGGAGATGAAATCTCTATATGGACTCAAGTAAAGTTAAAGGAAATGGTATAAAAGGTTTGATGAAGAAATGCAAGACATTGATTATACAAAAACTAAACATGACAGTTGTGTGTACATCAAGAAAGATGATGAAGTATCCTACCTACTATTATATGTGGATGATATGCTAATAGAAAGTAGTAGTCAAAGACATATAGACTCTATCAAGAAAGAACTACAATCCAGATTTGAGATGAAGTTGTTGGGAAGTGCTAGAAGAATTCTTGGCATGGATATTATCAGAGATAGAAAGAAAGGTCTCCTGTGGCTGATACAGAAGACCTACATATTGAAAATCTTGATGAAATTCAAAATGCATGAAGCAAAGGTAGTAAGTGTTCCTTTAGCACAACACTTGAATCTGTTAAAGAACCAGAAACCAAACACTGATAAAGAAACAAGAGAGATGTTCAATTTTTAGATACATGAAATGAGCATTTGATTATGGCATATTGTTCCAAAGGAATGAAAATTTTAAAGGAAATCCTCTATGAGTTATGCAGACTCTGATTATGCAGCAAATTTGGATAACAGGAAGTCTCAAATAGGTTATATATTCACCCTTTACGGTTTTGCTATCAATTGGAGATTTTTGTTGCAATTGGTGGTGGCATTGTCTTTAACTGAAGCTAAGTATATGGCTTTTGTTGTTGATATGTCTTGAATCACACACTTCGCAGAGCTGTCACGGGGCGATGTCCCTCTTGCCTGGGGGTCTGGGGGGGCGGAGACGCCCCTGGCCCGACGGTATGCAGTATTGGGCCTTAAGCCCAATTTCGGTGTTTTATCTCAGTACTATATATATGGTCTTTGAGATCTGTAATCTGTAATATATACCGCATAATAAAATCCGTTCTCCTCTCTGCCCGTGGACATAGCCAATATATTGGTGAACCACGTAAATCTTGTATCTTCTTTACGTTTCCTGTTTCTTGTTTATGCTCTATAATCCTATTCTGTAACAACAAACTGGTATCAGAGCCTAGTCGTTTCGATCAGGGTATTTTCCGCACTGTTAGGGTTTTTTGGAGCCGATCAAGAATGTCTGCTTTCAACGTAAAGGTTGACAAATTCATCGGGAGAAATAGTTTTGGCTTATGGCAGATCAAGATGCGATCTCTGCTGAAGCAGCAGGGTTTGTGGGCGCCGCTATCAGGAAAATCTAAATCTGAGGATGCAGATGAAGAAGAGTGGAATACCCTAGAAGAAAAGGCCCACTCGACTATCATGCTATGTCTGTCTGACGATGTTATCATCGAGGTTGCGGATCAGGAAACTGCCGATAGTCTCTGGAAGAAGTTAGAGAGTCTCTACATGACGAAGTCTCTAACCAACAAATTTCTTCTGAAGCAACGTCTGTTCCGTTTACGCATGCAGGAAGGTACACCCCTTCGGGATCATCTAGATAAATTAAACAAAATTTTACTAGATTTGCGTAATATTGATGTTAAAGTAGAAGATGAGGACGCTGCTTTAATTCTTTTAGTATCTTTGCCTGAATCGTATGAGAATTTTGTTGAATCGTTTATTACTGGGAAAGATACTCTGTCTCTGGAAGATGTTCGATCTGCCCTCCACAGCAGAGAAGACCGTCAACAGGCAACTGGCTCGGTCACAGAAAATCAGGCATCGGGGCTGTTTGTCACGGGTAAGGGACAAAAGAAATCTGGGAAGAAAAGTGGGAAGCCGAATCAGAAAGGTTCAAAAGGTCCTAAACCCGATGACATTTGCAATTACTGTAAAGAACCAGGGCACTGGAAGAATGATTGTCCTAGGAAGAAGAGGAAACAGGAGAAGAAAGAGGGTGTCGGCGGTTCTGCAGCTGTTGCAGAAACTGATACAAATTCTGAAGATGATCTGGCCTTGGTTGCAGCTGGACAGTCACATCGTAATGATGTGTGGGTTCTTGATTCTGGGGCATCATATCATATTTGTCCTAACAGGGAGTTCTTCTCGACCTATGAGCAGATAGATGGAGGAAATGTTACCATGGCTAACAGTGCTCCCTGCAAGGTGGTTGGGATTGGCTCAGTCAGGATACGGACACATGATGGGGTATTCTGCACCTTGAATGAAGTCAGGCATGTTCCACAGATGACGAAAAATCTGATATCATTGAGTCTCCTTGACAGCAAGGGTTTCAGTTTCAAAGGTGAAGGTGGAGTTATGTATGTCTGTCAAGGTTCAAAGGTGGTTCTGACAGGTTTGAAACGTGGTACCTTATATTATCTGCGAGGTTCCACTGTGACAGGTTCTGCTGATGTTGCATCATCTGAGGTTCAGACCATGGATATGACCAGGCTGTGGCATATGAGGCTCGGTCATATGGGAGAAAGAGGGATGCAGATTTTGTCAAAGCGGGATCTTCTTTCTGGGCATAAAGTGCAGAGTCTTGAATTCTGCGAACATTGTGTTTTTGGAAAGCTTCATCGCAGCAAGTTTCCAAAGAAGGCAGTTCATCAGACCAAGGGGACTCTTGACTACATTCATATGGATTGTTGGGGTCCGTCACGTGTTGAGTATATTGGAGGCCACAGATATTTTGTGTCTATGATTGATGACTACTCTAGGATGACTTGGGTAATTATGATGAAACACAAAAGTGAAGCTTTCAAGAAATTCAAGCAGTGGAAAGCATTGGTAGAAAATCAGACTGGGAAGAAGATCAAGTGACTGCGAACTGATAATGGCCTGGAGTTCTGTTCGTCTGAGTTCAACGAGTTCTGCAAGGATGCAGGGATTGCTCGACACCACACTATTCGACATACACCACAGCAAAATGGTGTGGCAGAGCGCATGAATCAGACATTGCTAGAGAGAGCGAGATGCATGCTCTCGAATGCTGGTTTGGCTAGAAAGTTCTTGGCAGAAGCAGTAAACACGGCGTGCTATCTGATTAACCGTGGTCCTCACACTGGCATTGATTGCAAGACACCTTATGAGGTATGGTCTAATAAACTTGCAGATTATTCACTGTTAAAGGTTTTTGGTTGTAATATTTACTATCATGTTAGTGAGGGTAAATTAGAGCCAAGAGCTAAGAAGGGTATATTTATTGGTTTCGGGGATGGAGTTAAGGGATATAGAATCTGGTCACCTTCAGAGAATAGAGTTATATTCAGTAGGAATGTGATTTTTGATGAGAATTCTATGCTTAACCCCATTGTGAAGTCCATTTGTACAGAAAATTGTAGTAGTGTTGATAAACAGGTGGAGCTGCAAGTCACTCTCGATGAGTGTAAATCACAACTCCAAGGTGGAGAAGATCAACATACTACAGCTGAAAGTGCAAGTTCAAATGTTTATCTAGAAGCTCGCCAGACAAGCATAGCGGTTGATAGAGCTAGGAGAACAGGTGTGAAGCCTCTTGTGCGGTATGGTTTTGAGGATATGGTGACTTACGCATTACAAGTCGCTGACGAGGTGGAAAAGGAAGAACCATCTGCAGGTGAACCATTCACATACAGAGAGGCTGTTTCAAGTAGTGAGTCGGCCCAATGGCTCGCTGCAATGAGAGAAGAGATGGAATCACTTGCCAAGAATGAGACTTGGGAGTTGGTCAAACGGCCTAAGGAGAGAAAGATTGTTACTTGCAAATGAATATTCAAGAAGAAGGAAGAAACCACACCTGGTGAGGGTGTGAGATACAAAGCTCGGCTAGTTGCAAGAGGGTTCACACAGAAGGAGGGGGTTGACTATAATGAGATATTCTCACCAGTGGTAAGACACACTTCCATCAGAGTGTTACTAGCAATGGTTGCACATCAAGATTTAGAACTTGAGCAACTAGATGTGAAGACAGCTTTTCTACATGGAAAGCTCGAAGACGATATCTACATGACTCAGCCAGAGGGGTTCCAGGTTCTGGGGAAGGAAGATTATGTTTGCAAGTTGATGAGGTCTTTATATGGGCTAAAGCAGTCTCCAAGGCAGTGGTATAAGAGGTTTGACAGTTACATGATCCAGTTGGGATACAACAGGAGTCCGTATGATTGTTGTGTGTATCACAACAAAGCTGATGATGGTTCCATGATCTATCTCGTCCTGTATGTGGATGATATGCTCATAGCTACGAAGTCCAAGTCTGATATTCAAAAGTTGAAGGATCTGCTCAGTGCTGAGTTCGATATGAACGATTTGGGTGCTGCCAAGAAAATTCTGGGTATGGAGATATATAGGGAAAGAGAGAAAAAGAAGCTTTTCTTGTCACAGAAGAGTTACATTCAGAAGATCTTGTCTAGATTTGGCATGTCTACCGCCAAGCCTATTGATACTCCAAGTGCTACAAATATTCATTTATCCACTGATTATGCACCGAAATCTGTAGCTGAGCAGGTGTACATGTCTCGAGTCCCATACTCTAATGCAGTAGGGAGTTTGATGTATGCTATGGTCTGCACTAGACCAGATCTTGCACATGCTGTTAGTATTGTCAGCAGGTTCATGGGACAACCTGGAAAGGAGCATTGGCAAGCTGTGAAGAGGATTTTCCATTATCTCAGAGGTACGTCTGATGTTGGTCTCATTTATGAAGGTGATGCTCACATTTCTGTGACTGGTTATTCTGATTCTGACTATGCTGGAGATGTTGATAGTAGAAGATCTATGACTGGTTATGTTTTCACTCTTGGTGGTTCTATTGTTAGTTGGAAGGCAACTCTGCAGGCTACAGTTACTTTGTCTACAACTGAAGCAGAGTATATGGCACTGACAGAAGCTGCTAAAGAGGGAGTTTGGTTGAAAGGGCTTGTAGGTGATCTTGGTCTACATCATAATCAAGTTATTGTATTCTGTGACAGTCTGAGTGCAATCTGTTTGACCAAGGATCAGGTCCATCATGAGAGGACCAAGCATATTGACGTGAGGTATCATTTTCTGAGGAATGAGCAGAGAATCAAGGTGATGAAAGTAGGTACTGCTGATAATCCTGCTGACATGTTCACAAAGCCGGTCCCGCATAGCAAGTTTCGACATTGTTTGGACTTGCTAAACGTCACAAGCTGTTAGATGCCCAAGGAGGGCAAATCTGAGGCAGAAAGGAGGAGTCTGTTCATCTGGCATTGTAATGATGCATCTGCAAGGAAGATTCAAGTCAAGGTGGAGATTGTTGTTAATATGTCTTGAATCACACACTTCGCAGAGCTGTCACGGGACGACGTCCCTCTTGCCTGGGGTCTGGGGGGGCGGAGACGCCCCCGGCCCGACGGTATGCAGTATTGGGCCTTAAGCCGAATTTCGGTGTTTTATCTCAGTACTATATATATGGTCTTTGAGATCTGTAATCTGTAATATATACCGCATAATAAAATCCGTTCTCCTCTCTGCCCGTGGACGTAGCCAATTTATTGGTGAACCACGTAAATCTTGTATCTTCTTTACGTTTCCTGTTTCTTGTTTATGCTCTATAATCCTATTCTGTCACAACAGCTTTAACTAAAGCTATGAAAGAAGCCCTATTGTTGAAAGGGATGACAACTAATTTTGGAATTAAACATAATATCGTGGAGATAAGTTGTGATAGTCAGAGCGCCATTCACCTTGTCAAGCATCAAATGTTTCATGGAAGATCCAAATACATTGATGTTCAATATCATTTTGTGAGTGATAAAGTCAACAAAGGAAAAATAAAATTGGTAAAGATATCTATTGATGGAAATGTAGAAGATATGCTAACCAAAGCTCTACCTAGTGCAAAATTCAGGTAAAGCATGGAATTGGTTAGTGTAGTTTTTTTCAACTGATTAATCTGGAGATTAGCCCTTCTGGTAAGGGCTGTTATTGGAGAGAGTTTGGTGTTTTAATTGGGATTCAAGAGAATTTGTCATCAAGGTGGAGATTTGTGGAGAATAATAAGTAAATTCTTCCTACTTGAGGATTCTACAGCAAATACACACATATATTGGTCCTGTGATGCATTTAGTTGCAAGTTTCCTTTGCAGCGGTTATTTTGGTTGCAGCAGTTATAACTAAATGCCATAAATTCTATTATATACATATATATGGTGTGGATGCACGGGAGTTGTAGAAAGAAAATTGAAAGGCGGATTACTGGAGAATAGGAGAGAAAGGGAGAAACTATCATTTTGGATAGTTTATTTTCATCTTCACAGTTTGTAATTTTGCATTCTTTCTCAGTTCTTGAAATCACTCCAGTGGATCTCTCGTGGACGTAGGTATTTTGCCAAACCATGTAAAATTGGCATTTTGCACTGGATTGCAAATGAGATTCAGTCTCAGTTTAATACGTCTTCCTAGTTTTTGTGAAGAGTCTGGGATTTGAAGAGAGATATTTGTTGTTTCAAAAGGCCAAAGAATTAGGGGATCAACAATTACACTACTTTACCACAACAAACAAATGATGTTGATTAATTCTTGGAAGTATTGGCTACCGACAAAGACATCAATGATCTTGATCCCACCTTGACTCAAGATTTGAGTCTTCATTATTGTGTTGAATTATGGAAGGAATTTATTTTTATGTAATTTAAACTTTACTCAATTTTCCTTTTGTCCTATAAAATAAATATAATTGTGATGACGTTATGCATCATAATGGGGGACTGTTTATTATCTTCTAGACTGTTCACTATACTTTATTTTGTAAGTTAATTTTTTCCACAAATTGTACGTAAATTGTATGTTTTTGTCCTAGATATTTATGTATTTAATTGTGCTTGTATACAAATTGAGTTTCTCAGATTTATATTGGGTCACTATAAATACAATCTTAGAAACAACATAATGAACAAATTTAAGATGTTCTCATATTATCTTGATACGTTCATTTGGTTGCCAATGAGACCAGTTTCACATATTTATTGTTCGACTATAAATGTGACAATGTGAAACAAAATGACCGTCGATATCATTTATGTTCCATAACACAAGATAAATCACTGTATCACAAGGGAAACAACTCGCGATACTTGATTTCCTTGTTCATTGATTTCAAAAACCTGTTCAGGCACTAACCGTACAAGTCTGTCAAACTCTTCTGGAATAGTTGGGTTAGTACAAGTGCTATAAACTCTACATTTTGTGTCCAAAAGAAATGGCTTGAAATTTTTCAAGAAACTATGGTTTTTTTGAATATTTTTTTTTTAAACTTGATGTATCTTTTTCACAATTTGTTTAATGTTTTTGTGTGGTTGATATTTATTCTAAATGGGTCGTTCAGTAAATCGTATATTTTGGTTGTTGTTGTGTTGTTTTGCACTTTTTATGTTCTTAATCCTTATATTGCATGATCTATGGAATTTTTTAAACATTGTGGGAGATCTTATTTTACATCTTTATCTTCAAGTTTGTTGCTTTTTGTGATTGAAATTGGCTATTTAGGTGTATGTTTCTTATACTTGTCATTTTGCATGCTTTATTGCCGACATTTAAGTTGCGTTATCAATATGTCAACTACCTCTCATTTTTAGCAAATTTCTTATAAACATCCTATACGACTTCCAATTTTTTTTAAGTTTCTTGTAAAGAATTTTTCATGTCCAAAAGTACCTATTTGCAAGATAAACAAATTACCCTTATGTCGATGTCACAGAACGCTAGTTTTGTCTCTAGTGAGAAAAAATGAGATTAAGGAGATTTTCTTACCAAAAAGCTGAGACTCAATTGACAGTCGATTCTTTTTTTCTTTTATTATTGATGGCGAATATAAAGGTGATATGATGAGAGAATTTACAAATGTTAGTACTCTTTGGTTATTTGATTTTGAAGATGCTATAGTCCAATATCAGGACAAGAGAAAGATGAAGATAAGATTGTTCATCAAGTAAAAATTTTAACCTATCTTTTAGTAGTTTATATTTTATCAATGAGGATATTTGATTTTTCATATTTTATTTATTAGGTAGTAATAATTGTCTGTAGGATTTTAATTTAGAAGTATTAGTATAAATAAATATTTTTATTATATTTTAATGGGTGAATTTGATATCTTGATAATAGAAAAGGGCGGCTATTCATACCCCAAAATTTTTAAACATACCCCATAATAATTATGACAAAACTAGATATTTATATATTTAAAAGTAATTTAATTTTATTCTTTTTTATTTTCTTTTCAACTGAAGAACCCCGAATCCGCAATCACGTTTCTTCTTCTTCTTCTCCATGTTTCTTGAATATAGAAATACAAAGCTATTATGGAATTGCAGATTCATACTCGTTAGTTTTACTTTTATTGTCTTCTTCTTCTCCATATTTGTTGAATATAGAAATACAAAACTTTTCATGTTTGCTGAATATAAAAATACAAAACTTCTTCATATTTCTTGAATATAGAAATACAAAACTGAAATTGTAGATTCATTCATGGCTTTCTTGAGGCTCCGCTCCAAATCTAAAGTCTTTCACCGCAAAGACCAAATATGACAAGGAACACACACTTAACACTATTCTCTAAATGTTATTTTCCATACTTAATTTGGTTAAGAATTGTGTGGACAAGGGTTCATATATATATATATTACAGAAAAATATATTTCAACACAAGAGGAAGGATATTTAGATTTGAAAAGCAGTCTAAATAAAATTTCCACCATTTCCAAACCTCTTCTGCAACAAAATAGCCCGAATCTCAGAAGTATATATATATTTCATAAGAAACATAATTTTTCCTGCTAATGTGTTATACTATTATTTTTATTATTATTATTATTATTATTATTATTATTATTTTGGATTTTTGGGTAGAGAATAGAGAAGGTGGAGGTTAAAAGGGAGATATATGTATGGTAGACTAAAGGATAGAAAAATTGCAAAGAGAAATTTGTTTTTTGGGTTTTTCTGGGGAGACATAAAATTTTTCTATTTTGATTTGTGTATTTGTGTTGGGATTTGCTGGTTGGAGAGTCTTGATTTGTTTATTTATTTATTTAATTTTTATTTTTTAATAAAAAGACTATAATGGATATAAAGGAGATAAATTTAGTAAATCGAAGATAATTATTATTTTACTTGGGATATATTTAGATTTTGGAGTATGTTTAGAGCTTTTGGATGTATGAATAACCACACTCTAATAAAAAACTGGATTATTTTTTTAATTTGTGACTCTTTCGGAATGTTTTTAGATTTAACAAATAGTTAAATTGTGTATATGATTGTTCTTTTACGTTTCTATCTGTATCATTAAGTATATAACCTAACAACCCATGATGTATTCGATAGTGTGTGTACATATACAATTAAAAAAAAAAAAAAAATCCTTTGTCATTCCTATGCAAATTAAAGGAGTGAAAAGAAAGACAAAAGGAGTGGGTCGACAAAGTTATAGATTAATATACGTTAGAAGATGAGAGAGAGAGAGAGAGAGAGAGAGAGAGAGAGAGAGAGAGAGAGAGAGAGAGAGAGAGAGAGAGGAGGACAAACACAAGGAATATTTATGGAATATAAGCCTTATATATAGGCATTTGAAAAACATTGAAACCGAACCGTAACGTAGAGAGAGCCATGTTGACCGGATAATATGCTGACACACACACACACACAGAGACAGACACATAATATATATATATATATATATGGAGAGAGAAAGAGGGGGAGAGAGAGAGGGAGAGAGAGGGAGAGAGAGAGGGAGAGAGAGAGTGGGAATATATAAAGGTGTTATTTGGGTGTAAATAAACAAGTGGGATGAGGTTGAAATTTCTCATTCCCCGGAGAATCTAGAGCGCATCAGCCGCTGACCCTCGACTACTAATCCATTTAACAATTCTCTCTCTCTCTCTCTCTCTCTCATCCCATCGTATAAACAAAGAATTAGATGGAGTTACATTATTTTAAAAAATGATTGGGGATTAGCATTGCATTCCACACACACATTTTAGATTCAAACGAAAATTGTATTTATAAATAAATTAGTTCTTTTATGTATTTTTAAAAATTAATCTATTTGAATTTAATTTGTGTGTAAATGGGTGGTGTGGGTCACGTGAGGGGTAGCATGTGGACGGCGAGGAATGTGGTTGGGGTTTAGCGTGGAATATTTGGAGACGGGAACGCCCTAATCTACAAATATAATTCACATGCTTTCTCTTCTCATTTCTATCATAACATTCACTTCTAAATTACGTACATCTATAATTATAATAGTTGGAAAAATTTATAGAAATATTATTTTTTGTTCAAATCAGCTTTCTATTTTTACAAAGTATCATATCCAATCATAATTTTTTTTTTTTCACTTTTTCACTCTAATTTTCAAAGAATTATAAGGATTCCATCTCAACTCTATTTTTTTGTGAGAAATTTATCAAATTAATGATCTTTTCATATTCTCTAGTTTGATATCCATACTATATTTATGAAAATAATATATTAACTTTTAATATTTTTCATAAATTAATTATAGTGTATTGTAATATTTAATATGTTTTTATAAAGTGAGATATTTTTATTTTAAACCATTTTATTAAATATATATTTTATATAATTCTATATTTTATTTTTAAAAATTATACTACTATTTTTATAATAACTTATTACACTATTATATTATAAACCACCATGCAAGGGAGAAATACTAGTACTGTTTATAACAAGGATTCAAAAGGCATGTTGCAGTATTACGATGATATTTAGATTTTTCAATAAACTCTTATAAATCTTGATTTTCTCATTACTTTATTTACTTTGCTACTTCATAAATCATATATATATATATATATACATATATATTTTAAATGTCTAAAATAATTCCAAAAATTAATTATTTTTCTGAAAAGTTCTGTTATTAATTTAAGTAATTGAAATTCCATGGGTTGCACATACAATTCTTTTGTGTGAATTTTCTCTAATTTGATTTATTTAAATGATATAATAAAATCTAAGTATTGCATAATAAGCAAATCTATTTTTTTCAATCAAACACTATTCAATAGTTAGCTGCAGCTACACATAGTGTAAATTATTATAATTATTAAAATCAAGTAAATATAATATCTTCAACATAATATATATATAATTAAAATAAGTATAAAAGTATTGGAAAATTATTTTTATAATTGTTAAATGCCTTGATTTAAAAGAAAATAACTTTTTTGTAATCGTATTAAAGTTAAAAATGTTTAACAAAGATAAAAATAAAAATCTCTGTGAATGGTTTGGGTACAAAAGAACAAAAAACTATCACATGCCTTAGAAGACATTTTAGTGAAATATCTCTACAATAAAATTACTTTCAAAATTTTACTGCTATAAATAATTATTTCAAAAACAACCTATCTAAAGCTATACAATATATCAATGATAATATCTATACATATATATGTATATATATATGTATTAAACATAATTAATATATGTATATATTAATTATAATATTAATTTGCTAGGCCATTGTCAAATAATTATAAATTATAACCATGTTTTCAATTTTATTAAACATTCGAATCTCAAAATTTTTGAAAAAATATATGTTAAGAAAAACATATTATCACCATCTGTATTTTTTTCTGTGCCTTTAAGGAGATAATTACCAAAACATATACACAATCTCATAAGATTGATTTCTTACTTAAGATTCATATAATGATTTGCTCCAGATCAGATTGGTTAATTAAGTTAAATATACAGATATATCACAATTAACTTAAATAACAATATTTTATATTTAATATTAAAATTTTATTTATGTATATACCCAATATGTCAAATTGATAGCTGTGAAAAAAATAATTTGATATATTTTTCATAAAAAATAGAGTTAGATGAAAAAAGTTATAAACTTTTATAATTTTGAGCGAAAAAGTAAAAAAGTAAAAAAAAAAAATATAATCAAATAAACATATCTTGATTGTTAATAACAATATAAAATATTTTTAGCACATCTTGAAAAAAATAATACGAGTAATTTCAAAACTGGAAATCGTGGAGCAATTAGCCAAATCATATTATTATATTTTATATATAGATTGATATTGATGTAAATTTATGTACATACAAAAATAGATACAATAATTATAAAGTAGTTTAGGCAAAAACATTGATGCTCTCAGTTATACTTATATATATATATATATAAATATTAACATAAATAAAATAAAATAAATATAATTAGTAGAGTCTAACTGTAGTATTTGACAGTAAGAAGAAAACAGGACCCAAATATTTAATAGAATGAGGGGCCTGGATTGGATTCCAATAACTATCTCTTCTTTGTTTTCTCCAAAACCAACCATTCTATGCCCTCATATAGATCTCTCTCCCCCCCCCCCCCCTCTGAATCACTCTGATTGTATAATCTCCCTTTTCACTAGCCTTTTCTTTTTGACCCCCCTAAAACGCTAAAACCTGCAACTCCTTTGCCTCAGCTTCACCTTCTTCGATTGTTTTTCTTTCATAAAGTAGCCTATAATATCTACCAAAAAAGCCTACTCTCTCTCTCTCTCTCCCTCTAAATGCAGAGTAACTTTTGACATTAGACAGCCATGCAAATCATAAGGCACTCATGATATAATCACACTCCACTCTCCAATTCATTTCCCTCTTCCCAAAGTTATCATCTTTTCCGTTTTCTCTCTCTCTCTCCCCTCCCTTACAACGTCCATTGAGCCTGATCCCTGACCACACATGCTGTATTTTAGCTCAAACCAAATCCTAATGGCGAATACTGCTTCCTCTATGCCCGATCTCTCCTTACAGATCAGCCCCCCCTCAGTATACGACAATGGGAGCTCCACAACTGATTCTGCCAGCAGCGGAAGTGGGAGCGATTTGACCCATGAAAATGGGTTTTCCAATTCCGGAAAGAGCCTTTACAATCCAATCGCGGAACCCACCTTGAGTCTAGGGTTCGAAACCTCTCGATTAAATCATCAAATGCCAGCACACTATCACCATTATCAGCCTCAGATATACGGAGGAGAGAGAGGGTTCAAGAGAAACTCAAGAGCGATGCACGGAGTTAGAAGAAGTGTTCGAGCACCCCGAATGAGATGGACTTCCACTCTTCATGCCCATTTTGTCCACACAGTTCAGCTCCTCGGCGGCCATGAACGTATGTCCGAGATTTTCGGATTATCTTTCAAAGTTTTGTTTGTGACAGTCACAAAATATGTACTTGTATTTACATTCTTGATAATGTTACAGGAGCAACACCAAAGTCTGTACTGGAGTTGATGAATGTCAAAGATCTAACCCTAGCTCACGTGAAGAGTCACTTGCAGGTGGGCTTTCTGAGCTAAACCCCCTTTTTTTTATTAAAAAAAAAAAAAAAAAAAAGAAAAAAGAAAAAAAGAATTATAAGGTGTATGCAGAAACATATTATTTCCCTCAATTTTATGGCCTTTAATCTTGATAAGTGAATAGCCTACATGGTTCTTGTGAAGTTGGAAGTACAAAAGGGTGAGGACAAAAGGGCATCTTCCCTACAAGGGGGGGTATATATAATCTTTGCATTGTGGACTTAATTCTTATAATTATTTTTTTACTTTTTTCTTATGGGTATTCATGCAGATGTACAGAACAGTGAAGAGCACTGACAAGGCAACAGGTAATTTGGATTTTCCCATTGAGAACGGTCCCATTCTCCATCCCACTTCTATTATTCTCTTTGTTTGTGCATTTAGGGGCGACAAGGTTTTCCTTCAGTCTGATTTCGACCCCAAAAATAAGCATAATTGAAATCAATAATGTCTTCATTCATATCTCATATCTCATATCTCATTCATTATTTCTGGATGCTCATAAATTTTGAGATATATTATCTTAAAGCTCTTGGCATTGTGAACTGTGTCGGACAATGCTTGCTCGACTTGGTCACCCCTTGACAATCTTCACTAATTAGGTGGTTCCACATGCTATGTTCATTGTCCCATGTGACTCATAGACAACCCATCTTGAAACTCATATGTGGGTAAAAAACATGTTATTGAGATGTGGGTATAAAACATCCACCTTAGGAAGAAGGGGCAGCATTCATGTTGAGTGTTTGAATGATTTCCGATAAAGCAAAGTATTGAATGGGTGGATGACTATGTATGAACTGTGCAGGTGAAGGGCAGGTGGATATAGGGTTGAATCCGCAAAGGCCAAGGATTGAAGAAGAAAAGGCTGAGCAAACTACTATTTTTACCCCACCACCATCTCTATCACCAATACAAACAAATGCTCCATTACAATATTCTCATAGGTGAGTGCATTTCCAAGAGTCGCTCTCTCCAGTTTGTTTTTCCACAATTTTGTCCCATTCAATTTGTCCTGCTGCATTATATATATATATATATGGATGTTACATATTTCCAGGAGAATATAAGAAAATCTCTTGTCGATGCAAAATATATCATTAGTACAATACAAATATCTTTCGGTCCCGTCATGGATTATTGACTCCGGTTCTGCCTATTTAGGTTTAAAACATCCCTAATGCAGTTTCTTCACCGGTCAAGAAATACTTTTAGATAAAACTTATTTGCTATACACTTCAAATACATATTTTCGACTCATCATGAGAAACTGTTTATATGATGCATGGTTGACTAGTGCTATTTTCTCACTAATATATAAAGTGAGTTTGGGATTTAGATCAATAAAAATAGCTTATCTTGTGTTTTAAGGGACAAAATATAAGATAAACCACTAAAAGTAATAAACAACGTGAGTAGCTTTTTTGGGTCAAAATATGTGTGAGGGTAATGGAATTTAATTGGTGATCAGAGTTTAAAAAAATTGACAGCGATTAATACGGCATAGGGTGGTTGTTTATAGCATTTGAAAGGTACCAATCTCAAGGTAGCCTAAAAAGTCAAAGAGAAAGTCCAAATCTCAATAATGTTGTTATAAGGCATGTTTAGAGTGACATTTGGTGCAAAGGTGGTAGGGGTCATTTAAATGTTGGTTGGACTTATTCATTATATTCATTCTGGACGGCTGAGGGATCCATAAACTAGGAAACACCTCAATACTACTTTATTCAATACTATAGAGAATACTTCCAATATAGGTCTTCTATCTTTAAGAATGTCTCCAAAACATATTCCAAAATTCCTTTTATTAAAGTCGTATTGAATGTTACTTTTCTAATATACTCTACTTAGTATTCTTTGAAATTAACTATTTATATATACAAGCGTAACTCTTTCGTTGAGACGGTCGACACTAGTGCTCAATTTTGTTCTGGAATTTGAGGTTTGAATTTTGCAGAAGCAGGGCTTCAGCAAGATCCTCAGATGGGTCGACCAATTTTGTAGCCGACGTTGAATTAATGAAGGTACATCCAAATAATGTTTAATATTTTGTTTAAGTAAAGATCATTTAATCATATATATGCTAATAACAGAGTTAAATGATGATCAATGTAGGAGTACGCAGGAGTTGAGGCTGCAGTACCACAGAAGATGGGTTCAGGAGAAAAATACTTGGGGAGTTATAGCAGCAGCCCTGATCTAGAATTTAGGCTTGGAAGAGCAGGCTGGCAATTGGACCGCTCCAAATCCGATGTTAAAGCTTTTTAATGCTTTCATCCACCTACTGCCTAACTTATAAATTAGCTAGAGGGGAATCTGTCTTTCGGATTTTCTTTTTCACTTTTCTGTATCATCTAAGTAATACATTAATTAATCCAAGATATATAATTGATCACCAAGATTAATTTGGGGCCATGCAATGTTTAGTGAGTTAACATGTTCTATGAATATTGATAAATAGCATTACATCTCAACCTTGTTAGAAATGCAAAGATAAACCAAAGCTTGCTGTATCAAAGGAAAGCAATGAAACCGTAAAGAAACAAATTTCATACTATAACATAATTGACTTTATGTGACAATTGTAAAATTTTTAAAAACTAAACACTTTTTACTAGTACTTTGGTAACATGATTTGATGAATATGTATCACTTATATGTTATTCGCTCTTTTATTTTACTAAAAAAGGACCGCAAGTGTACAAGGTTAATTATAGTAATATTTGTGAGAACAGGCATCGTATCCACATCGACTGTCTAAGTAATTTCAACTAAGTAATCGTTTATATATTATCATACTTTATCTAAAGATTCAAACTTTTGAAGTTGATAGTTTAATTAAAAAAATAATAAAACAAAAGATAGACATAACACATGTTTCAAATTCAAGCAACGATGATACTTCTGAGGTTTAATGGCTTCTAAGGATATATACTCCTATGACTCATATGAATTCCTTTAATGTATTAAACCATATTTAATTCCAAAATTTGTAGGAGAATCATTAATATATTTAGACTCTTTCTCTCTCGAGTTACATCTAAATATGGATTACACTTCGATGATCATCTCTTGATCTCGTAATGTTATCTAAATCCCAATAGTTCCTAGGATTTATTCTCCTCACAATATTTACCAATCTCTCGATCTAGCAAATCCATACTATGCATTCCTAATTCGTTAATCAATTAACTCCTCTCGGGTGATAACAAATTAAATACACATATGTGATTGTTGGCCACACTATTCCATAAAAGACAATCATACCAAGAAAGTATAAAAGAATAAAGGAAATAAACAATATCATAAATAATCATATGAATCCATAATCGTATACACTCTAGAATTATTAATCAATTAGCTAACATCAATATAAAAGAGAAAATATAAATACTGCAATTTATGCCCAATGATTCTTCATTGTCTCTTCTCTCTCATGACTTGGTTGCTTGTTTTCCTCTTCGTGTATTTGTTTCTAACTCTGAAAATTGGTGATCTGCCTTAGTTCCATGTCTTCCCTTTATAGAGGTCATTTAAGGCTCACATCCCCTGAGAATCTTCTTCGGAATGAGAGGATAAGACTATATTTTGAATAGGCGTACTATTCGTGCATAAGGATGCACGGACTATGCTTAATGAGACAAGCAAGGTCCGTGCATAAAAAGGCATGGTCCGTGCTTTTCTTGCCCAAAAATTGATTGTTCTATTTGGTTGCATGGTCCATGCTCCTAAGTGCATGGTCCGTGTGTCTAATGGCAAAAATATGCTTGTTCTGTTTTTCTTGTTTTTAAGTGCACGGTCCGTTCTTCTTATGGCGTGGTCCGTGCGACCTCAAACGGTGGTTTTTCTATCAAAACTTCAACAATCCCTTGATGTGACAGCATATAACAAAATTATTATAAACTTATCACTTAGGTATATGCAATTTCCTAAAAGTTATGCATAATAACTTTGAATAACATGTAAAACCTATGTTTATCAACTGCCAAACTTAATCTATTGTCGTCCTCAAATGACGAAGAATCTCCATTCCAACATGAATTTTCCGTTTGACAGTAAGCAATGCTTTAGACACACCAATAATCGTGATTAGGTTAAAGTCAAACATATTGCAAGCAAAGAATCTCGTGTAATGCAACTACTACTTATCTACCATCTTGAATCGATGATTCTCACTAGGATTATGTATCTTTCACACTCACTGTATAGGTAAATATGAATGACACTCAAAATTAAAATAACTTTAGAACTAACCATATGCTTGCCCATGATTTCATCTCACCTTTACATAAAATAAATGTGCATTAAGGATTAGAAATAACTTTCAATTCAGCTGTAATGAAGACTTTTGGTTAAGTTAGGGAATATATGGCTAAGTGATTGAATCAAAATCAGACTCATCGAATTGTTCAGTCTTTATGACCTTTATTCACTTTGAAATCATGGCCAATGAGTACAACTAGATTTTTGTCTAGCTTTATTCGCCCTTTCTCAAAACCAGTTAACAATTAGTCACTTCCTAATTTCTCACCTAATGGCTTTATTAGCCATGTTTATCGCATTTTTTTAAAAGAAAAGTGACCTTTTTATTTCTGCTTATGATTTGTCACCCCAAATTGATAACCATACTTCAACAACTCTTTTGATTTATTTTTCCCTTTTTCTCACAAGGGTCTTTTAACATTCATCATTCTTTTATATTCAACAAGTCTGCATTACTTGTATCAATTTCATATATAGGGCAATGTGACTTGGTTATCAAATAATGGCTCAAAAAGCTCAACAGAGCTTATGAGGATATTTTGAAGTAAATGATCAAAATAGTAAGGATAACAAGGCTAACAAAATGGCTTAAAAGGCAAAAATTTTAGACATTCTAACAATTATTCAACTAAACGCACTAAAAGAGAATCAATATGCTCAAAGTCTCACATGTTAATCACAATTCAAGACAACTAAGCAACTCATTGCATAGGCACCTATCTTGCTTTACATTATGCTCAACTTAACAATAATCACTTAGGAGAATAATGATCATCACTAGCAACTATTTCCATAACCCGCCGTCACTGAAAGAGAGAAAGAAGATAGAAAGATTCAACATAGGGCTATTTATACTACTCTAAAGAAAACTATAAAAAGAAAAGATAAGTGTCACGACCCGATTTTCATAACTTATTTTATAAGCAATTAAAACGCTTATATCATGGAGATAAATTCAAATATACTTAATCCACAAATCTATTCAAAAATCGAATTGTGAAAAGAACCACTTAAAATATTGAATGATTCATAATTCATAAGGAATAGTTGAAACACATAAAATTAATCATAAGAGTTTAAATCTAACATCAATCCTATGCAGCGGAAAATATAAACTGAGGCTTGTTTTCATAAATCAATATCACATGATATTTATTAAAGAATAACTCAATTTAATTAAAGTGACACAACGTGCAAATCATATTAAATTCATAAGCATAATTTCATACTGTAGCAATGAAAACAATTTTAATTAAATTAACACCTAAGCATGCTTCTTGTAATAAATTTATAAACTAAACATAACACGATCAGAATTAATATCATAAGCAACGAAAGACTTTGCATATTCAACTAAATTCAATAATCATTTGACTTAAGTAACATTTCCCACTCATAAACACATCGGCATAGAATACATGTGCACTTAAACATAACATTCCGAAGCAAGTTACTAATTAAATAACTTCTGTAACAATACATACATAAATATATATATATATATGTCCATAATCATATGCAACGAAATGAACATGAAGTCTTACTTAACTTCACATATAATTCATAAGCAATAAAGGTATAAAATATTCAAATAACTTGCATAACTGCTTGAACAAGATAAAATTGTATTCTAGCCAACAATTGATTTATGAGTATTTATTCAAACATACTTAAGCTATCAAATATCATTTAATTCATGAGGATGCATGCAACTAAAATATCATGGAATAATGGACTATGCTAAAATAATTACATCATACTTCTCAAATATAAAAATGTTTTATATAAACTAATCAAATTGCATAATAACATATTAATGAACATAATTTCATAAGTCCAATAACGTATCAACAATTAAATATAATTCAATGACACATAGCATGTCACATATAGTAGCGAGAACATATCATTGTTGTAATTTAACGTGTTCGTAATTCAACAGACAATTTATCCACGTTAATATATATATCACTATATTTGAGTAAATCTATAAGCCGATAATTTCACCTAGGCAAGCTACGATCAAAGTAAACTTTCATCAGAGAATATAAATGTCATAAGCAACGAATAAAATATCATATTCAAATAAAGCTCTTAAGACTTCATAAATCCAACAATAAATATATGAAGCAATATAACTTATTGAAATAATAGTAACCATCATAAACAATTTAATAAGTTCATATGCATATCTAGAATATTGAAAAACCATATTTATTGCATGCAATATAAATATAACATATTCAATTACTTCAATAACATCTTGTATTAAATAAGATAAAGTGTATTGAGAAAACAACTTATACATTAACATTTATTCAAACATGTTAGCAATAACCATGTAATTCATGAAATGAACTCAAAATAGAAATAGAAATAATAATAAATCCTATATTAAATTATATCATATGCTCTTGGCTCCGCTTCAACTCCTTCTCTCGCTCCATTCAACAAGTGGGGAATATAATGGGGATGAACTATATTTAGGTTGTGAGGTTCAGGCTTGTCAAAAATAAATATGGAGTAGTAAAAGCATGGGATGAGAGCAACATGAGAGTGTCAAAGGATATCAAACGCAACATTGCGTATCAATAAATGGCCAACGTAACATAGGTGGATCAAATTAATGATCCCGTATTAGTTTGGATCAAATAATGATCATGTATCATCATTCATATATCAAACATACCATACTTAAACATACAACATATTTAATAATGACAGACTATAAAAGGAACCTCATCTCAAAAGTAGTTTGACATGATATGCATATGCAAGTGTCTTATCGTTTTTAGCCTTCATGTGACTCCATGAGATTAATGTGCCTTATTTCTTAATAATGAGAACTTAGGAATATGAGTTCTCATTGGAATATTAAAACTGATAATTTGAAAGAATAGAGCATGATAAGGATTTTTGAAACATTTGGAGATGAATTTCAATGTGAATAGGAAATTCTTCAATTTATTTATTCACTGCAAAGTAGTCAAAAAATATTCTATAACTCCTAAAATATATGTAAGAAAAATATGAATTATAAATTGTAGAAACAAGACCCATATAGAGGTATCATATAAAAATATTGGAGCTTTTTAAGAAAAATTACTATAAGTTTTGGATTTTGGAAATCGAAATAGCTGAAGCTATAAATTCTGTACATCCGTATAAAAATTATCATAGCTCATAAAATACAAACTGGAATGACTAGTAATTGATTGGGAAGATAAATAACATATACAGTGATGACATATTCAAAATTGAAGAGATTTGGATAACTATAAACCTATATTATGAATTTTCGAATCAGAAATGTAGGACTTTATAAATTTGGATATGGAGTAACAGAAAATTCATATAAAATAAAATATATATCTAATTGTGCTAAAATTTTGTAACATGACTTGAAATCATAGGAATGAACGACATGTTCAGAATTCAAGATATTTGGATATATACAACCATATATTCTGAATTTTCAAATCAGGAACATAGGACTTTGTAAATTTGGATATAGACGAATTGAAAATTCATATAAAATACAATAAATATGTAATAGAGCTAAGATTTATATTCTCAATTGAAATCATTTGAGTGAAAAACATATCCAAAATTTAGGGATTCGGATAAGTATAACCCTGTATTCTAAATATTCAAATAAAAAAACGTATGACTTTATAAATTTTGATATGGAGTGATAGAAAATTCATATAAAATAATATTGATATCCAATTGGACTGAAACTTTACCATGGCACGAATTCATAAAACAAAATCATATATTAAAATTTCATAAAATTCGGAGATGGAGAATTATGCCTTTCAATTATGAGATCACATATTTCTAGGTATTGCATCTTATCTTTAAGGTTGGATTACAACTCTTAACTGGATTAGGGCAAATAAAGATTCAATCCTATCAATCATAATTGAATTAGGAAACATAACTAAAGAAATAAATGAGATGATGCATGACATAAAATAACATTTGGGCTCAAGATTAAGGCCTCAATTTTATGTTCATATATTGAGCTTGAATCTTGGGCTCAAAATCGAACAGGGTTTTAAAATGCAAATATTAGAAATGAATGGCATGAATTTTACCAATAAAAAATGAGACTTGAGCTTAATCATATATAACATAACATTTATTGGGCTTGTGATATAATTCAAGACTTAATTTCTTGAATTATACTTTGACTTAAATAAATAAATAAATGAGATGATGCATGACATGGGCTAAATAATATGAGACATTTGAGCTTATGCATATCATAATACCTTATTGGACTTAACAACATCAATTGGGCTTATAACTCAAAATTAATTCATGACTTAATTCCCTCGAATTTATACTTGACCTTAATCACTCATTTGAGTTATCTTAAAACATAGTATGGTCATAAAAGCCCACAACTTAATGCACGAAACATAAATAATAACTTTCACTTTTAAATAAGAAATCTTACAATTAATAATAATCCTTAAATATTAAGTAGAAAATAGTGGGGCATTACAATAAGCATGCATTAAATATCTAGAATAAGAACATGGATTCGTGGAAAAATGCCCATCTACCCCCAAACTTATTCTTTAGTAAAGAACAAGTGTGAAAGATAGATGGAAAAACCATGAATCACTAACTTCCATTGCATTATTGAGGAGGCGGGTTCGGAGGGAATTGAAGCCCACAATTCTTCAACCTGGCATGCCCAAGGAAACTCAATAATGCCTTCTCCTTTGCCTGGGGAAGGGGGGAGGAGGGATAAAGTACTTGCAAGGAAGGATATAGTGGCTTATGAAATATTCAAGGGACTCTGCCGACAAACTGTTGGATTCTTTTTCATCAATACTTGTATGGATCACATCCATGGCCTTGCATTCTTCAACATCTCCTTGAAACTCCATTGCATCAGACAAGGAATGTATGACCTTCTCCTTGTTTACTCTTAGAGTCAATTCTCATTTCTACATATCTATGAGAGCTCTCCCAATAGCTAAAAATGGTCTACCTAATATCAATTGCACCTTGTTTTCTTTCTCCATCTCCAACATGACAAATTTCGAAAATATGAACTTGTCCACTTTCACAAGCACATCTTCTATAATTCCTCTTGGGTACTTCACAGACCTATCAGCAAGTTGTAGTGTGATGGAAGAGGGTTTTCCCAATCCCAACTTCTTGAATATGGACAATGACATTAAATTAATGCTTGCCCCCAAATTACACAACACTTTATTGAGATGAGTGTTGCCAATTTCACATGAGATTGTATAGTCTCTTGGATCTTTCAACTTTTGCAGAGGCTTTCTTTAGAGAAATGCAGTACACTATTCTGTTAGATTAATTGTCTCATAGTCTTCAATTCTCCTCTTCTTTGCCACAATAACCTTTTAATTTAGCATAGTTGGGTATCTGCTCAATGGCCTCAGCAAACGAAAAGTTTATTGATAATTTCTTGATTATCTCTAAGAACTTGGTAAATGGTGCCTCCTTTGTTTGCTTTTTTTTTTTTTTTTTTTTTTTTTTTTTTTGCCTTTGAGGAAATGGTAACAGTGGAATATATGCATGAGATAACATATATTTAAGTGATTTCGCACCCCATCTACAACCAAATCTTTTGCCACTTCTTGTGATTTCCCAATATATTAGCTTGCTCAGTATTTTCTCCCTAATCAATTATCTCAACTTTCTTCTCATCTTTGTTGGGCAACTTGGAACATTCATATTGTTTTCCGCTCCTTAGCTTAATAGCATGAAACTACTCCTTTGGGTGAACTTTGGTATTGCTAGGAAATTGACTCTTCTGCTGTAGACTCCCAACTTGAATCTCCAAAGACTTCATCTGAGGTCCAATGTTTGCTGTAAATTTATTCAATGTGATAACTAGATCAAATTTAGTTTCCTCTGCTTCCATTCTCTGTTTTAAGCCTACATGAAAGAGCCCAAAATACTCTCCAAGTCCAGTTTCTCTCCATAATTTATAACACTATTCATAGTAGAGAAATTGGGCGGCAGTTCTATGAAATCACTTAGATTGACATAGTTAAGTTCGTTATGCTGCCCAAACTGATTTCCACCCTGCTTTTGTCTATAATTGTTATTGTAGCTTTGTCGCTGCATGTAATTGACATCTTCTGGATTTTCTTGGATTGCAACTACATGATTTTGAATGTTCTTTGACGGTGGCAGAATGTTCTTCTTTAGCAAAGTGATTGCTTTATCCATAGTGGACATTTTTGTAGTCAACTTCTTTAATTCATCTAAAGAGGTTGAAATTTCAACTACTTTCCTCAATGAATTTCTCTATGATGACCACTGAGCACTATTTGTTGCAACTCTTCTAAGAATTCCGAGCCTCCTCAGCAGATAATTCTAACAGAGCTCCTCCCACAGGTGTATCCATCTTATCACGAGTATGCTCCATTAGACCATTGTACAAATAACAAACTTGCTGATCTACTCCATATCCATTTTTGGGACATTTTTAGATGAGACCTCTAAACCTCTTCTAGGCTTTATATTAGGGCTCTTGATCAAATTGCCTGAAATGAGTGATCTCATTTTTCATTCTCAATGTTTTTGTTGATGGATAATAGTTGTGAGGAAATTCTTGCAAACTCTGACCATATTCTAAATGAATCCTCATCCAATGATTTATACCACTGCTTTGCTTTGTCCTTCAAGGAGAACGAAAACAAGAGGCTCCTCCATAATTTAGAGGCTCTAATGCCTCTCGAATAACAAAATTCAAACAAACACTATCATTTGAGTTGGGAAATCATTAAGTGGGGACATGTATGTAGGAATATATGCACTGGAAACCAACTCTTAGGCTGATAAAAGACATATTCTAAAAACAATATTTATGAATAAATAAATGACATTTTTTCTTTATCGTATTTATATATGTTACATGTTATATGATATTGAAATCTCATGATCTTGATAATTAAGACACTTGGTCACACATGGGTTGGGTGTCATAGATTAAGTCTCGGTGGTTGAGACCATTAATGTTTGTAGCCGTAAAATCTACGAGAAGAGATATAATGAGATTATGATAGGCTTGCACTGAGCAGTACGTCACTTAGTATTGGATATCATGTTCCATGGATATCTGTACAAAGACACCACGTAGCCTAGTGGATGTGATGTTTATCCCAAATGATCACATTCAACTAATTTTCCATCAAAACTCAAACCATTTGGTAGCCATACTAGCAACGGGAAAATCGAGGTAGTAATATTTGTAGGTTCTTTAACTAGAATCTAGTTATGTGTGTGACCTCTTAAGTTAATCACTTCACCTAATCCAAGAGCACACAATACATTTGGGGCTTGGTTACTTGATGGGATAAGGGTTTGATAGATGGGGTATCCCTCCTTATCTTTTGTTTGCTTTGTAATATTAATAATCACTAAACTCTTATTAGGTTGGCCCGACATCTGTTATCCATAAAACATAATTATGGATCCGACCTCATAGGAGGGATCACATTTTTTATCATTTAACATCATGTAGATTACCTAAAAAAAATATAAATCTACCATTAATTATTTCAAATTATGAAATGAAAAAACATGGAACAATGACATATTATATTAACCACATAACTCCATGAAATTAATTTGTATCTAAGACATGTCCAAATTTATAAATATCTTAAAAATATTTTAGTATAACTATATTTTTTAATTAGAGATAATAATTATACAAAGTCTAAAAATATGATAACTTATAAAAAAATAAAATAGGTATTACGAAATAAGAAATCTAAGAACTTGAAAGAAAAAAATGAAAATTTTTTAATGAAAAAAAAACTGAAAACTCTAGAAATCAAAAGTTTAAAATTTAAATAATATTCTAAAAATGAAAAGTTTACAAAAAAAACATGATAATCTTAAAATTATATTTAAATATACAAAATAATATTAATATAAAGTATGAAAATTATATTAAAAATGAAAATTAGAAAATATTACAGCTAATTATCTGAAAAAATGAAATTGAAAATAAATAGAATTTATTTCTAAAATTAAAAATAATATTCCTAAAAATTATTACATTATAAGAAAATTTTGGAAACATGGAAATTATAATTTTCACATTTTTATATGGTTTAGTAACATATGTAATTATAATTTTACTTTTTATGATTTGAAAATAAAATTTCCATATTTGTAGTTTTTCTGAATATTTTCAAAAATCATTGTCTTTAATGATGTGTAAATTTTCTCTTACGTTTTTTACATCAAAAAAAAAAAAAAAAAAAAATCTCTATGGTGGACCACATAATCAAATTGACTGTCATGTGAGGAATTCACGACAGACAATTAAAACTCTACTGAAAATCAAACAAAAGTTGAAAGTTAGATAAACAAAAAAATTGTAATACTAGAAGACACATATTCGATTAAGCGCAATATAAAGAATTAAAAATAAATATTCTATTTGTTAAAACGTTACCAAAATTTCATGAAAAAAGAAAAAAAAAACACCCACAAGAGCGTAACAAATGTCCCAAAAATCATATAATGTAGTATTTTTTTTTTTTTTTTTATCATATCTACATCCGTAATTCAAAGTTTACAATAGGTTCCATAATAAATTTTAAGATTAAGTACCTCATGATAAAAATAATTAATATCACAAATTATCACATGTAAAAATTTGTAAAGAAAATTTTGGAATTTATGTTGAGCTTGTTTGGTTCTTAAAAATATGAAACAAGAGCAAAAATATGTAGAAACAAATTGTGAACTTTTATTTTGATCAAAATGGAGATATTAGTAAGATGTCTAATATTGAAAATATTAGTGAGTATAATGGTCAATATTTACATTTACATAATTTTAATATATTAAACCAAACACCATATTTCATATTAATGTGGATTATTATGTATTGCAACTTTGTAAAACAAACATAAGGTTGATACATAATACTTGTGTTAGCTCTTTTATTTCACTAAAAAATGACTCGCAAGTATACAAGGCTAATTTTATCAATATTCTTGTGAGAAGATGTATCATATCTACATGTTCTGTTTAATGTAATTCCAACTAATTATTCATTTATATTATCCTACTGTATCTAAATACTCGAACTTTTATGGTTAATGGTTTAAAAAGAATAAAACAAAAGATAGAAATAAATAAATAATTCAAATTCAAGCAAGATAAGACTTCATAGGTTTAATGGATTCTAGAGATATATACTCTGATGGCTCATATGACTTCTTTTAAGGTATCTGATCATCTCTCCCAAGTTAGATCTAAATGTGGTAGAGAACACCGATTATTCTCAAAATATTATCCAATTTCTAATAGTTCTTAGGATTTATTCTCCTCACAATAACCTACTAATCTCTCAATCTAGCAAGTTCGTCTTATGTATTCATAATATGTTGACCAATGAACCCCTCCTGACTGATAACTGATTAACTACATATATGTAGTTGTTGGGCCAAACAATTCCACAAGACAATAGTATCAAGGAAGCATAAACGAATAAAGGAAAAGAATAATATCATAAATCAAAATCGTGTGACCCCATAATTGTATAAAACCTAGAATCACTTATCAATTAGTTAATAATCGTCAATTCAAATTTATAGAAAATGAATTGGCAATTAAAGCTAATATCTATATAAAAGAGAAAATAATAAAAACTATGACTTATACCTAATGATCTTCGTTTCTCTTCTCTCTGAAGATTTGGTTGCTCGTTTTCTCCTTGTATATATGTTTCACATTACTCATTTTATAAGGGTCATTTAGGGTTTCAATCCCCCAAAAATCTCCTTTGGAACAAGAGGATAACTAGAAATCGTGATCCCTGAGAATCTCCTTCGGAATGAAAGGATAAGTGAAACTTGTGAACTAGCGCATGGTTCATGCGACCGCAAATGTTTGTTTTCCTGTAAAAAATTTAACAAACCCCTGATGTAACAAAATCTAACAAAATTATTATAAATTCGTCACTTAGGTACATACAATTTCATAAAGATTATGTATAATGACTATGAATTGCACGTAAACCAAATGTTTATCAACCTTCCAAACTTAATCTATTGTTCATCCTTGAACAATGATAAAGAATCTTCAGTCCAGCATGAAGAGGTGTTTTAATAAATAATGCTTCAAGCACAACAACAATCATGATTAACTAAAAAAAACATATAGCAAGCAAAATAATTTTATATCATGCAACTATTACTTGTTTAACATATTGAATCAATAATGCTCACTAGGGTTGTGTATCTCTCACAATCAGGTGTTTAAGCAAATATAATTGACCCTCAAAATTAAAATTAATGTAGAATTAATCATATATTTGCTCATGATTTCGTCTCCCCTTTACATGCAATAAATGTGAATTAAGGATCAAAAAAGACTTTCAATTCGGTTGTAATGTAAGCTTTTGGTCAAGGTAGGGAATATATGGCTAAGTGACACAATCAAATTCAGACTCATCAAATTGTTTAGTTTTTACGTTCTTTCTTCACTTTTCAAATCATGGCCATTGAGTATAAATAGATTTTCGTCTAGCTTAATTTATCCCTTCTCAAGACCAACCCTTTCAACAATTAGTCTCATTCAATGAATTTCTTAGTTATGGGAAGTCACTTATGAATTTCAATGTGTTTTGGTTTTTTTTTCTTTTTATTTTTTATAAGGGAATTGACTCCTATTTTACATTTTGTCACCCCAATTCATAACCATACTTCCTCAACTTTTGATTTATTTTCCCTTTTCTCACTAAGGCCTTTCACATTTCATATTCTTTTCTATTCTACAATTTTGTAGTACTTATGCCAATTTCATCCATAGGTCAATGTGAATTGATTATAGAAGAAAGGCTCAGAAAGCTTAACGGGGATTAGTAAGATATTTTTAAGTAAATAGTCAAAATTGAAGGGATAACAATGCTACAAAAAATAGCCCAAACTCAATTCCAAAATCAACATATATCCTGTTAAACTTGAGCAAATCATGGCCAAGCTTTAGACGTTCTAACAATTATTCAACTTAAAACACTAAAAGAGAATCAATAGACTCAAAATCTCACATGTCAATTACGAAACTAGACATTTAAGCCCTTCATTGCGTACACACTTATCTCGTTTTACAATATGCCTAATTTATCAATATTCATCATACACAAATAAAGAAGCTCATCATTAGCATCAGTTAATAACCATAATCGTTGAAGTAAAGAGACAAATTCATCCCTAGGCACATACTATGTATTATTCTATCAATAAAACTATAAAAAAGAAAAAAAAAACATAGAGAACATGTATAAACATTCAAAGTAAGAACATAGATTTATGGTAAAACATCCATCCACCATCCAAAATTTTGGGAAAAATAAGTTTGAAAAGATAGACGGAAAAGTCATGAATCACTAACCTCCATTATATCATTGAGGAGGTGGGTCCGGAGGGAACTGAAGCTCCCACTTCTCTATTATTTGTAGCATTGTAGCCACATTAGTACTAATTGTATGGACAATTGGGCTCATGTGCGTTAACTTTTCTCTTAATCCCCTTGCCCTTTTTTTGATACTCTAATACCAAGGTTCCTAAATCTTTGGATCTTTAAAATTGTAATAAGCATTGAACTTTTCAATGAAGTTCTTACTATCAAAAATAATAATAGACTTCCAAGAAAAGATAGAGTGGCATATGCAAGATTCAAGGGACTCTGCTGGCAGACTCTTGGATTCCTTTTCATCAATGCTTGTTTGATGTACATCCACGAGCTTGCATTCTTTAATATCTCCTTCAAATTTTCTTACATTATACAAGTAATACTCCACTTTATCTTTATTTACTCTTAGAGTCAAATTTCTTTTTTGCATATCTATGAGAGCTCTCCTTGTAGCTAAAAATGTCCTACCCAAAATCAATGACACATCTTTCTCCATCTCCAATACGACAAAGTATATGAGAAATATGAACTTGTCCACTTCACGAGCATATCTTCTATAATTCCTTTAAGGTGCTTCATGGACCGATCATCAAGTTTTAGTGTGATGGAGGATGACTTCACCATTCCCAATCCTAACTTCTTGAATATGGACAATGTCATTAAATTGATGCTTACCCCCAAATCACACAACACATTATTGAAATGAGTGTTACCAATTTCATATGGAATTGTATAGTTTACTAGATTTTTCAACTCATGTGGAAGCTTTCTTTAGAGAATTGCTTTTGCACTCTTTCTTATATTGACTGTCTCATAGTCTTCAATTATAATCTTATTTGCTACTATTTCCTTCAGAAACTTAGCATAACGGGTGACTGTTCAATGGCCTCAACAAATGGGATGTTGATAGATAATTTCTTGAATACCTCCAACAACTTGGTAAATTGTGCATCTTTCATTTGCTTCTTCAGCCTATGTGGAAACGGCACTGGTGGAACATATGCATGAGTTGACACATATTTGAGTGTTTCACACCCCCATTCTCTGTTGAATCTTCCTTTGCATCTTCTCCCTTGTAGTTTTATTTCCATCTTTTTTGGGCAACTCGGGACCTTCATACTATTTCCCACTCCTTAGATAATGGCATGACACTGTCTTTCGGGATAACTTCAGTAGTGCTAGGAAACTGACCCTTTTGCTATATGCTTCCCACTGTTTAAGCTAGCTGACCAATTTGCATCTCCAAAGATTTCCTTCGAGCTCCAACAATTGTGAACTTGTTCCAGGTGATAGTTATGTTTTGTTTCATGCATGAAAGCACCAAGAATTTCTCTAAGTCCAATTTCTTTCCATCATTGATAACAACATTCGTAGTAGAGAAACCGGGTGGCGGTTGTATAAAATTATTTGGATTGGCATAACTCAGTGTATCTTGCTGTCCAAACTAATTTCCACTCTGATTTTGTCTATTATTATTGTTGTAACTTAACCCTGCATGTAATTTACATCTTTTGGTGTGTCTTTGACTATGTTTGTCTGATCTTGAAGCTCATCACATGATAGCTTTCTTTGTTAACAATGTAATTTCTTTAACCATGGTTGATATTTGTATTTTGAATTCCTTCAAATCATCCGAGTTGCTTGAAATTTCAGTTACTTTCCTCACTGAATTTCTCTGTGATGGCCATTGAACACTATTTGTAGCCATTCTTTCTACTAATTGTGTAGCATCTTCATTAGTTAATTCCAATTGAGCTCCTCCAGCAGCTGCATCCATTTATCATGAGTATGCTCCATTAGGCCATTATAGAAATAACATATCTACTGATCTACTCCAAATCCATGTTTGAGATATTTTCGGATGAGATCTTTAAACCTCTCCCAAACTTCATATAAGGTCTCTTGATCGAATTGTCTGAATTAGGTGATCTCATTCTTCATTCTCAATGTTTTGTTTGGTGGGTAATATTTGGTGAGGAATTTCTTGCACAACTCTAACCATGTTTTAACTGAATTCTCATCCAATGATTGATACCATTTCTTTGTTTTGCCTTCAAGGAGAATGAAAACAAACAAAGCCTTATGACACCTGCCCTCAAAATGTTTATCTTGATGGTGTCACTTATCTCCAAGAATTGTGTTAGATGCCCACCACCAAAATGATTCTGCTGAACCATATATATATATATGTATATATATATATGTCAATGCTGGTTTCAATTCAATATTCTTAGGACCTATGGCTCGCAATCATACTCCTCCATAATTTTCACCCACTAGAGGCTCTAAGGCCTCTCGTTCTATTTTTAATTCTGGATTCTTTATCTTGTTCTAAAATTGTTGAGATTTCAAATTATATTTTTAATTCTAGATTATTTATCTTGGTCTAAATAGGATATACATGAATCAAGATATACCACATGTCAATACATAAAGGTTGGACGTGGATAAACTTAGAAAGGAGCTTTCAAATGTCCTTGACAATGTGCGATCTGAAGATCCATGGATTCTCTCTAAGAACGTGAAATCGCGATAGGTATATTGTTAAACAATAATTTGAATTACGTAAACGAGGACGTGCGAATTTTAGGCATAAATGATATAAATAATTTTAATTATTGCTTTTGCCATATATTTCATATGATCTATAGCTTAGATATTCCAAGAGAAGATGTGTCAACCATAATTTCAGACATTCATTCATCATAGTGATAACAAAAAAATGATAAAATTGATGGCCGGTGTATAATGGGCTCATTCAAGCACTTCGAATGATGGTAAAGATGAAGTTTGGCATTATATTGAATCAATGAAGTTATAACTGAAAATAATTGGAAAAATATGATAAATATTAATAGATTTTAAGATAGCGCAATTAGAATTTTGTCTAAATGTCATAATTTCTTTTGTAAGAGCCCTAAAAAGAATACTACAATTATAATAAATATAACATTAGGCCCAAAGCTTAATATATATATATATATTACCTTTATATTATTAGAGGGTTATTAGTTCGCCACTAGCTTTGCTGAAATGTAGGAAATGTTCAATTTGACTTGCCCACATAGGTTGGCCTAACAACAATGTATAGTCTTGGTAAAAAAATTATAAGCATCAAATGCATCCTTCTAGTTATATATAACATATTGAATTTAATCTTAAAAATAATAAACATACCTGAAATGTAACCGTTTCGGCCTGAATATGCAGAAAAAATATATTGATCCAGTACACGGTTATTTACGTAAAAAGTATTATCTTTTTAAATTATTAAAAAAAGTATTATAATTTTTATGATAAAATATTCTTTTTTGCTGAAAAAGTACCATAATTTTTACTAAATTTTTTTTGTAAGAATCAAATAAAAACTTTTATGAAGAAAAATAATATTTTATTGTGAAAACTAATACTTTTTAAAAAAATTTAAAAGTATTACTTGTTTAAAAAGAAGTATCATTGGGAAAATTTGCAGGAAAATAACGCCTTTGGCTAATTTTTTTAGATTTTATGATTTTGTAGATTGAGTCAACCCATTTGCATGTAAAGAACATTATAATTTTGTGAAATAATAAATAAATTTAAATAATTTTCTTAGAAAATTATTAAAAACATTACAAAAAATACCTTAATTGATACATATATCTATTTTGCATCTATGTATATAATAGTTTAATTAAACAAACAAAAAGATGTTGTAGTTTAATAGAAAGCTTGCACCTATGCAAGTCTGGTTGCTTTGTGGACCATTTTGACGCATTTGTTTGGGCCGATTCATATCATTAATAGAGTGAATTTATCTGATCTATTGCACATAAAAAAATAATGTATTTGTTGTATTTATACTATAATATATCAAACATTAGGAAGGGACATTTTTCAGAAAATTGGAAATATATTATAAAGAAAAGCAATATTTAGAGAAAACTTGGTCACAAGAAAGTGATATAATTAAGGGTCTAAATTGTATTTGAAAATAAGCAAGTCGATGAATAATAACTCAACAGATCGTAGAAATAAAAGACATGGCGGCTAAGGAAGTTTGTTATTGCAACAAGTCAGTAGAGACCCAAATGTTGAAGAAGACTTTTCAAATGTAAATGTAAATCCACAACAGTGTATAGCTTTAATTGGTCCACCTTCTCTCAAGAAAATGAATTTGTATTATTAGTTTGGCAGGAAGAAATTAGCAGCCAGGAATCAGCTCAGCCCATCACACACGCTGATGACCACTATAAAAAGGGAGCTTAAATGGACCGTTGTCATAGAATTAAAGTCTATAAATATATTTTCCTAAGATCTCCATGGCTAAGATCAATTCTGCAATGCTCCTGCTGGGGTTGCTCCTAATGCTCACTCTTGATTTCACAGGTAAGATATATGTTTTCGAAAAACTATTAATTGTATGTTCTACACTGAACCATCTGATAACAAAATAATTAAGAGTTTACTCTGATGTTCATGCAGTTGGTCAGACAGGCGTCTGCTACGGAATGCAAGGGAACAATCTGGCTTCTCCATCACAAGTGGTTGCCCTATATCAGCAGAACAACATCCGTCGAATGCGAATCTACGATCCCCACCAGCCCACCCTCGAAGCCCTCCGGGGCTCCAACATCGACCTCATTCTTGGTGTTCCCAACCCTGCTCTCCAGAGCCTCGCCGCTACCCAAGCCAACGCAAACACTTGGGTCCAAAACAACGTCAGAAACTTCCCCAATGTAAGGTTTAGGTACATCGCTGTCGGAAACGAAGTTGGACCTACAAGCGACCTGTCTCGGTTTGTCCTCCCGGCCATGCGAAATGTCCAAAATGCCATCGCTGCAGCAGGCCTTGCAAACCAGATCAGAGTCTCCACAGCCATCGACACCACTCTTCTCGGAAACGCATATCCACCCGCGGACGGGGTTTTCACTTCTCAAGCTGCCAATTATCTCAGACCAATCATTCAGTTTTTAGTCAACAATCGGGCCCCTTTACTTGTCAACATATACCCCTACTTCTCTTACATCGGTAATAAAGCGCAGATCAACATAAATTACGCGCTCTTACAACCTAACAGTGGAGTTACCGTGCCTGGGGGAATAAGGTACGAGAACCTCTTCTATGCAATATTGGATGCCGTGTATGCAGCCTTGGAAAAGACAGGTGGATCCAGCGTCGAAATTGTCGTCTCGGAGAGTGGTTGGCCGTCAGCTGGAGGAGACTCGACTACCGTTGAGAATGCAAGGATCTATAACAATAATTTGATTCAACGTGTGAAGAATGGCACCCCGAAAAGACCAGGAAGGCCCATAGAGACATACATTTTTGCTATGTTTGATGAAAATCTGAAGAACCCTGAGTTGGAGAAGCATTTCGGGATCTTTCTGCCCAACAGGCAACCTAAGTATCCAATCACTTTTAACTAGCTTTCTTCTATTACATAGAAACAACTGTATCCATGGAATAACAAGGGCAACTCGCCTCTAGCTATATGAATAAATTCACCTGGCCACTGATTGGATGTAATTGATCAACATCTGACGGAAGGAACATCCTCATCCAACATTACTGTTCTATGATTACCACTTAAATAAATCTCAAAAACATTACTATTTTATGATCATTTGGGAGACCAAATGAAAATATCTTATAACATCATTCAGTGTATTTGGTATAAGTTGTTTTTTAAATAAGTAAGGAGGCTAATGACATCTTATTTTGATTATTTTTTTCAAATTTAATCATTTTAGTTACAAAATTGCAATTACTAACATTTTAAAACCAACTTTTAAAATAGATATAACATCTTCTAGAAAATATTTTTAGTCAGACACCCTCTTAATTACCATATCATTCATACTTGGACATTTTTAATTGTTTGTGGATTTCAATTTTATATCCAATTTCTCATTTTCTCTGCTATATAAGATAATCCAATCAGTTTTGTGTTGAGCTAGTTCTATTATTCACATCAAGAAGTTTCGCCGGGAGAAAGGCATGTAAGACGCACATGTCAAATTCTAACAAAATTCCTAATTTCCCCCAAAATTAGAACTAAGTTTGCCAAATTAAAATTGTTATGGGATATACTTATGAATATACATGCGAGAAAAATTAAAATTGCAACATCCTATAGTTATGAAACTAATTTTACAATTTGCTCCACATATAATATTACTCTATTATATAAATATTAATTATTTTTATTTTTAGATCAAACTGATTTATTGTAATCTAACTTATACATGCATATATATTGGTTATGTATATCCCCAAATTTAAGGAAGTATATGATTCAAATTGAATTACAATTTATATTTACATAATATTTAGAAGTTTGTTTTGAAATAGTCTCATAATAAAATAATAAAATAAAAAGAATTAGTAATATAATGATTTTTTATTGTGATTTTTAGTGACCATTAAATTGTTGCTCTATCAATGAAATCATTTTATTATATCTTACATATAGATAGATGTTGATATAGATTTATATAAAAATAGATATCATAATTTAAAGTAATTTAGGCATAAACAAATATTTTTATTCTATTTAAGGCAATACTTCTCTTTATATATTCATATATATATATATCACAATTAACTTAAGAAAAATATTTTATATTTAACAATTAAATTTTAATGTATGCATATGTGTATATATATGTGCAATATGAATTTTAAATTAAAGATCTTGAAAACATAATTAATTAGATATTATATTTCTTAAATGGAGTTGAAATAAAAAAATTATAAGCTTTTAAAAATTGTAATAATAAATAAAAAAAAATTAAAAAGATAATCAAATTGGATAGATAATAACTTGAAAAGTAATAAGTGTAATTTTAACACCGAAAATGGTAGCTTTATCAATCAAATATATAGATAGATATTGAGATAAATTTGCATAAAAAAATAGATACCATAATTAGAAAATAGTTTAGGTGGAAAATTTTGATGCTTTCTATTTAAGGTGGTACTATATATATATATATATATATTATGAAAAAATAAACACTACCAAAATAAACCAATTTTAAATATCTATATATATAAGTTTTAAATATATTTATTTATTACTGAAAATATTTCATTAAATATAATAATTTAGCTTATATGCACTAAAAATAATCAAATCCAACTGGAATATTCAGTCGAATAAGTATGCCCTGTTGCAAAAAGTATTTTGTTAAAATAAACCAAAATAAATTTAAAATGAAAATAGGATTTGGCAGTCTCCCACACGTGCAGTATACATGCTCTTTTTTATTTTTATTTTTAATTGTTTTAGAATTTGTAAAAATAGATGTTGGACCGTGCGATGATATAATATATTTTAATATATTAACACTTTGTAATAACATTTTTTTTATTATTAAACATATATATAATATATTATTTATATCAATTATATTTATATAAATATTATTCAATTTAAAATATAGCTTGTAATATTAAATTACATTTTTTTTAAAATTAGTTTTATTAAATAAAATTATATAACATAAAGTGAATGTTAAATTATCCGTGAACTCAAAATAAATATTTTAGTTTACTAAAAAGTAGTCAAGGTTAACAATTAATTAATAGTATAATATTTTTATTTTACAAAAAAGTTATTTATACATTTTAGCTTAAATTCATATAAAAATTTGATATCCTATTTATACAAATTCATCACATATATGAATATTTTAAAATTAATAATTAAATGCATAAAAAAATTATATTTCATCCATAAAAATTATATTCCATAATTTTAAATATAATTATTTATTTCAATATATACAATATTGGTATCAAATTAAAGATCATAAAAAAAGATTATTTTGATATATCATACATTAAAAATTGACTTAAAACAAAAAGCTATTTAAAGTTTTTAAATTTATGTAAAAAATAAAAAATAAAGAAGAGAGAGAAACATGAGGAAGTGGCCCATGTGAATTAATTAATTATAGGAGCAAGTTTTTATATTTTAGCAACTTAATTATTTTTATATTAATATAGTTGTTGACTCATACTGTTAAAAGTATTTTGATGACAAAGGAATATGAGATTAATCAGAAGTGGAAGACTTGAGAAATAATGACTTTTGAAGGGTGTAAGTCAGAAGTCATAGCGGTTGGGGGGGCATTCTGACATGATGTGCATTTTACAGCAATAATGAGTAAGTAGACACAGAGGGATGCTTTTGTTACGTACATTGTGCAGCAGATGTGAAGCGAAAATAACTTAGATGCTGTCAAGATATTTGTCAATTTCAACCTTCTGATCTTTGATTAAAATGATTTAACTACTTTTGCAAGCATACCTATATCTTCATTTTAAATATTTACAAAATACATAAAAAATCAAGAATTTAAGAATCTAGACGATTGATTGGGATGGCAAACTTGTTCTCTTCTTTTGGTTATTTTCTTCTTATTTTTGTTTTTTTAAATTAAAGGTTATAATTGTTTAAAATAGAGCATTTAGTAAAAGAAATAAAAATTAATTTTAAATGAGGTGTATTTAGAAAATTTGGGGGTATGAATAGCTGCACCCTAATAACAATCGAAATATAAATCAGCAAAATTTTATTTCGAAATAAACTTTTTTGGCTATTTTCTGAAAAGAAATTAAATATTTGAAATGAAAATAATATTTCCATTTCTTAATTTTTTGTTGTTGTGAATTTTATCAAATTAGTTATCTTTTACGATCTTTAATTTAACACACATATTGAATATTTTAAACATTACGAAGATTATTTCTATTGTATTTGGGTTGAAAAAAATATTTAAAGATGATTTCTAAAATAACTTATAGAAATTTATTTTTATACAATAATCAATTTATTATTTTTTACCTTAATTCTATTCCTTAAATATATATGCACATATACATATATTTATCATCATTAATAATAAATAATAAAATATAAATAGTAATATTCAGTCACTTTTTCAAATAAGGAGATGATATAGACATTTTTTTATTAAAATAATGATAAATTACTTGGTTAATATCACGTGCCTAGGCTCTTGCTGCACACGTATGTTAGAGCTGAAAAAATCTAGGGATTTATTGTGTTTTTTGAATTTTTTTAGACAAAAAAAAAAATAATAATAATAATAATAATAAAAAAAAAAATTCAACATCCTAAAACACAAATTTATTTTTAGGTTTAATATTGTAAGAATATAATTTTGGATGTCTATTCACGAGGAACAATCTATGTATACAAGACTAACTGAGACAATTATGCCAAGATAATAAACATTTTCCTAGTCTAAATATGAACTAATATTGAATTGATTACATCTAATACATCCCCGCAGTCAAAGCGGGAGATTCTTATACGTTAAGACTGTCTCGAAAGTCGTTAAAGAGTATTCGTGGAAACTCTTTCATGAAAATGTCATCTATTTGGTAGCGAGAGAAGACATGGAGAACTGGTACTTGGCCACGAGCAACTTTTTCGCATACGAAGTGAATGTCCATCTCAATGTGTTTTATGTGTTGATGTTGAACCGGGGTTTTGGTTAGATAGATAGTACTGATATTGTTGCAATAGATAACTGATGCTCTTTTGATAGGAACGCAAAGTTCTTACAATAGGTTTTGTAACTAGCATGATTCGACGACCACATTAGTCACGCCCCGATATTCAGTTTCCGCACTAGATCTTGAGAGAGTGGGTTGGCGTTTGGAAGACCAGGAGATGAGATTTTCACCAAGAAAAACACAATGGCCAATTGAACGTCGTGTGTCGGGACACCCTCCCAATTGGTATCGGAATAGGATATAAGACTAGTAAGCGGTGACTTGTAAAGATGTAAACCATGTGATAAAGTACCATGGATGTGGTGATTTATGTGTTTCAGAACAGCCATATGTGTTTCATGAGAATCATGCGTATGAAGACAAATTTGTTGAACAACATTTGATATGTCGGACCGAGTAAATAAATGTAAGGTACTGCAATCCACGAGCTAGACTGCAGTAGTGTGTGGGGTTGGTAAGTGGTTGGATAGTCATTTTGCTCAGTTTCGTTTGTGTGTCGACTCGTGTGGCACATGGTTTGCGTGAACCATTCCTGCTCGCTTGATGATTTCTTCTACGTACTTCGGTTGATTAAGAAACAGACCATTTTTGTGTCGTGTCACTACAGTGCCCACGAAGTAGCAAAGTGGGCTCAATCATTCATTTTGAATTTTGAGGCCAAAGATTTCATGATAGTGAGTCGCAAGGGGTCGGATGAAGTGGTCCGTATGATGTCATCTACATAGAGTAGAAGATAAGTTGTGTGGGGTCCTTGTTGATATATAAATAAAGAATGATCGGATTTACTGTGTGAAACCAATTATACGAATAGAATCAGTAAATTGTTGATAGCAGGCGCAAGGAGATTTTTTTAGTCCAAAGACAAAAATTTTGAGTAAGCAGACATGATGAGGATGTGTGGCATCTCGTAAACCAAGAGGTTGGTGCATGTAAACTATTTCGATAAGTTGACCATGGAGGAAAGCGTTCTTGACATCCAGCTGATGTATGGGCCAAGATTTGGATAAGCTATGTTGAGAACGGGGGGTATCATAGCCAGCTTGACAACTAGGCTAAAAGTAGCATCACAATCCACTCCAACATATTGAGACATGCCATCACCAACAAGATATACTTTGTACCACTTAAAAGATCCATTAGAATCTGTTATGTAGCAGAAAATCCACATACATTGTATAACGTTAACATCCCTAGGTCATGGAACTAGCACCCAGATCTTATTTTGAATAAGAGCCTTAAACTCATCTATCATGGTGACTTTTCGATTCAGGTCGGACAGGGTGATTTTTGGATTTTTTGGAACTAGGGAGGGGATAACAGAGGATGATAAGTTGAAGAGGTTTTGGGGATAAAATATCCCTTGCATGCTACGTGTAGTTATCGTTCTAGGAAAGGGTTGTTGGGATGTTGGGTGATGTGTGGAGGAGATGGTGGGACTGTGGATGGGCTAGTTGAGGGTGATGTGGGTAAAGGAGTTGCTGGAGTGGTTGGTAAGTGATGTTGGGCTGGTAGTGGGAAAGCAGAGTGAGGTGAGAGAGGGGTTCGGTTGGTGAGTCTGACCCAAGGAAAAGAGGTCCGGTTGGTGAGTCTGAGCTAAAGGAAAGAGGTCCGGTTGGTGAGTTTGAGCTAAGGGAGAGTTGGTTGCTTGTCGGCGGGTGAGAGCATAGTAGTTTGTGTGGGCACTATTGGTTTGAGGGGCAAAAGTGGTGGGTTTGATGGAAGTGGGTCATCAAGAAACGAGTAAGGAGGTGGTGGAGTGTCGGTTTTCTTTGTAAAAGGGAGAACAATTTCTTGAAAGATTTTGTGGTAGCAGAGGATTATGTTTTGTGTTGTTGTGTCAAAACAATTGTATCCTCTGTGGTTGGAGGGGTAGCCAAGGAAGATGCATGGGGCAGATCGGACTTGATGGTAGTGGCGGGAAATAGAGGTTAGCAAATACAAGCGAAGACTTTGATGTGTATATAGGATGGGTTTTGTTGGTATAATAATTGGGCAGGTGAGGCATTTTGGAAGATCTTGCTGGGTAAGATGATGAGTAAGTAGGTTACCATTTGTAGTGCGAGATGCCATAATAAGGGTAGCATTGAAGAGTGGGCAAAGATGGTACAAATAGAGTTGTAAACTGGTAGGGTCGGGCACAGGTAAGCCTTCTAGTACCCTACCCGGCCTCTGTAACCCCTACCCATATCCTACCCTATTACCCTAAAATTTTATTTGGGTAGGGTACAGATAATACCCATCGGGTATTCGGGTTACCCACGGGTAATCGGGTAACCCGCTACTAATATAATAATTAAGCAAGTATATTTTACCCGACCAAACCTGACCCTATCCAATCCGACCATACCTTACCCTACTCTACCCAATATATTATGATTTTATAAATTTCACAAAACAGGTAAAAATTAGCAATCAAATATGTCGTAAAATTTAAAAAATATATACATATTATAACCACAACCATAACATAAATAATGTCTCATTTATTTTTCAATAAATTGAAAAACATACATTTTACTTATATTAATATGTAGATATACTAATATACATATATGTTATTATATATATATATATATATAATATATTGCATATATTAAATATATACATATATGTTATTAAATATACTTTTTTATGTTATATTGTATTGTTAAATATATTATATTAAATAATAAATTTACACATTTTGAAGTAAATTTTAAAGTATCCCTGAACTCAATATAAATATTTCAACTTACTAAAATTTATTGAAAATAAGCATTATATATATATATACACACACACATATATACATGTATGAAATAAAATAAGGTAATAGGGTTGGGTACATAGGTGAATAATTAAACCCGTACCCTACCCATACTCGATCATGTTCCTATCGGGCATTACCTATACCCTACACTATACCCAAAAAATAATGCCCCGATCCTACCCTATTACCCGATTACCCACCAGGAAAAACTGACAACCCTAGGTACAAATAATATTATTGATGGTTCAAATTTTGCTTTCAACTTTATTTTGAGGTGAGGTGTGTGGGCAAGAGAAACAGAAGGTTTGACCATGTATTTGGCAAAATTGTTTGAAATTTTATTGTCATATTCTTTTCCATTGTTGCATCGAAAGCTTTTAATTTGTGTAGCAAAATGGGTATTTATGAAGCATTAAGAGATGAAAAAACATAATAGAGTTGAGATTTATGACCTAGAGGAAAGGTCTAAAGAAAATTGGTGAAGTCGTCCATAAATAATACATAATATTTGTGTCTAGAAATACTAAGTATAGGTGAAGTCCTAATATAATTATTCATAATATCAAACGAAGATATAGTCGATGTAAAAGACTGCAAATAAGGTAAGTTTATATGTTTTCCAAAAATGCAGGATTGACAAATAGAAGAGATACACATAATTGACTGTTCTAAATTTAAAACAAGTAAAGTATCATTTCCGAGATGTCCTAATAGATTATGCCATAAGGTAGGAGAGATGGTCTTAAAGGTGGAGGAAGAGGAGACTTTTTGTTGAAAGGGCGTGACTGGATAGAGGTCTCCGGAGTTATTGCATGTCATTATATTTTTCCTCGTCATAATATCCTTCACAGAAAAACCAAGAGGGTCAAATTAAATAGACACATTATTATCAACTGTGAGGCGGTGCACGGAAACATTATTTTTTATGAGTTGGGGGTGTGAAGCACATTGTTTAGTTTAAGTGGAAGTTGAGAAGTGGCTAGAATTTATGTCCATACTCTCGAGTAAGAATTTCATGTTCACTACCAACGATGATATTTTTAACTTGCTCAAATTAAAATAAGAGGATAGTGTACCTTCTGGGGCCATCATGTGAGAGGTAGCTTCTGTGTCCATGTACTAATTATTGTTTGGAGCTGAGAGAGTCATAGTGTGCATTGTTTCATTTATGTCTATCGAGTCATAATTGATGGACTAATTTGAGGATTCAACATGTCCGTGTTGGGCTAGAGAAGCATAAAACACTTGTGGCATTGGACCCAATATTCCAGCATTGTGTAGTTGGTAGGGAGAAGTAAGTATGGCCTAATTCATTGTTGGATAGGGGCAGAGGGGTGATGTCCATCAAGAAGGGGTCCAAGCGGCCGAAGGGTTTGTCCAAGGGGGTGGTACCCATGAGTGGGGTGGCCATTTTTTAGGAAAAATAGCTTCACTTCCTAAGTGTCCAATATGATTTCCACAGCCGCATCCATGATCGTTGTTCTGATTACCATAGCCTAAAGAGGAGCCTATCTCTTTTATTGTTGTTGCTCCGGTTATTGGTTTGAGTGTGTCCCTGGCCGGTGGAATTAAGTGCGCGCGGCGATGGAGTAAGGGAATTAGTGGCATAGAAAAGGTCGGAGGCGTCGACCTGAGTAGTGGTACCTGCTTCTTTGGATTTCCTCATCTCTTCTATGACAAGGTGAGACCTTGTCTCATAGAAAGATGGTAGGGGGCTAGATTGTGTAATCATGGACACAACTGTCTCGAAATTCTGGTTGAGTCCTGCAATACTAAGGTGTTTTCCATGACCAGAGCATCAACACAAGCCATTTGGTCTACAATTAATTTTAATTCTTGACAATAGTAAAAAATGTTCATGAATTCGTCCATATGCACATGGGTGACGCAATTTTGTAGGGAAACAGGATATGTGTTCTTAGTGTCTTGGAAACAATTAGCAAGACGGGACCAGGCTGGGTCAACAATTATGTCTGATTTTAGAATGGTGATAACTAGATTTGGTCAATGGTTACATAAATCCATTGGAGAATGATCACATCGAAATCTCTCGACAATTTAGGATCAAAGGCCTTCATGTGAGGCGGAGTCGAAGAAGGGAGGATGTGCTCCGTAACTTGGTATGCACAGTAATGAATTTTAAATAATTATGCTCAAGTTATGTATTGACTTGTTTCAATTTTCAATTGAATAGGAAGGAAAGAGCGTATGTTGGTTACGGAGAACACCACATGATTTTTCTGAGATTCAGCCATTAATTGTAGAAGAAGAAAACACGCAAGAGAGAATGAAGAGGGCTAGGGCAAAGGGGTCACGACTAATGTTGGACTCGTGATAGTAAGATAATAAACATTTTCCTCATCTAAATAAGAACAAATATTGACTATGTCTAATTAATATATCAAATTAATACTTCATGACATACAAAATATATTCTTATTATATAGAATTATATTGTTTTATATTATCAATAAAAAAATACTTTAAATATTCTTAAGTATTATTTACTCAAAATTATATTATAAAAATATTTTATTTCAAATTTATAGTAAATTGTTACCATTTTTCTAATGACCTAGCGTTTTTTTTTTTTTTAGTGAGTCTCTTGTATATTGGGTGCACCATATACCCAACACTACAAGAATTCCCAAATTAGCAACAAAATATTCCATCACTAATCAATGCAATTTTTGTTGTTAATCAATTTTACAACCGATTAACTTTTGATAATTTTTGTTGTTAAAATGCTCGTCAATAAATGATGACCAACCAATTTCATTTTCCATTGTTAAATTTACCAATTAATTGTTCTGTCGCAAAATAAGATATTTATGTTGGTAAATTTGTAGCTATTTGAGAAGGTGGTGATGATTTTACAACAAAATTAACAAAGAAATATCATCACAAAATTAAATAAAAGAAATTTTCGTCTCTATAACAAAGGATTTTATACCTATTAAGTTTCACCAAAATATCCAACAAAATTAAAGAGCCCTACTCGTTCACACCCTTAGAGGACCATGGCAACCATGTATTCAAACTGTCTTAAGCAGGTTGACTCTGAACTTCCACTCTTTCTTCGGTAGAATTAGCCTTATCGAGCAAAGCTCAGATCCACCAAATAAAAGCAATTGAAAGCATGGATTGTGGTCTTCATGTGAACTATATGGACCGTTACTCTTTTCTAAGTTATAACATATTTCTGATATACAAGATCCTCATAAGAGGCAAGTATAGAGCATACTTTATACTATAAAGATAATAAGATGGAGAATATAATGAGTCATAGATTGGCTTAAGGGCTTTGGAGAAGACAACTAAGAACTTAGTAACTCATAAGTATGGAAAATGGAGTGTTTATTTATTTTCGTGTGTCCTTTACAATTGACTCAACTCCTCTATTTATAGAGTCTTAGGAGTGAAGAGTCGTGAAGATGGCTGCATGTAGAACATGTCATGCTAGGTTGCATGTAGAATACTTCATGCTAACTTACATGTAAGACACGTCATGCTAGGTTGCATGCAAGACACTTCATGCTATCTTGCATGTAAGACACATCATGTTAGGTTGCATGCAAGACACTTCATGCTATCTTGCATGTAAGACACATCATGCTAGTTGCATGGACACCTCACTAGATGAGATGTCAAACCTAGGAAAATAGAAAGTATAAGACTACCCTTTTAACATGGGTATATTACATTTTAAAACTTAAAACTTGGCCTTTATGTAGTCTTCTTCATTGTTTAACTTGTCTCCAGTTGAACTCGGGTTCATATTCGAACTCTTGATCTTGACTGGTTCCAGGTTGGTCTGATCTGAATTTTTCAGTTATGGGTTGACTATGAACGATGTGTAAGTAAGCCCTTCAGTATCTTCATGTGGATGGCTTTTATAGGCAAAACATAGATGAACATATAGTTCTCGGCGTTCTTCTTTATTATCTTAAATTGGACCTTTGATCGTCTTCCATTTATAGTGTAGGGGTACTAGACGAAGTTCTTCTTGGATTCCTGTAGAATATGGCCTATGACAGAGGAATATGACATGAGGGTCTTCATCATCTTGATATTTATTTTGGAGCACTTATATCCATTCTTCCACAGTTGCATACCATAGCACGAATGACCAACATAGAGTAGAGTCAATTTCGAGATCTTGGAAAAAAATTAGTGTGTCCCATACTGAGAACTCATCGGGTGAAAGTATAAGGTGGACAAACACAATAGGTACCATAAACCGTTGAAGATGAGATCTTTAGAAAGATCAACGTGTATTATGCCCAAGAATGGTTTCTGGAGATGATAGCAGGCTTGTTCCTCTTGGATTTCTTCTTCTAAAATATATTTCGATAAATATCAAAACAAATTCGATGTTGTATGTTGTCGGATATCTCCAAGAGTTTTGAAAGGCTCATCACGAGGAGGAAATGATAAGTCAGGATTGATGAGATGGATGAGAGCTTGTCTCCAAAAACAGTTTTGGAAAATATTATCTTCTTCCATTTCCCTATCATAAAGATAATGGGCAGTACCTTTGTAGATGATATGAGTTGAAGCTAAAATTGTCTGGAGAGATAATCAGGCACAACATTGACCTTTGCCCTTTATGTGTTAGACTTCAAACTGATATTTTGAAAACTAGTCCTTGAGCCTGAGTAGTTGCTTTTCAGGGACTCCTTTATTCTTGAGCTCCATAATTGTTGGGAAGGAAGTATTATCCAATTGGATAATGAAATTGTATCCCACCAGATGGAATTCAAATTTTTTAATTCCATATTTAACAGCTAATATCTCTTTTTAGACAGTGTGGTAATGTTCTTCAACTTCTTTGAATTGGCCGCTGACATGTCCACAATAATGAAGTTTCCCACCTTCGTTTTCTAATAAGATGGCTCCCCAATAATCATCACTGGCATCTGTTTGTAAGATTCTTTGGCCATCTCCCAGAATTCTCAAGGGTGAGAGCTTTTGACAAACTTCTTTAAGATGTTTGACTGCGGTCGTTTGGTCGACATCCCAAGGAGGTGGACTTTTCCTTAAAAGCTTGGACAATTTGCTTGTATAGGCTGACATTTGGGGATAAAATTTTTAAGATAGTTGACGATTCCAACGAACTGTTGAACCTATTTAACAGTTAAATACTCATCCTAGAACTTAATTAGTTCTTGGGATAGGTCTGATCCTGGTTCATACTCGCCGTGCTCAATCTTCAAGCCTAGAAAGTCAATAGATTTTTGCTTGATCACACTTTTGTTTTAGGATAACATGATACCATATTTTTGTACCAAGTCTCTGAACATGTTAAGGAGTTGCTAATGTTCCTCTATATTTTTTGAATATAAGAGAATATCATCTATGTAGACGAGGGTACTGTTTAGTATTGGTTCGAAGATTTTCATCATGGTCTTTTGGAAAAGGGATGGTGCAACTTTAAGACCAAATGGTAGAACCGTCCATTGGTATTGAGCTGTGGGTAGGCAAAAGGCTATTTTATATCTATCATCTGGATGTAAACCCACTTGCCAGAAACCAGATTTAAGGTCAAATTTAGAAAAGATTTGGGCTTCTCAGAGGTAAGAAAACATGACTTTTGTCCTGAGCAAAGGGAATTTATCATCAAGCAAGTTATTCTCTCTTATTGACATAAAAGGCTGGGGAAGCCCAATTTGAGTTGGGGGACTTCAATTAGGCCCAAGGATAATAGGTCACTGCATTCTTGTCGGGCCAAATTCAGCTCTTCTGGTGTCATGCTAGGATGTGTAGCTTTAGTAGCATTGATATCCTCATTTTTCTTGAAAGGAAGTTGAACATAGAATTTTGAGTTCTCCCATAGCGGATGAGGATTGGTGAAGTCTGCATGTGACTCCACATAATATTTTTTCAATCTTTTGATAAGTGGATCAGGTTCTGGTATCTCCTTTATCGTGAACAACTTTTATTATGGTGTGAATGGTAGGAATGTCCTCTTGTATTTGACTCCATGGGAAAATATTTTTAGCATCTGAGCTTTGAAGAAAACATCAAAGCCTATTAACAAATCATGTCCGTGGAGTTTGCTTCCATTGACCTTAGTCCAAACAACACAGTCTGGGAGAATTTAAATTCCCACTAGTTATCGAGAAATAAGAGCAGTATGAAAAGTTTGACCATCTCCAACAAAGAAATATTTATGATGGGACTCCCAAGCTTCATCATGAAGGATATCTGGGTTCATCATGGTCTTTCTTGCTCCTGTATCGAGGACTCCGATCACTTTGATAGGTCTGTCATATTTTGACTGAAGCACCTGGACTTCAAGATGAGGTGATGGCATCCCTTCTTGTATGATCATCTTAGTTCTCAGCATTGGAGGTTGGTTCATCATAAGAATGGCGACATTATCTTCTAAATCTTCTTCATCAGATGCCTCATTAAGGATGAAAGTTGTATCAGAATCCTGGCCATCTTGTTCTGAATAGAGAGATTCTATGTCTGCTTCAGCAACATCTGCTTCATGATAGTGGAAGGTTTGTGATGCCAGCTTAGCCGCCTTCCCTTTCTTAGTAGGGCAGGTTTTTACAAAATGCCCTTTTTGTCCACATAGATAACATCTGTCAACGGACTTCTTTCTGAATGGTTTTCTTCGAAAAAACCTGTATGTTTGGTTTTTCTTTTTCCTTCTACCCTTTTGCTTATATATGTCTTTATCTTTTTTGGAGCAATGACATGCTTTCTGATGATATTTTATTTCAAGGTAGGATTTATCACATAACATTTTAGGAATTTTTCATCTCTCCATCAATTCTTTAAAAAGATTTTGTTGCACACAGAGTTTCTCTAGAGCAGCCAAGCAGGTTTCGTGGATTTTCCCCATGCTGATTTGGGTCATGTCCTTCCTCATGGCCTAAAAAATCCTCACCATTTCTGGTTGTAGCTCTTGTGGTAAGGAGGCAAGGTAGACATTCTTCATATTAGGATCATTATAGCCATTTAGGATGTAGAATCTTTCAGACATTCGTTTGAAATGTCTATCCACATCATTTTTCAACAACAAAAAACACCTCATGAAGAAATATTCTTGAGACACAGCTTTGGTATATAGAAATATCTCACCAATAAATTCTCTATGTATTTCACCAAGTACATTAGTTGGCATTTGTGTATCGATCAGTTGTAATTGCCGGTATTCTCCAAGGTGAACCATTCTCTTAGGACACCAAGAAACCTTGATGTAAATTCCTTGAAAACTATTCTTAAATCAGTTCCTTCTCTGTTTAGTTGATTATCTATCTAGGCTTGTAGTATATTCATATTTTCTCTTTACTTTTGAATAGGTACATCATCAAATGAAAGCCAAGGACCAATAGAAGGTTTGTACCTTGCTTTTCAGTAGGATATGTCACATATGGCCTGTCAGTAGTTTCTTTATCCGAGTCATCAGAAATAGGTTCAATGAAGGGTTGACTTTTTTCTGCATTAGCCATAAGGATTCTGAAACGTCAGCTATTTCTTCTTCTGTTCCACTTGATGCTAGAAAGGTTTTTAGTTGATTTTGATGTATAGCTTTGACTTTCTTCTAGATCACTTGTTTCTCCTAGGAGACCAGAGAACATAGGATGGGCCATTAAAGTATTAATGGGTCTTTTGCCTTCATCCTTTGATCGATCAGCTTCTGCTTCCTTTACTTTTGAAGGTGGTAAGGGTATACTGGAGATCATCCTAAAATATTTGGCATACAGATGGGACTCTGTTTTTGACTCACTTGGAGATTGATATAAGGTTTGTGGATTCATAAACATGAAGACTCTATCAGTAGGCATAAATAATAAGCTTCTCTCTGCTTTATCTTCTTCAATCTTTGCAAGCTTCTTCTTGAATTGTTTGATCTTAGCTTCTTTGGATGTGAACTCTGAGCCATATTGCCTATTTGAAATAAGGCTTCTGAGTTCCCTATCCAACTGGGTTATCTTCTCAGTAAACTTTGTTCCACTCTTAAGAGTTGGGTCTGCAAGTAACTCATTTGATTGTATGAATTCTGAACTTTGTCTAGAACTTGAGTTACCTTATTGTCAATTCTTTGAAGTGATTGATTTGTGCCCGAGCATTTGTGGTTTGCCAATTGAGGACTTCTTCTCCTTGACTCAGAGACTTTAGTTGGACACTTGCTTCTACCATCGTACTTTGGATATATGGTCTTAAGGTTAATTTTGAAGTATGATCTTTACGTCTTTCAAGAGGAGGAAAATCCTCTTCATGACTTTTGAACATGAAACATTGATGGAGAATTGGTGGATTTGGAGGTAATGGTCTCTCTTCATGTCTGCATGAATGGCCTTCTTGTGGAACCAATATATTTGGTGGAGGTGGATCAGGTGGATCGTTGTATTTATGGATAGGTGTCTTACAACGCCTTCTCCTTCTTCCTTTGGGAACCTCCTCTTCTTCTTCATCATTGCTATTTTCCCAGGTATTGCAAGAACATCATGGATCACACATAGCAGGGTCAACATCCCAGATAAAATGACCATTGATTTGGTCTGTGTATACATGGCTTCCATCTAGGGTGAATAAAGAGATTAGAATGTCTCTGTCCCTTAGTTTGAAGGTGGGCTGGATCATAAGTTGGAACATAGGGGTGGAACTTTCTTTGGGTTCCATCTTGTAGATCGTCTTTACTCGTCCATCCTTCAGTCGTTGAAAACTGAACTCAGTGGTATGAACTGACCTTGTTACTTGGTGGAGAGATTCGTAGTTGGTGATCCATTCGGTTGGAACTAATTGTTGAAGATCACCTCTGCTGATCTGTCTTGAGATTTGGATGATGGTGGGGACTTCTGAATTGGATTCAGCTAATACCGTCAGAGCGTCTTTTATCCCCTGATTTTTTAAATCAAGTGCATGATTCTGTAACCGGTACACGATCTAATGATGCAATGTTCCAATGATGGAATTAATTTGCTCAGCACCAGTTATTTGGATTTGCACCTTAAATGCATCTGCCAATGATGAATCCTGCAAGGATAAGGCAAAATTAGGGAAAAAAGGTTTTTACCACACTTCTGGTGTTGAGAGTGGATAGAACCTTTCCCATGATAGCAGGTTCATATTTGAGAAATCTGGTGTCGAGAAGGGCAATCCTTGCTATTATAGGAAGCCCTCTTCTGTCGTGGTATGATAACACCAATCTCACGGCTCCAAGATGGAGGTGGGTGTATCCTTCTCTCTTCCATGTCTCGATATATTCAGGAGAAATGGACAGTGTGATATATTGTTTATGATTTGTGGCTAGAAGTCCACAATGATCCATCCTGGATGATTGAACATACTCTTTGGTTGGAGGATTTTGAGAGGAAATTAGAGCCTTGATTCTCTTGGTGAGGCTACCATATTTTCTGTAAACATTATAGGGACTACAAGAGGGGGAACAGTTTGTTCTATGATAGCATCTTCAGGAATAGTTGAGTACTTACAAGGTTTTCTATTCTACAAGTACAGTGTTTAGGTAATGAAAGAGAATAAGAATGTGATAATATATGTGAGGACATAGAACCTGGATTTTCCATGATTGCGAAAGGGTCTTCTCCAGTCAGCTCTCCAGCATAATTTTGCTACCAAAATATTCTCAGGCAGACAAGATGAGAGAAACCTGGCTCTGATACCAAGCAGGCATGGGAGCCCTACTCGTTCACACCCTTAGAGGACCATGGTCACCATGTATTCAAACTGCCTTGAGCAGGTTGACTTTGAACTTCCACTCCTTCTTCGACACTCTTAGCCTTATCGAGCAAAACTCAGATCCATCAAGTATAAGCAATTGAAAGCATAGATTGTGATCTTCATGTGAACTATAGGGACCATTACTCTTTTCTAGGTTATATTATATTTCTGATATACTAAATCCTCATAAGAGGCGAGTATAGAGCATACTTTATACTATAAGGATAATAAGATGGATAATATGATAAGCTATAGCCTGGCAAAAGGGCTTTGGAAAAGACAACTATGAACTTAGAAACTCATAAGTATGGAAAATGGAGTTGTTATTTATTTCGTGTGTCCTTTACAATTGACTCAACTCCTCTATTTATAGAGTCTTGGGAGTGATGAGTCATGAACCTATACAAAGACACATGTCAAAGTGGCAGCCCCTATTGACACCTTACTTGAAGATGGCTGCATGTAGAACTTGTCATGCTAGGTTGCATGCAAAACACGTCATGCTAACTTGCATGTACGACACGTCATGCTAGGTTGTATGGAAGACACTTTATGTTATCTTGCATATAAGACACATCATGCTAGGTTGCATGCAAGACACTTCATGCTATCTTGCTTGGGAGCCCTACTCGTTCACACCCTTAGAGGACCATGGCCACCATATGTCAATAATAAGCATTAACATAAGTGTAAAGGTAAAAAATAACTACTAAAAATGCACAAGTCCTATTTCATTGAATATTTAATAATCCTATGTCTAATATTCCAATATGGCAAGTCCCAAAAAATGTTTTTTTTTTCCAACCTTATATTTTTTATATTAAACTATTAAGCTCTGTATGATCTAATTCAGTGACTTTCATTTAACCTAACATATTTATTTCTTCTAATATCTAAACTCCTGTCCCGGACAATTGGTGGTTCTGTTGTAACTATTTAATTCTTAGAAATGGTTGTTTTGTTCCTTCGAAATGCATGATCCATTGGCAAGAACTTGTGATGGTTGTCAAACCAAGATTGTTTACCACTATACTTAAGAGTGAAAGCATTTGATTTATCCATAGCATATGGACAAGCTTTTTCTCCTGCAGTGCTCCACGCGGATAACATTGAGTATGTAGGAAAATCACTAATGGTCCACATAAGGATATCTCTCATTTGAAAAATTTGTTTCATTGAGATGTCGAAAGTTGTAACTCTAATTTCCCAAAAATATTTTAACTCGCTATCAGTGGTTGTAGAAAGAGATCCAACTTTTCTTTTGGATTTCTAGGCCCTCGAACATGAAAAGTAAAGAAAATATATTGTTCCTTCATACACACCCAAGAAGGGAGATTATATGGTGTTACTATCATTGGACATGAAGAATATTGTTGACCTGATTGACCAAATAGTTGAAAACCATCCATGGATATACCTAATCTTACATTTCAAATTTTAACAACAAAATCGAGATAAGAATTATTGAAATGCATTCCAGCAACTAAGTCTACGAGACGACTACCTCATCATGAAATGAACTTGTATGCCAGCTCATATCCTTTGCCAGTAGCATTAGATGCGTACAATCTCTGCAACCTCATAATTAAAGGAAAACAATACATCTTCTTATATACCTTATTAGTCTTTTGTCGCTTAACTAAACCTTGTTGCACCTTCTAACACCTAGGATGGGAACAAAACTTACAGGTTATAAATTCACTATCTGCTCCATAATATATCATACAATTATTGGTGCAACTATCTATCTTCTCCACCGGTAAACCTATACGCCGCAACAACTTCATTGTGTTTTAGAAATTTTCCAGTACAACATTATTATTTGGAACTATCTCCTTCATCAATTTAGCTATGTGATCAAATAATTTTTCTGACATATTATTCTCTAATTTGATGCCCATAAGTCAAGCTACAAGAGATGATTAGGAATGTCTTTTACACTCAGGCCATAACTCTTGAATTGCAGTTTTTAACATGTCATAAAATTTTCGTGCATCGTGATCGGGAGGTTCTTCGCTATCATCCTCATTAAATTCTGGAACAAGCTCCATCTAGAACCATCGTGTGGTATGTATTTGGTACTTCTTCATTGACCATAGAGCTTGCCCCAAAAACATTCACCTCATTATCTAACCTAACAAATCTTTCCCCATGAAATTGCCAAACAAAATAATCTAATACAAATCAATGCTTTGCAATATGATATTTGACAATGGCAACATCAAGAAATTTGGAATTCTGACATCTTTTGTGACTATAACGGAACCTAATTTTTGGACCATCCATCCACTCATGTTGATTACTAGCAAAGTGAATACATATGTTAAGTCCCTCCATAAATTCTTGATCTAGATGTAACAAATCATCTATACATCCACTCATGATTCAAGGTCATATATTCTATTAAGAACCCTTTCACACTATAAAAGATCCCAAATAAAAACCTAGAAAGAAAAAAAACATATAATACACACGTTACAAACATATAGCAAAATAAAACAACAAAGCCTGTACCTTAGCATTTCAATAATGCCAAAATAAATAATTTAGTAATTGACAATTCAGGTTTGATCCATATATTAATATTGTAGGAAAGAAAGGCCGATGAGATAACTAACATAACCATTTAAGGCATGTTTGTTGAAAGGAAAAAAATGAGGTTCCAATTAATAGTTATTCATTAGCTACCTCATGTAGAGAAAAACTTCAGGAATTATGTTTACCAGATTAGATGCTTATATTGGGATAGGATCACCTTAGTTTCATTGTAATAAAAAAAATATTTTCCTTCTTTTTTGTGATAAAAGTAGCTTTTGCCTTTGTCATTCTATGTAAGACGAAGTGTTTCTATTTTAAGACCATTTTTAATATAAAAATAGTAAATGTTGAAGAAAATAACAATAATTTTGGCTATCGATAGAAAGTAAGATCCTGACGGGCAATAGATGCTCGTTTTAGTTCTCTTTACGAAGACCTCAAAGTGTGCAACGAGTCTTGTCCAGTCTATATGATGCTCTATTATGTGATTATCATTGATCACCGAGATCTGTTCCAATATATTCAGATGTGCGTGTACAATTGTATGTAAATCCAAAAGAAAACCATCTCATATTGTTACTCTAGGTGCAGGGCCCTCTCAAACAATTTTGAGACCCTATGCTAATTATTAAAATTAGGTCTCTATAAAAAATTAAAAAGGTATAATCACAAAAAAAGTATTATTATATAATTATATTGCAATAGTTTCTTATGAAATGAAGAATCAAACTCACTCTAAACTAGTAGTGATCTTTTATTTAAAAGGGTCATTTTTCTTGTACTTTTTGAAGCGAAATCATCAACCAAATCTTCATAATCAACTTTCTCCAAAATATCATTCTCGATTGCTATCAATGTTAACCCATTGAGTCTTTCTTGTGACATAGTAGAACGCATATAAGACTTCAACAACTTCAATTTAGAAAAACTTCTTTCTGCAGATGCAACAATCACAGGATAGTCAACAAGATTCTATAAGCAATAATAGCATTAGGAAAATATCTAGACCTTTTAAAAATCTTAAAATCTCAATTGGACCTATTTTTTCCATATGCAAGAATTCTTTTAAGTAATTTTAACTCCACTTACAATTCATTTCCATCAATATCAGATTGTTCATTATTTTCAAGTGCAACTTTTAGTTGAGCACAACAAAACTTTAGATTCACATCATCTAGTGATTGTAACTTATGAGAAATAAAAAAAAAACCAAAAATATTTCTATATTCTTCATTTTATTCAAATCTCTTATTAGGAGAAACTATAGCTTGGTCAACAATATATAAGAAATAATTAACTCTAACTGATTCCACTTGAGATTGCAAGGCGACGGATGATGTATTAGTTGGAGTCTGGTCAAAAAATATTTTTCTTCAAATTTCATGTCTTTTAGGAAAAACATGATCAATGCCAATTTCAATGGCAAACGGCACATAATATTTCAAACCAAATAATAATTACCATTAAAAACTCAAAATCACCAAGCTTATTTGTCACTAAGGATTTAGCCTCACTTTGTATTTTAGAATCAAGATCATTTTCCACTACATGAAGTAAAGCTTCTCGTATTTCCTACATTTGAAACCTTATTGATTTAACTCTTTCAATATGACTCTCCCAACGAGTGGTTGACAATAACTTCAGAGTTAATCCTTTTATAACTCAACTCATTTTGAATATTATGACCAAGATAATGACAATGAATTTCATCATTCGTAATACGCTGAATATACTCTTAATCAACAAAATCAAGCTTTGACAACATTTTAATCAAGCCCAAAAAATTTCCATTACTATTTTTAAATAATTTCTCATAGAAAACACAAAAGGCTAAATTATGTTTTGCAATAAATTTTACAACTGAAATAATTTGAAGTTGCTTTTGTGCTACTTTCTCAATATTCTCATTCCTTTGGAATCTTAGACCATTTTGTCATATTCTTAAAATATTTTATTCTTATCTCATGCTCTTAGCCTTGTACTAACATGTGACCAATCACTTAAGCCTTCATTAACAAATTGACCTCTTCCAAGACCTTTTTTAAATAGTTTACAACAAAAACAAAAAAACTTTATTAAGGTCCTTTGAATATACAAGCCATTCTCTATCACACTTCTCTCTATTTGATAAGACTCTAGTATATAAAATCGCACAAACCATTTAAATAATTTATCTTTAGGACCTTTTTCAATAGTCAAATCTCTTTTAGGGCCCTTTTCTACTAAACATCTATCAATTTAGAATCAAGGCCATCCCAATTTCTTTGGTCAAATGTATCAAGCATGTTTGTTTGTCCATAATTGTTTGTATCAACATCCTATCATCATTATTTTCATTCAAACTATTATCATTATCACTGGAATTACTATTTTCATTCACACCATTATCAATCTTAATCAACACATTATCATCAATAAAAGTCTTTTCTCTGTCTAGGGGCACATTATCAAGAGGAATAACCCAATTATCAATCAAAGTTACTTCATCCTCTACAATAACATTATCATTTTTAGTATTTTCAGTAGAAACTTGTAATTCTTTCACAATAAACTTATCAACATCTCCTCTTGGGGATTGAATTAACATTGCAATTTTCTTTCTTTTCTTACTTTTTTCATATCCAGCGTATTTCCTAATTTTAGGAGGCATAATTGAAATCAACAATAAAATATGACAATTATAAATAAACAAACAAGTAATAAACAAAAAATATAAAAAATAAAAACTTCTACAAAATTTTAAGAACATAATAAACCTAGAAATCTCAATTGGGCAAGCCAAATTTCAGTATCTTTCTGCCCAAAAATTATCACTTTCTAACCTCGCTTAAATTTGAAGGCACACATTTTTCTGCATCTTTCTCCCAAAAATTGCAGACTAGAATTTTTGTTTTTGTTTTATACGGCTGATGCATATAAAATAGAATAAACAGGGTTCGTTTTATTAGGTTTACTACTGATTTTTTTTAAGGGATTGTGGCCTATGGGCTATTTATATAATATATTTTTTTGTGGGGCCCCTCAAATGTGGGGGCTATGTGATGAATATCACTTAAGGCTTGTGGATAGGCAGGCCTAATTATCATCGATATATCTCGTTATCCATTTCTCTAAATTGGAGCCATTGAAGACTGTTTTGTCCATAAAGTTCACATAGCCCAAACGTATGATATACATGTATATGGAAGAAAAAGATGTTGTCGACAATTTGAAATTGTATTTAGAGATATGAAGTAATTAAAATATAAAATTTTATTTTGAAATATTATCTTTAGCATTATTTATTTCATATTATAAATTCTCAATTTGAAGTATATTACAATCATTGATAATAATACTTGCTTACTTAAATATTACCTAGAAATTTTTTTCATTAAGTTAATAAAAAAACAAAGTAGAAAATTCACTTCACGAGCTTAATTACCACTCGATGCAGATCCTAGCACTACAAGGAAAACTCTATGCAATGATGCTAATTTTAGCTATATAGTGATGCTAATTAGTGTCATGACATAACTTACCCACATTTGTAAAACTGTAGCTAGTTGCGTTACTAAATTTGATGTCACAAATTTTTTTATGACACAAAAGCTATGAGTGGGTAAACTTGATTTAGTGACGCTTTTATGAAATGCATAATTAACATTCAAATATGGTGACGCTAGTTTTTTGTTACCATTGTAGAAGTCTACAAATTTTTCTGCACCACCTTGCTGACGCTAATCGCTAATTGTGTCATCAAATCGTCAATGCTTTCAAGGTCAAGAGTGACTAAATTAGTGATGCTATTAAAAAATAAATGTCTCATAAATATCAATACTTTTTAAAATTAGTATAATTATATTTACAACACAATGAGAATTAGCGTCTAAAGTTAATAACGACTCCTACAAAAAATGTCATTTAATTTGCAACTCACTAAAATTAGTATGTCAAATATAGCAAGATTTAAAAAAAAAAAAAAACAAAAACAAAAACATTATGTAATTAAATTGGTAACATTAACCACAATTAGTGTCATTAATATGGTTTAAACTCTAAAATTAGCATCGACAAAACAGTGACACTTTAAAAGTTAATGACCTTAATAACTATGCTCAATAGATTTTACGTCACTAAATTAACAACAGTCTCTAAAATAAGTGTACTAAAATCCATGCCACTCTTTAGAATTTGTGTCATTAAATTTACAACATTTCTATAATAAAGTTATTAAGTTAGCAACACATGTTTAATATTTTTTGTCTCTAAATTTTTGACACTTTCTAGAATGATTTTCCCTAAATATAAATAATTACAAACAGTAAAATAATATTTACTCAAACAAATATATGAAATATGATATAACAAATATAATCTCAAATCCAATTACACATCATCATAATTGAAATACACACACACATAATGAAATTGTTCAATCCCAAAAAAAAAATTAATAATAATAATTAAATTAAATTAAATGTGGAAATAAAATACTGCTAAGAGAAATTAAATGCTTTAATTTTCTTCACTCAGGTTCCAAGTTCCTGTCAAATAGATACAAATATTAATTTCTTTATAAAGGCATTGAATTTAATGAAATATAAAATTGATCTTAAAAAAAATAGAATATTTATATAACTTACATTCCATTCAACCTTCTAAAAGCTTCGAATTTTTTGAGCACTTTCACATTTGAAAAACTCCGGCATATTCTACATATAGTAATTAAATAAAACAAAGTAGAAAAAAAAATTTACTATGAATAGTAAATGTGTACATACTAACCTGTGAGAAAATGGTTTTAAACTGAAGAAATTCTCGTCGAATACTATGCATGTTTGCTTGAATCAATTCCTTATCTGATTTCATTTTTCAAGCTTTCTCTCATTCTCCTCTTTCAATTGGATTATATTTCCTTAATACTCAGCTTTCAAGTCAACAATTTTTGTTTCGTAATGTACCTTCATATCAACAAGTTCCTTTCCTACTTTGAATTTCACTTTGCATAGTTTCCCTTGTCTGCATTTTTGGGCCATTTATTTGCGTAAGCGTTACACCCAAACCATATTCTTTTGCCCTTCCATATTGATCCTCTCCTACAATTTCAGTGTATACATCATCTTCAATAATAGTTTTATCAACATTCTCAGATGCAGCACCATATTCTACAACTAAATCCTTGGCCGACTTCTGGTAACACAAGTAATTTGATTACTTGTTAATTAATTTCAATCTAAATAGCTCTAGAAGGTTCTAATCTTTAAAAGTATAATAATAATCACAATGTACAGATATTCATATGGAACCCTTTACATCTCATTAATATTGAATATACTGTACCACTATAATTTCTGCTACTAGATTGACAAATTTTCCATTTTTTCTTTTACGTGTAATTCCACTGAATTCCAAACGTCCGGGCTCCTTTCCATAAATTTTTTCTGCCACAAAATTTCATGTTAAATCAAGCAACAACCTAAAATACTTATGCATAATTTTAAATCATATTTGATAAATATAAAAAAATAAATACTTAATCTCACATGTTCATCTTTACATCGTGAAAAACTCTTCAAACCACTAGTATGTGGTGTTTTGTTGTGTGCCCTTGTCACCTTACCTTCATCAGAGAGTTCCTGAAAGCAATAATAAATTATTATAAGTTTAGTAATGAAATAAATTTAGAACTTTATAAAAATAATATTTGATTATTTATGTACTTGACCCTTTGGTGAATACCAATATTTTACCAATTTCTTCCTCTTATTTGGTGGCACTCCTACTGGAACTAGGCTAATAGTGTCTGTCTTTGTCTTATCAAGTTTAAAATGGTTACATTTTAAATCAAACTTGTGAGATTTCTACTTGGTGCCAAGTGAGCGTAACACCGATCTTTCAACAAGTGCATTATCAGGGAGCTCAAAGTATGTCTATATCAAATATTAAACACAATATAGTTAATAACATAAAACATAGAATATACATTTGTGAAAGATTTTTATTGCTTACCTTAGTTAACTTCGAAAAATATTATTTTTGTTCGTGTGGCATTAGCCTCCAATCTGTAAATTCCACGGAGCAAAGCTCTTGTTTCCTATCAAAATTTCCAAGCCAACTACCAAATATTCCACCACCTTTCTTGATTGGCTGCCCTAAAGTATAACATTCGATAATAACTTGATTCCTCTGAGGCAAAGTTCAAACATCCTTAACACGAGTTGGTCCTCTTTTTTTCCTCACATTTCCTTGCACATCTAGTTATTAATAAATATGTAAGTATTGTTATCAAGATAATTTTCTAGTAAAATGTACATAATTAGAAGAATTAAAAGTATAACTACGGTTTCAAAATCGGGACTTAATGTGATGAAGAAAAAACTTATACCTCTTATTTCAATGTTATGGTAAGCTCATCTTTTGGTTCTTCATCTAATTCTTCGAATTCGTTCTCTAGACCATCAGGTGCTTGGGTCCATCATCATTAAGTGGTTGAAGCTCTTCGTCAAAGTTTTGTCGGTTAATTTCAAATTGATGGTGAATATTTGTTTCTTCATCTGTCATGACATCGCGAAGACGGCTCCCTAATGTTTCCATTACAATATACCTAATGAAAAAAAGTGAGTATATCAATATATCTGAATTATATATGACAAATATCAAAATATAGCAATTTTCGACTACAAGAAAACGCCTTAAGACAAGTTCAATGTGCAAGGAGAATATTAGATAATAATAATAATAAAATATATACAATTCAATAAGGATCCAGAGATTTCTTTACTTGATGGATACGCAAGTGTATCTGTAGCAACTAAGTGCAAAATTAAGTTAATGAATATGTATATTAGTTTCTTGCATGAGAGAGGGAAGTATGCGTCTATGAATGTTTTTGTAGCATGACAGAGAGTGTGGGTAGATAATAGCTTGAGAAATGGGGATATTAAACGTGGGTGAAAGAGAAAATATTCATGTTAAATAAGTAAAAATTGTGGTGAGCATCACTAATGCATAACCTCATACTACAGATTATTTATTTACCCCACATTGCCACATCCGCACTGCATCAAAATAAAATAACCTATACTCCTTTCTCCCTTGTGAATAACCCTTCGAACAACTTATTTATTGTCCCCACGCCCAATAGTCATCTTTTAATTTCTACTTTTAACTATTGAACTATGTCTTATATTTTATATGTTCCTAATGCAATTTTTATAATTTTTATTTAATATTTCACTCTTAATTTATATATAATATATGTATTTTTCATATAGTGTATATTTCATACGTATTATTAAATTTTACATATAATGAATATAATTTATATATAAACTTCTTTCAATAATTTTAATGTTATTTTAATAATATAATAAGCACGCTTGATTTTCAAGCTAGACGGCTACTTAAATACAAATAAGCATAAATAAATTACACGATAATTCATAAATCTAAACTGATTAAATGCTTCATAACCAATTGAGTGTTACATAGGTCACTTATATTGGCTGGCTATTCTAAACAATTGGTTGTATTATCCCCCTCATCTTCAATAATTATACTGTGCAAAATAATGCACATATACATAATATCCCTCAAGTTATTGTTGTACAAAAAAATGTCATGAACTTCTTATCATTGTCTGATGAGCTTGGAGCACCCTAAATGCACGCTTGACTTTCATTTATGATATATAATAGAATTATAGAATAACAATAAGTTAAGATAAAAAAATGTATGAAAGTGTGAATGAAGTAAGAGAGAGCACCAAAACTAATGAAAGAAAACTATAAAATATAACAAGTATTTCTAGGCAAAATATATATTTTACAAAAACAAGAGAAGATTGTAGTAAATTTTGATAAAAGAAACCACTATATTAGATTAGATCAAAAAATCTCAACAGCAAAGTTTCAATATGCCTAATATTTTACGAGAAAAAAAAGTAGCAGCAGTGATGTATATATCTCAAATGGGTGTTTACCATTCTCCACTCTCAAGATAAATTATAAAAAAGTAAAGTCTTCAAATAAATTTTAGAATTATGACAACCTCAAAAAAAAAAAAAAAAAAAAAAAAAAAAAAAAAATCAAGATCACCAATATCCAAAATAAAAATCACCTTGTAAAACTCAATAAAAATAGCATTGTTATCACGCATATAGAAAATAGAATTCTAAATAATGTGATAAGCATAATTCTATAAAAGCTAATAGATAAAAGGTTATGAATATTATTACCTCATTTGTTCCTAGTTATCATAATGTTCTTCAACATCCACCCTGGTCCAACTGATCCAACCATCGAGAATGCTAGTTACTTTCACATTTTGAGGCATGCGTTCTTTGTAAGTACCATCCTCCTCATGTTGTGATCCCAAACCCTTATCATACAAATCTCTTGGTTTTGTACAAATCACTTGGGACCAGTCATTGCATTTCAGATCATGTACGTAAAAGACTTGTTTCACTTGTGATGTGAATACAAATGGATGTGAATACAAATGGATCATCTTTAAGGGAGTTCCCTGTATGTGTTAACTTGGACAAATTGACAAATTGGAATCCATTTTTCCTTTTCAATCCTCTTGATGTATTGACATCAAACCAATCACATTTTAACAACACAAATCTTAAACATTCTATAGTAATAAGCACACTAAGGCTTTCCATCTACTTCCACAAGTACTCTGCTATTTTGAGTTTTTCTTAATCTATCACGATTTTTGGTATGGTATCTAAATCCATTAATAATGAACCCACTAAATCGTCCAGAATGTTGGATGGGCCTCAAGCAACAACAATTAACTCTTCTAGATAATTGTTTTTCATCATAATAGGCACCTAATCATGCACTAAATAATTACAATTATATAGTTATGTAGGATACACAATGGATCTAATTATATAAATCCGCACTTTAGTTACTCACTTGATTCAAAAGCGATACTGGAAAATCTTCCACCATCCACTTTTGTTCTACCTCTGAAGTAGCTCGATTTGGACGATAAGCTCTTCTCTAAGCTTCCAAAAAATCACTAAATTACAATACATAATTAGTACTGATATTAGAAACAAGATAATTTAACAAATAATTTATAAAGAAAACAATAAATGTATGTACCTACGATATTGATATATTTCTTCATAATGAAGCAACACATATCGATGAGCTTGTGCTAAAGTCATGCTATCAAGAACCATACTTTCAACTTTCCCTAGTATTCGTCCACCACTTGAGAAAAGAAAATGCTCTTCTGATTCTAGATGATCAAAATTCCTTTGAGGACGATTGAATGTTGTCTCCACATCTTGAAGTTAACGCGAACAAAATGTTAAACATTCTTTTGTAATAAAACCTTCTACAATGGAACCCTTAGGTTGAGCTCCATTTCGCACAAGAGATTTTAACAACATCAAATCCCTTAAAACGTATATTGCAAGGTTGTGTATTAGAATTCTAGATTGTAGTTCTAATGTAATATTTATGAGTATATTGTATTACAATTTATTGAGGAATTGCATCAGAAAATATAGTGATAAAATCAAACCTTTCAACATGATACATCCATCTAAATTGCTCTGGACCACCAAGTATAGATTTTTCCACTAAATGTATAATCAAGTGAACCATAACTGTAAAAAGACCCGGGGGTAAGGTCTCCTCTAGTCGAGATAATGTTATTGCAACATTTTCTTATCATTTTTATAGCTTCTCAGGATGAAGGATCTTAGAGCATAATGATTTAAAGAATGATGATAATTCGGTGATGATAGCAACCAAATTAGGAGGCACATAAGCTCATAGAGCAATTGGGAGTATACCTTGCATCAATATATGAGAATCATGACTTTGAAGATTAGAAAGCTTGCGATCTTTATGATTTACACACCGTAATATATTAGATGCATATCCATTGGGAACCTTCAGATATTTCAACACATTTAAGACAAGTCCTTTTATTTTGCACTCATAGTGTAGCATGTTTGAGGCAAACGAACTACATCATTAGGTCCATTTATAGGATGGAGATCGTGCCTTATACCTAATTCCACCAAATGAAGTTGTGCTTTGTAGTTATCTTTACTCTTACCTTCAACATTGAGTAAGGTATTAATGATGTTATCTGAAACATTCTTCTCTATATGCATCACATCCAATTATGACGCAAAAGATTAAATTGCCAATATGGTAGGTAAAAGAAAATACTTTTTTTCTTCCACATGCAATGAGATACACTCTGTTATGTTTGTTCTACTCTGATGAAATCATCATCCCCATCAAACTCCTCTACCTTTTCACTATTATTAGTTCATTGTTCATCAAATACCGATCCTATAGAATTATGTATAACATCCCTTGTTCTTTTAGTTGCTGTTTTTTTTTTAGATTTTTCATAAGTGAATAATCTAACCACATCCAATTGTTTTGAGACATCATTACCTGAAAGAGAAGAAGGAAGATATCGTAACTCTTCAGTGCCATCAAATTGGTCACTTTGAAAGTGAAAAGGATGATTAGTTCGTAATCATATATGATGTCCCGTATAGTAGAATTTTCCCCCATTGGATAACCATTGAGAATGAGGTTGATCCCCATAATAAGGACATGGAACACGACCAAAACGACCCTTGGTACTCCAACCTGATAAATAAGCATAAGCAGGAAAATCATTAATGGTCCATAAAAGACATGCTCGTAGTTTGAAGTTTTCCTATTTAGAAGAATCAAAGGCATCCACACCAACCCATAGTTGTTTGAGCTCCTTAATTATTGGTTGTAGGAAAACATCAGTATCATTTCCTGGACCCTTCTCCCCTGGAATAACCATTAACAATATCAATGAGGATTGTATCATACAAATCCATAGCTCTAAATTATTTGGAATCAATAAAACTGGCCAGGTGTTATATGTAGTACTCATTGTTCAAAAGGGGTTAAACCCATTAGAATCTAGTGCTAACCTTACACTACGAGAATGAAAAGCATAATCTGGAAATCTATTATCAAACTCTTTCCAAGTTTTCCATCTGCTGGGCGCCTCAGCTTTCTATCTTTTGTACAACCTTCCATATGCCATCTCATTGATGGTGTAGTTTTGAAGACAAGAACAACCATTTTAGTCTTAGCATTAAAGGAAAATACAGTAGGACCTTAGCTGCCTTTTTTTTTTCTTAGCTTATCTCCATGTTCATTTATTGTAGTATCATAAGCTTCTTTATTCATTATCCACCTTGAAGACAAGCAAACATTGCAAGTTTCATTATTCATGGTATCATTTCAATACAAAATACAATCATTAGGATAAGAGTCAATTTTCTGATATCTAAGTCCCAACTCAATAATCTTTCTAGCTTCATAATTAGAAGGTGACAAAGAAACACCAAGTGGAAAGGCTTCTATCAATAACTCAAGAAGCTCGCTGAAAGACTTTGCTGACCAAACAAAAAGACATTTAATATGGAATAAGCCCAACATGAAAGAGACTTTTGAGAATTTTACACAACCAGGATAAAGTTCTTCATCACTTTCTTTATCTATATTTTTGTATCTACAACTATTATTATTTATGGAATCTCCACCTAAAGGCAGTCCGTCATGAGCTAAATGTTCACTTTCATTTGGTGAATTCAAATTCTCATATACTCTTGTTACATCTTGTCCATAATGTTTAGTTGATACCCCGAATGCATCTTAGAGAAGTCCGCTTATCTGATAGTCTCCATCAAGATTTTCTTCCACGTTTTGGGAAATGGGCTCATTAGTGTTGTATTGATATTCAGATGAAGAACAAATAGTTTCACCATGAAAAACCCAAGAATTATAACCTTGTGAAAACCATGCCATACCAAATGCTCATGAAAAATCTTCACATCAAATGAAAATCTATTAAAACACCTTTGACATGGACAGTAAATTGTTCCATTAATTGATGATTTTTCAATTGCAATTTTGATAAAATTGGCCAATCCAACAGTAAATTCTTTGCTAGACCTAGGCTCTTGAATCCACTTTTGTCTATTACCGCAAAATTCATTTATGGTATGCTTTAGTAGATGCAAGTTTGGTTAAGTTGGCAACAACCACATTTCTCTTGGACCATTTGGTAGCTTTATATAAAACAAAAAATGAAAAAAAAAATCACATAAGGAACATATGCAATGTACTATCAAGGAACATGTTACAATAGATAAGCTCTCAAATAGTTGTTCAATTATAATCTTATTTTACTTTATAATTTACTAATTTGAAAATAAAATTTGGTGGTGTTAAGAACAAATTGACAATTTTTAAATTTTAGTCTCAATAAGACAGGCCAAAAAAACTGAAATATTCACATACATAATGAAATAGTAAAATCTAAACTTGAATTCAACATAATAAAGCTAAGAATATTAAACAAGTATTTCATCAAACAGGTTGTATGGATCTACTAAAACTCACCACAAACAATATTAAAAACTTGAAATAAAAAAAAAAAAAAAAAAAAAAAAAAAAAAAGAAGAGGAAGAACTTGTTGGAGGAACAACAAAAACATGTATATGATGATCGGGTTGTCCCAATCATGGAGGTAACCCATAGATAGATAAATATTAAAAATAAAAAATAAAAAAAAGACAAAAGTTAGTCCTTAACATCTTTATGCAAAAACATTGAGTAACTTCCTCTCATTTTCCAATTCGTATAAAATGATCCAACACAAGCTCAATAAATCTATCTTTCACCATGAAGTAATGGAATTCGTGATTGCTTCCTACTACTTGACTTGGAGCAATAGCAGACCCCCCTCGGAACACCCCATAAGAGAGAGAAATGAGTGGAATTGGGGGAAAATAGTTAATTATTTTAGTAACAGTGATTTACAGATTAAGAGGTAGTAGGATAAGTTTGTTACATATATATTCTTTTGGGAATAGACTTCATATAAATTCTTGAATATATATATGTCTTTCACATGACCTTAATAAATTGGGACTTTATAATTTTCCAGTCAGCCCAATTACATGGCAGCGCCAGCGTATAATATCATGTCACATCAGACCAGATCCGAGGAATAATGAAGTGATAAGATTGTAATTCTTCTATTATGCAAGGCTAATTCAAAATTAACATTTCAGTAGTATCTTGATCAAGCCAGACCTCGACAATCTTGAGGGCCCTCCCATTTTTTACTACAAGAAATAAGAGTTGGATTTCAAATGTCTTCCACTTAAGCTCAAGTAACATGAATATTCTAAAGGAGAAGGTAACAACTGAAGCAAATGCAAGAATAAGGAACGAGTTTCAAGTATCCTTAATGTCCTCGACCTAAGGCCAAGGCTGAATCCGCCATTGCCATCGTCGTACTGTGACAACACGCTGCTGGTGGTTTATACGACTACGAAATGCAATAATCTGGAGAAACTACCATTCTCGGAGGCCATGAAATGGAGAGTGACTGATGAGTACGATAAATCTATGATATTCTATGTTGGCACTGCCATATAATCGAGCTGGTTGGAATATTATAAAACCTCAATTTATTTGAGGTCACATGAGAGGCACATTTTTTTCGATAATAATATGAATTCTTGTAAAAAAGTAGAACAAAAATCGAGCATTAAAAGGATAAATGACGAAATTGGTAAAGTAAAAAGATATTGGACTTATTTTAGACCGCCCAAAAGTTATAGAACTAATTTTGCAATTCTTCCTACAATGATTTATCTTTCCTTTAGAATGGAGCGATTATTGCATCAATTACAATAGATGTTGTGGAGTTTATATATTAATAATTAATAGATGTCATAGTTGAATCTGAATTTATGCCAAGCATATCTGAGTTCTAATAATGGTTGCAAATTGAATTCTCGTGTTATTTTATTAAGTGATATACTATACAAAAGTTTTTAAATAGAATAAAATGTTCTGGAGTTCATGAGTTATGTTTCAAAGTTTGAATTTAGGTATGTTGGTGGGAATATAAATCATTCACATACTTCGTGCAGCGGTAAGAAATTGATCCTTCAACAATTTTTAACTCTTCCAATCTTAGATTGTCCTTTAAATTTCAATAGAGACATATATCGATCATATCATATGAAATGGCTATCAATTAAAATTTTGGTTCATCTTTTTTCTACATTGGGTTATTCTTAAGGAAACATATTTTTAGCGATGGTCACTCTATATTATGGTATTCAGGCTAAACTAATAGAAAGAGATTAAAGATTTATATATATATATATATATATATATATATATATTAAGTATAAATGTTATCTATAAGAAGTATTTTAAAATCTGGGATAGTACATTACTTTATTTATGAGGGTTGTTCCTTGATCAAAACCATTAATTGATTTTTTTATTTTTTAAAATTTATTGCATAGCATTAAATTATTTCGTACTACTTAAATTGAATCTTATGTACTTATATAAGAAGTTCCTTGAAGAATAATTAATAACTTGGAATATACAATAAAATTATTATTATTATTATTATTATTATTATTATTATTATTATTATTATTATTATTATTATTATATTTATTTATTTATTTTTTTAGAAATAGGTGAATTGGTAATATATTTAAAAAATAATCTGTCTTACAATGCTCGGGTACATTACTCTTTTATATATATGAGTGTGTGTGTGTATTAAAGCAGCAAGTATGCCAAAAATAAATTCGTATCTCTTGTCGGTCTAAACTTGCATCTGGACATGCTTTTAACACGCATTAAGTTTATTAGGATAGATAATTATACAACATGTAATTCCAAAATAATTATTTTGAATCTCTCAATTTTTTTATTTGTAATTAATACAGAAAAAGTTATCTCTTAGGCTACAATGTATCTATTTCAGTTTTGACTGGATATTGTATGCTGTGTAATCTTGGACTAATCAAACATTTACTATTTTTAAATGTCTTTTTAACTATTAAACTTTGATTAAGCACAATCCATTGTTGTACCCTAATTTCATCTTTCCGCATTTAATTTTGTGAGTATGAATATTGCAAAGTTTATAAATTTACTATTCAGATGCCAAATTTTACAGTCATTTAAAAAAATTGTTCTTATAAAAACATATGTAGTCACATGAATTATGTGGTCAATCAAATGGTGACATGTGGATAATATTATTTGAAATATCAATTTATATTATGAATTTGTAGACAATGATTGATATTTTAATATAAATATTCACCGGCCAATCAAATATTTCCAAGTGTCCAAATATTATATCTTTGGCAATCAAAATCATATCATGCAAATATGGAAGAAAATTACCTAAATTTTGGTAATAAAATCATATCAAATCGTATCTTCTTATTGAAGGCAGGAAGTGTCATCAAATCTTGAACGACCAATCAAATCGTGTCATTTCACCATGTGCCCATGAAAATAGTTCATATCCTACAACTATAAATAATGACCTATTCTCCACCATAATACATACCACAACCGAATTTGAAGAATTCCGGAGCAAAGGTGAAATTCTCTCCAACATTTAAAAAGTTTTACGAAGGCATTCAAGGCATTTTCCATAGAAGCCTACTATAAACAACGTTCAATCTGAGATCAAGATGCTAAGTCCCTTCGAACAACATTGTTTTGCCAAGTCAGAAATCCATCAAATCAAATAGCTACCAACCCCCAAAATTTCAACATTTTGATGGCAAAGGCAACCCAAGGCAACATATGGCTTACTTCGTAGAAACCTGTAATGATGCTGGGACACATGGAGATCACCTGGTGAAGCAGTTCATCCTCTTCTTGAAAGGAAATGCATTTAACTGGTACTCTGACTTAGGGGCAAATTTAATTGATAGTTGGGAGCAATTGGAAAAAGAATTTTTCAACTGCTTCTACAACATCGACGGTCGAGCTCACAAATTCACGCCAATGGAGAGATGAGCTTGTCATCGACTATATCAATCATTAGAGAATTTTAAGTTTGAGTTGTAGAGATCGATTGTCATATGCTTCAACCATCGAGATATGCATTCAAGGAATGCATTGGAACCTCCGGTATATCCTTCAAGCAATTCAACCAAAGTTCTTCGAAGAATTGGCTACTTGAGGTCATGATATAGAGTTGAGTCTGACAATAAATGAAATCAATGATCCATTTGTTCAAGAACAAAGAAGAAAGAAGAAGAAGAAGAAGAAGAAGTAGAAGAACTTGAAACAGGGGGCAAACTTTTCGCCAACACCCGATATTAAACTGTTTACAATGCTCCTTGATACGAGCTTAAACTATCTACAATGCTTCTACAATGCTCCTTGATACAAGCTTAAACTATCCACAATGCTACTTGATACGAGCTTAAACTATCTGCAATGCTTCTTGATACGAGCTTAAACATTCTACAATGCTCCTTGATAGGAGTATAAACTATCAACAAACTCAAATTCAAGAACTCCGTGATACGAGTATAAACTATCTACAAATTCAAATTCAAGAACTCCTTGATACGAGTATAAAACTATTAACAAACTGCAAATTGAAGAACTCCTTGATACGAGTATAAAACTATTAACAAACTCAAATTGAAGAACTCCTTGATACGAGTATAAACTATAAATAAATTCAAATTGAAGAACTCCTTTATACAAGTATAAACTATCAATAAATTCAAATTGAAGGACTCCTTGATATGAGTATAAACTATCTACAAATTCAAATTCAAGAACTTGATACGAGTATAAACTATCAATAAATTCAAATTGAAGAACTCCTTGATATGAGTATAAACTATCAATAAATTCAAATTGAAGGACTCCTTGATATATGTATAAACTATCTACAAATTCAAATTTAAGAACTCCTTGATACGAGTATAAACTATTTACAAATTCAAATTGAAGAAACCCTTGATATGAGTATAAACTATCTACATATTCAAATTCAAGAACTCATTAATACAAGTATAAACTATCTATCAAATCAAAATGAAGGTTCCTAGATATGAGTATAAACCATCTACCAAATCCAAATTAAAATGAAGAATGTTGGATATGAGTATAAACTATCTACTCCACATTAATAAGACTTTGATATCCGCAGTGAAAGATTTCGAGACTCATTCACTCCCAAATATGTTGTTCGTAAACAAGTCTCGAGGGGGCATTTATAGTTCACATGAATTTTGTGGTCAATCAAATGGTGACATGTGAAAAATATTATATGAAATTTCAATTTAAATTATCAATTTGTAGATAATGATTTATATTTTAATATAACTATTTATCAAGCAATCAAATATTTTCAAGTGTCCAAATATTATTTCTTTGGCAATCAAAATCATATCATGAAAATATGGAAGAGAATTACCTCAATTTTGGTAATAAATTCATATCAAATCACATCTTCATATTGAAGGCAGGAAGTGTCATTAAATCTTGAACAACCAATCAAATCGTGTCATTTCATCATCTGCACATGGAAATAGTTCATATCCTAGAACTATAAATAATGACCTATTCTATACCATAATACAGACCACAACCGAAGTTGAAGAATTTCGGAGCAAAGGTGAAATTATCTCCACTATTCAAGAAGTTCTACAAAGATGTTGATGGTACGACATACCAAAGCCATATCAAGATGGTTGATGACAGGTCTATTTGTGCAGAGTACCTTTACTTATGTTCTTGGGGGTATGTTTGAATTGATGCTCTCTCCTTCTTGCACCAATTTGTGAAGTCTGGAAATGACTCACTGAAATGATTATGTTTCTCGCCCTAATTTGTGAAGTCCTTAAATTTTTTTAATATGGAAATGACTCACTGGAATGATTATGTGGTAGTAATATTGAAAAATAGAAGAAAACAACAATATATCAATCTTAATCTTTTATTCCAAAAGAAAAACCTCTCCCTTCACAACTGATCTTCCTATATTTATAGTTAATTTCCTACTTTAAGGTTGCGATTAGGTTCTCACCTTATGCTTTAGATTTATCCTCTTGTATGGCTGTTGCCTAGCTTTTATATAGACAAATCCTGAAATATGCAGTCATTCAACGAGATCCATTTAGCAATTGTTGTTATGCGGGAACTAATGTCACACAAAATATAAGATCATCAAGGACTTCTATCATGGTATGTGATATTAAATTATCAAAGTCTCTTTGGTAAATGAAGCTTCGCATCACTCTAACCGTATGATATACTTTTGTACGAAAGAAAAAGATGACATCAACACTTTTGGAACTTTATTTAGAGACTTAGAAGTATATATTGGTATTGAAATAATATCTTTCACATTATTTATGTCTAATTATATATTCTCAATTTTTAGAATATTCCAATCATCAATAAAAATTAGTTGCTTGATTAATATTATTATAAACTTTGTTCATTAAGTTAACCAAATATATATATATATATATATATAGTCACCTTCATGAGCTAAATTACTATTATTATCAATTTTGTGTACATGATTTCACAACTTTATAATAGAATTTCAAGCATTATATTCCTTTTTGTTTTTCTGGTTTTTTGGTTTATTTAACACTTGAAAAATCATATTTTTTGCACAATAGTTGAGTTTTTACTTAACTAAGGACATATAATATAAAACTTTGCAGAAGTAGAATAAACAGATTAAGACTTATATATTTTCAAAGAAGAAATCCCTTCTTCCTCTCCAAGGAAGTTTGTTATAATAATGTTTTGTTTCCCAACAAGGTGATGTGTGGATTTACAATAATATAATATCTCTCTACAAAATACCCTTACCTATTTCACACACATTTTTTCTAACAACTACCCCGACCACTAAATCCCCTAAATTTATTTTATTATACTATCACGATGTTTTACAGATGAACAAAAAGACTAAGTTCTAACTGGAAGTAGAATTCAATTCAACAGTAAACAAAACTCTATATCTGAACTCTCTCTATCTCTCTCTCTATCTATCTATCTCTCTCTCTATCTCTCTCTCTCTCTCTCTCTCCCTCTCTCTCTCTCTCTCTCAAAAAATCAAAACAAAACTAAATGAAGCAACCTAGACCTAATTTACATTGGAAAACATATCCTTCTTCAATAGAATATATTTTCAAGATATGTGCAACCTCTTCTTTTCTACCATGGATATATGTGATCTCCTTTTCATATGGTGATTGATCTTTGATAAGGATATAAGACTCCTATACCATCAATTTCGACTATAAATGATCTTCTCTTCTTGTGAGGTTTGATCTTAATAAGAATACTAGAATCTTATGCATTCACTTCTTCATCAATCACGACTGAAGATATTTATGAACTCCTTTCCTTGAATATCTCCATTGTGTAGATCTAATATAATATGAAATTTTTTAATATCATATCTTTTAGTTGTCTATGTAAATAAGATGTAATCAAATCTACCCACATTCCAGATAATGTTTGTTTTTGTCCAATGCTAATTCATCATAAGAAGGTTTGTTTCTTAAAATCCCCCCTTTGGCATATGGGACAAAAAAATAATGCATTATTACAAAATGGAGCTGGCGGCAGGGTAGTAAACACTACTAGAAGCAGATGAATTCTTACTAGAACTGAGTACGTGAACCAATAACAGAACACAACTCATTAGACAACACAATAAAACAAGAACCATATCATAGATCAAGTATTTCATCATAATAACAAATCAACATCACTCATATGAACAAAAAGTCGGCATAATAGTTAAACAAGAAATCTTTTGCTTCAACTTCATCACAGCTCCTTGATCTTTTCTCCATTTTTTGTCCCAAATGTCGAAGGTTTAGTACTTTTAATAGAAGAACTAGTTTCTCATGAACAAATGTCGGAATAACTGCACATGCTTCATATAGTGATAGGCTAGAAATCAAGTGAGGCCTATTGTATTAAGTATTCATTGTTCTTTTTGAATCCTTCAATGGAGGAGGTTCTAAATCCAAACTAGCATTCATCAAGTCGTCCATTATTATCCCTTATTTTTTAAGTATTCCCTATAATAAACTTGAACTTCATCCATGTCCATTTTAAAATCAAGGTTTGCTCCATTGTTAGTCAATCCCAAAAATGTATTCACAATATCGAATCAACATGCAGGATTTCCCATAAACATATACCTTTCCTAAATTTTGAGATTCACGTAAAAACAAGAGGGATGATGAAGAAGTGGGTCATCTGACTCTGGTTCAAAATTGGAGTCGAAGAGAAGTTCTTTTTTTTCCTTTGCGGTTGGACAAAGGTTTCGATCATTCACATCAGCACAACCACTTTGATTTTGTATTGGAACTCTGTGACTTTCATCAAGATCAATTGCTGAAGCACTAGTGAAATAGTAGGTGTGGTGGCTTGGGTGGTGATCGCCAGAGGGTTACTATAGCGGTTAGCTGCTTTAGTACTTGACATCTTAAATGAAATTTTTTGGTTATAAGAACATAGTAAAAAATAGGGGCTAATGGTGAGAATAGATAAAACATACGTTAGATGATCATGAAATTAAAGCATAGTGACCCTTCATCTTGCATTATAAAACAAGTCTAGTGAATATTTGTAAATCCCATCTAAATTTAAAGACCTTGTAATAGGCACTTTGATTTCAAATTAATAGAAGAAAAATAAAAGACTAAGTCTTTTCTAAACACATGATTCAAAATTGAGTTATAATAGAGAGAGAGAGAGAGATAGAGAGATAACTAAATTAATCTAAAGACCAGGAAGTACTCGAATTTGGCAGCAACTTTTTGATATTCCCTTTTGAAGATCCTTTGAACAATTCTATTTTCCACATTATTGTCATTAGACAATAAGAAAGGAGTAATTCATTTTCACTCCATGGAGGACCCTTTGTGTAGTACCTTGTAAACCACACAAGTCAACTATACTAGGAAAGCCCAATGTGACAAGCTCAGGTCCTTTATAATTCGTTAATAATAGAAAAATGAATTGGTGTGATAGCTTTCACAAGTTATGTTGGAATATCTAGGCCATAGTTCATATGAAATACGCAGCGAAAATAATAATTAAAAATTATTCCTATGATATATGCCTAATCTTGCACTTCTACATATATGTAATTAAAATTAGAGTTTAACGGTATACCAATTGTGATTCTCTGTTCTTAGTGAGAATCCATGGATGATCGGATAGTAAGTTGGTGAAGAACCTTAGAAACCTCCTCTCCATATTTATCCACGCCCAACTTTGATACGTAGACACACGATGTACCTTGGTTCTCACATATCCTATTTAGAACGAGTCAAACAATCTAAAACTAAAAATATAGTTTGGAATTATAAACACATGAGAGAGATAAGAGAGCAAGAGAAAATTGAATCCCTCTCTTTTCGTGTATATTTGGATGGACGATCCTATATGGGGATCCCTTTAGGTTTCCTTATCTCCACTTGTCGGACCTATCTCAAAAACTAGACCTTTATATATCTTCTTAGACTTTAATTAATTTATTAGCCCAATAGGCTACTCTCAATTATATATTTAATAGTTTATCATTATTCGTGTTGAAATATTTAGGCCATAGATCATAAGAAATACACAATGAAATTAAATAATTAAAAATATTTCTATGATCTATGCCTAAACTTGCATAGCCTCCCATACACGTATTCTAATTAAAGGTTTATCAATATATATAGTAGGAATCCATGGATCACCGGATCGCACGTTGATCAAGGATGTTTGAAATCTCCTCTCCACGTTTATCAGTGGTTACCCGTGATCGTAGACACATGGTATAGCCTAATGGTAAGTAGATTATTGTGCATATTTTTAATTGATAAAATTGTATTTTTAATATAATTAATTCTTGTGCACTCTTTATTTCCTAATTATTTAATCTTGCTTGGGTGTATCTTGACTACCCTTCTCTTAGCATTAGTTGTGTCCACTCCAACCTTCTTCTTCTTTTCTTTAGGACCTTTCAATCCTTGGGATGAGATGAGAATTTTTTAGCAGCAAACTTCAACGTGTCAGAATTGCCCATCGTAGAATGAGGAAGATAGGTAAGTAGGAGCCTGTCCTCATATAGTTTGACATCCAAGATATTACCTAAGTTAGTCAGATGCTCGATGCCCTCAAGTAGACAAATGAAGACCCTTTCGGCATCTTAAGTGGGCTTAACGTGCACCAACGTTCTTAATTTAATCCTCGTGTTACTGACCAAAATAAAACCATCGAGGGAGCCTTCACAATCATACTATAAATATGACCCTTAAGATGATTCGCCAATTTTTTTGCTTTTGTCCATGTGTGTGAGATACTAAGGTACTTACTGTTTAAGCATACTCATCGTTCTATAAACTTGTACTAACAATACACCTGACCACGTGTGTGTGTCAATTATGTGTGACTACATACAATCTATTAAAAATGGTTCATAAAACTAAGTGGCAACAATCAAGAAGTAAGTTACATGTGTGTGGTGTATTCAAGAAAAAGCTCTCATGCTTCATATAACCCTATGATGGAACTTAGGATTATTCTCTAATCCTTTCCTCCTCAAATATTTTACTTGGATTGGGACTAAGAGGAAATTTATGGATTTATCGATCTCATCAAACTTTGTATGTTTGTTTTAAGTTATTTATTATCCTAAGAATACATGAACATGAAAATATAGATAAAATAACATAAAATAAAACCATACATTTTCTAGCATGCTTCTAAACCTCATGTGACCATGAGCCACTTTCTATGCCATTCAATTCACGAACCATTGTGAATTCAATCTACACATAATTTATTATTAATTTCATCTAGGCACATAAATCCTATATATTACATTTTAGCCTACCCTAACATATATTTCCCTTTAATCGTCTTTAAGTCCAGAGCCTAGTTCTAACAGATAATCCAGTTCACCGTCTTCTTGTAAAGTGCTCCAAAAAATTACAAAATTAAACCTCGCACCTATTCTAGGACTCAAAATAAAATACATGTCCCAATTGCCATAAATAAGAGGCTTGCAAACCCCAAAAATTAATCAATCAAATTAAATCAAAAAATAGAAAATTTTAACCATTAATCAACGGTCTAGACTCAACTCATGAGACCCCAACCATATAAATCGCATAAAAATATTATTCAATTAAATATGATTATGTTGAAATCGTAGAAATAATTGAATCTTTCATATATATCAAATATTTATTTTGTCATATAAAATATGATGGATTGCACAGTCTCCTTGATAATCTAGAACACCCTTAGATAGGCATATATTCACTTAAGAAGATCATATCTTTGAAAAGTCAAAACTTATTCTATTGTCACAATTTTAGGAATTATGCAATCTTTGATAACTTTGAAAAGTCAAAGCATATATTTCATTTATATCTTCTTGAGTTATTATTTGCATAGTTTTAGGAAGAAAATATTTGGATAATTTTTGTCTCCTAAATTATTACGAAATGATATCATGAAGTTTCAGGGACTCTGGATACGTGATTGGATGAACCAACCCATTTCAAGAAAGTGACATACTAGATTGCGCAATCATTCTGGTCTTGGTGCTTAATCGAGTGTTCAAAATCAATCAGAGTGCTAGATCAAACGTATTCTAGGTTGGGTCGAGCATTTATGTTAATTGGCTGAGTGCATTGGTCGGGCATTCACATCTTCTAGTCGAGCACATGGTCGATCAATCCTACTCAGTCGAGCGTTTGTACCTTTTGGTCGAGTTTGCACCCCATGTTGAATGTTTGAACCAAATGTTGTGCTTGGTTAGTGAACGGTCGAGCGTTCACACTGTTTGTAACGGTCGATCAAGTGCATGGTCGAGCGCTCATACTAAAGGTCGAGCGTTCATATTGTTTGACTCATTTCTCCCATTTAAATGTGTATATGTTGTCCATTTCACATCCTACACGTAAATAGCTACCATAGATATAGCATGTCATCATACTTCCCTTGCTTGATCATCATTTGTATATACTTATATATCAATGTATTATGTAAACTTCAATATATCGTGTATTTAAACAAAGAATTTCAATCAACAAATTATATGCACAACATCAATTCAATTATTCAATAATTTCCAAAAATTTAATTTTTTCAACAATAAATTAAAAATGAATCCAAATATCGAAGATAAATAAACAATCAACCCGTATACGACATGCAACCTGGATCTGATTTCAATGTTGGAATAGGAAGGCCATTGATCATACAAATTACACAACAAAAGTAAATAACTAAAAATATTTCTACGATCTATGCCTAATATGCATAGATTAGTATAGATAATTCTAATTAAAAGTTTAGCAATATACTAAACGACTTCACATTCTTAGTGAGAATCCTCAGATGACTAGATTGCACGTTCATCAAAGACATTTGAAACCTTCTCTTCAAGTTTATTCATGCCTAGTTTTGATGCATAAACATACGGTGTAGCTTGATTCTCGTATATCCCTTTAAGAACAAGACAAATAATATAGAACTAAAAAATATAATTGAGAATTCTCAACACATGATAGGAGAGAGAAGAGAGAACACACAAAAAGAAAGAAGTCGTCTTCTCTTGGTTGTTGTGCGTCTGTGTATGTTGTGTTCTCACTTTAGGGACCAATTTGTTTTAATTCCCTAAATTTTTCCTCATGGGCATAGGAGTCCTAATCTCCATGTGTTGGACCTATCTTCAATAGTAGACTTTTAAGAGTTTTTTTTGGCTCTAATTAAATCCTAGAATTAATTCATAAGCCCAAAAGACTACTCCTAATTAATTAATTAATTTTCTAGCATTATTCATGCTTAATTAATTATTTGTCCAAAAAATAAAATTAGCTCAATAATTAATTCTCTCAATAATCATTTAACTAATTAGGCTGACATAATTAATTTGTCTAACAAATATTAATTAGCCTAATAATTAGTTCATCTGTGATTAATTAATTTTTTTCTCTATTCCAACGCACTGTAATCTAGTTATGCATGTGACCCCTTAGGTTCATCACTTCACCTAGTCTAAGAGCAAGCAATTCAATTGAAAGATTAATTAATCACCTTTAAATTTTCCAATTCTTAGAACATTCATTGTTCATGTTCAGCAAACAATACATGAGGGACTTATAAGGTAAAAGATGAACTCGATGTACAAACCTTTCATCCATAGTTACCGTGCAAATATAATCATTTCGCTCAGTTCTTTGATTAATGTATAGGGCATAGTCATTCAATAGAAACTCATAATTGACATTAATAACTATAATGATCCTCACAAATTATATTGATTTGTTGGCCCATAGTGAGATCTTATCTCTTAGTTATAGTCGACATCTTACACAAGGTCTTTATTGGATACGATAAGTGTAGAATATATAGAGAAACGATCCCACAAGATTACTCTGTGGACCAGCCTAATTTTATATTATAGCTACATTGATCTTAAATATAGTCCACCATAGCTAACGGACCCCCTTTTGGCCCCTTAAGAGAGGTTTAGGAACTAGTGAAATATACAGCTGCCCATGGAGGATCACATGCATGCGTATAATCTAAAAACTAATTAAAGCACCTAAACATATCAGAACCTTGATTTTTCTATTGCCACTATGGCCATCAAATGGTTTGAGTTCTCTGCCAGATCAATTCAATTTGATCATTCGGGGCGAACATCAAATCCACTGGCCTTCATGGTATTTCAGCACTAATATTTATGGAACGTGAGATCCACTCCTCGAGTAGCGTAATGCTAAATGCAAGCTTATATGAATCATACAATATCACTTCTAGTAGATTATACGGCTTCGAACATTAATGATCTCAACCACCAAAACTTTTTTCATGACCACCAACCCGTGTGTGACACAGTTTCCTAGTTACCGAGATCGTGAGATTTCAGTATCATATAAAAAATAAACATTAATGAATACAGTAAAAAAGAAATTTCTTAATATTTTATTTATATTCATAAAGATTGTACTTGAAATATGTGTTTTTTAGGTCAACCTAAAATTTGGCTGCCAGAATACATGAATGCTTCTACTCTTGAAATTTGATTTGGAGATAAAAGATAAAACAGGGAGTTAAATTATGTGGTTGACCACCTTAGTTACATGATCCATGAACAGGGTATTAGACCACTACTATAGAGCTTTTCAGACGTCCAACTTTCTACTATCACAATACATCGACATAATTGATCCACATTGGATCATCCAAAGTTCGAATCAGTAGCACGTCGATACAATGATATCATAAATTTTCTTGTTGATAAAATTTTCCCTCTAGGAATGACCAAGGAAAGGAAGAATAAATTGATAATTGATAATTTTTAATAGATTTGAAATCCCCAAAGCTATCATCAGTGATCGAGGAAAACATTTTCATAATAGGACTATGGAGACACTACTAAATAAGAACGACATTTTGCATAAGTTATCCACATCCTATCATCCTCAAACAAGTAGTCAGGCTAAAACGTCAAATTGAGAAATCAAATCCATAATGGAGAAAACTATGCAATCAATTTGAAAGCATTATAGCGTAAGACTTGATGATGCTCTTTGGGCATATTGGAAAGCTTATAAAACATGAACTGGAATGTCTCCATATACTGACATAATGCATTTATGGTCCCTCAATTATTCCTGAATATTTTGGAAGGTACTTCAGTTTAAAAAAATAAAAAATCATTTTATAGGTCCCTCAATTATTAAATTTGATTTTGAAAAGTTCTCTCAGTCATTTTTAAGTAATCTTTATCAATTCAATCATTAGAAACTTCTACATAGCAATTTTTATTTTTAAAACGTTATGTAATATTCTACACCATTTTGTTTTTTTATCTATGCTCAATAAAGAATTCAAAAGTACCTTATTTATTTCTTTTACCTCAGATAAAAGTTCAAGGAGCACATCAAAATTAAATCTTAAAAGAATAAAATAGAAAAAACAAAAATTCAATCTTTGAAGGACACGTTAAAATAAGTTTTTGATAAATGAGTGACATACATAAATGTTTCCACTATTGACGGACCTTTACAAATATTCACGGATAATAGAGGGAGCTAAGAATATATTTTGGCTTTGCTAGTGGAACTTGAGGACAAAGTATACTAGGCAATTCAGAACTGCAATATGGATTTTGACAAAGCTGATGATCAAAGAAATCTATAGCTCAAAGAACTCGAGGAAATAGGGAATAATGCATTACAAATTCCTTCATTTACAAGGAACACACCAATGCCTTCCATGATACTCGATTTACATAAAATAAAATAAAATAAAACAAAGCTTGTTATTGGTGAAAATTTTATTTTATCACTCCCCTCTTAAATTATTTCTTATTAAATTGTGTACTTGTTGGATTGGACATTTCATTGTTCTGAATATCTTTCTCAATGGTGCAATAGAAATCAAAAGCTTTAAGACGAAAAAAATCTTTAAAGTCAATGGGCATCAACTAAAGTCACACTTATGAGATTCCAAGAATTGATATGGAATATATTGAGCTTGAGGATACATTGAATAAATGAACACAAAGCTCGTCAAGCCAATGGCGTCAAACAAAGATATTGGATAGGAGACAACCCATTACTTTTCTATTTTTTCTGTACTTTTCTTCACTTCTCTCATCTTATTTTCGATATCTCTGAACTGATATTTCTCATATTTTGTTTTTAGGTGCACCAGCTCGAGGAACAATAAGAGGATATATATATATATATAGTGAGTCTATTTTGAAATAGTTGCACGTGTAACACGATTTAAAGTATTACTTGTATAACTATAAAATATTACTTGTTCAACTATAAAATATCACTATATTTTAAGGTAACTAATCAGCAGTAATACACTTAGGTAGTGTTTACTTTAAAAGATATGTATTATGGTGTATAGGATAGAGGTGTGTTATAAGGGGTAAATTAGGTATCATGTCCTATGTTTACTTCCTGGGATAGGATTTGATGTATTATCCTAATAAGTTATCTACTTCACTGGATTGCTATTGAAGATCTAATTTACCTAAATAGCCTTAGTGTTATTAGCATAAAAAGTAGACTATTAGTTCACACAATACTGAATTTGCAGTGATATTTTGTTAAACATCATGCGTAAAATAAGCTCAACAAAATCAGGAGTACAGTAGACAAGCCATTTCTAGGCCTCTACTTTATCAAATGGATACAAATAACATAATTAAAAGCATCAAGGATCAGATAATCAAACATTTGAACTCCACAAACCAACAAAGTCCTGTCAGTGATGCATAAAAAATGCATGATCCAAGGAGACATAAGAAGATTAAAAGATACACATGGAATACTTTTACAAGCATTCACTGATAGAGCAAAAGAAAGATTTAGAGAAAGAAAGATTATAGTTCGCACAAAACTTCTGCAAGCTTACTCGTAATTTGTTGAAGCTGAAAGAACTCAGAATGTGATGAAATGAGAGAATCAAACCCATCATTATAATCTGAGAATTATTTAATGAAACGACTCATCTACTCACTTACAAACACCAACGCACGCTATAAAGCTTCCACTAAATTTACTCATTTATCAATCTATGTTAAATTACGAAGATTACAGCAACATTTTGGAGACAACAATCAAAATAGTTCAAAAAGATTTGTTGTCGAGGGACAAACAAGTAATTAACTATTTATCTAAAGATCCTACGGCCTTACGCCTTTGTCCTGATAAAGAAGGAGTGGATTCCTAACATTAGAAAAAACAATTATGTACTAATATGCAATTGAATGTTCAAATACTTCTCATAACCATGAAAAGGCAAGAACTTCAAAAAAATAATTTCCAGAAAATGATGTTTCTATAAGTTGGAAGAAAAAATATATTTTTCCAAAAAATTGAATCTTTACAAAAGATCAATTGGGAAATGCAAAAGAGATGCACACATGAGGGCATGTGGAAGGATAAGAGGGTGGTGCATGTGGCTGCGAAGGCTGTTGCATAGTCATGAACAACGTATGCAGCGGATTCATCGGTTGGTTGGGCTTCACCAAATGAGGTGAAGGTGGAGGCGGCTTGTCCAAATTTGCTAGCTGTTGCTACTCCATTGTCTATGAGCTACCACTAAAGCTAGTAAAATCCAGCTGCCTCACCGGCTTCCTTGCTGGAAATCCATTCCCGCCATAGAAGGAGCCTCTGATTGTAGGCGGCGGCGGCAGATTTGCTCAGTCAGAGAAGGTACGATGCATCTGCCGCGGTAAGTGTTGTGAGGAAAGGGAAAAGGGTTTATGTGAGAAGGGGTGAATTTTGTGATTTTGAGTTCAAGTACAAAGGTAAAAATGTAATTGTACAGGGTCATACAGCGAGGAACTCCAGTTTCAAGCGGACACTGAATCCACCCATTTGGACTCGAGTTATGTGACAATCCCAGTACCCAGAATTTGAACTACTTTTTCAACATTTAAAGTAAACATGGGATATGGTTGGATAAGATATCCTTATCCAATCTTTTCCCATGAAGTAAATACCACCTTCAAAAAATAGTTACACTGGTAATACCTTAAATCGTGTCACATGTGCAACTATTTTACAGGAGCTTTTGCGATATATATGTATGTACATATATATAAGAAATCTGCCTAGGGTCAAAAAAGGGAGAAACTAAGGTTTCTACTCTTTCTAACCCATAACCATCTCCAGCAATCTAGAAAGCCAGTTCTTCAAAGAAACATGTTGCTACATCGCTTACTCTTGCCACTACACCACCACGCGAGCCTATATACCCACAGATTGCAACCATCTCACTCTAGGACACCATCTTTGCATCTTTGCCATCGGGTAACCCGAACCCAGCTTCACCATCATCATGTGCCAACCAGACTAGTTCTCACCTACACCACACCACCTACACACCCTGCACTGTTTACACATTTTTGGCACTATTGTTAGAACAAAATGAGGTAAAATCAAGCGTGCCCAAGGAGGATCCATCTCCTCCCAGCAATATGAGTCAATTGACAAAGAGGACAAATAGATCAAAACCTCACACCATATCTACCAATAGTTTGCAGATAGCACTAGATCAGTCACATTTCAGAAGGGGTCTTTTTTTACCTTTTGAACTGTCAAAACATTCGTATTTAGTGACCCCTGCAAATCCAAATTTACAGATGGTTGTCACATAGAAAATTAAAACCCAACTCTTTTGTGTTGAGGAAGATTTACTTAAATACTTGAGTTGTTTGATGATGTGAGTCGGTCATTGTATGTGTTGGGATGGAAAGAGTTGATGATGCGGAATTATTTAGTGTATGAGTGTTTAACATTGGAGTTTTTGAGTTCTTTGGAGGTGGACTATGAGGGAAATGGACAAATTATGCTTTGACTCGATGGTCAGGACTTTTGTTGAGGTTTTGAGAGATTTAGTGGAGCATTAGGGCTTCCAATTGTTGCTCTGCATGAGATATACATAAGCAACGATTATGCTTAGCATGAAATAAATCAATTGTTGCTCTGCATGAGATATACATAAGCAACAATGATGCTTAGCATGAAATAAATCAAGTGGTGGAGTATATCAGGCCCCGAATGCATGTCCAAGTTCCATTTGCAACCATGTGTTATGATATTTGCATCGCCTAATGACGGACACCACTTTTACAAGATGAATAAATAAGAATGTAGTCGAAAGCGCCAAATTGAAGCTCCTATAGGTGATGTTACACAAAACAAATGAGTACACATTGCACCTATCATTCTTGGCCACATGGAGTTTGTCTGCGAGGCCAAGGGAGATCTTGTCATTGGAGGAATTATAATTGCACTCATTTTATAGAATTAGCATCAATTTTATCAAAACAAATTCCAGATGTTGGGGCCGAGAGGTTGGATCTGAACAAGCATCGAAAGATAAATCTTCTTTCACAACAACATTTAGTGGAAGATCTCGGCGACAAAGTCCATCGACATTCAAAATTGAGGATTCACTTCATCCTAAGTGAATTAACTATGAAAATGATGTACAAGGCTTTCCCGCAGCTATCAAGCAGGCTGCTCGAACCAAATAGAACATTACAAGAGAGAGATTCAGAATGTGACATAAATACGTGGGCATCCTTACATTGACTCGAAGAAATTAATGCACCCTCACTTGAAAGGTTGCTGAAATCCTCCAACTATTGTGTTCGTGGTATAACCCTTAACAATGTGGTGATTTCTACTACTTAACTTTTTCTATTTCATAATTATGTTAGCATATTTTCTCAACTTTATATTTTGGTTAAGTTTGGGGGCAGGGTATTTGAAGAAATAGAGTAGCAAAAAAAATAAAAAATAAAAGAGACTTGGAATATCTTCAATTTTTAAAGTTTCATTATGTTTTTGCCTTCTATCTCAAAAAGACAGCTCCATGTTCAATAAAGAAAAATTTGAGCAAGAGCTACCACACTTTATCCCTATCTATGGTTATTTCAATGTTGCTTGGGAACAAGCAATGATATAAGTTTGGGAGGATTTGATAGGTAGAATAATATGCATAATTTAGATCGATAGAAACATGTATTTAACACATTTAATCTTCTAATATTTGTTATTTTTCTACTTATTTGTGTTTGGGTTTGAGGTACTGTAATTTGTAACTTTCATGTTTAATGTAGCTTATTTGCAATAATTTTGAGCTTGGAGAAACAATAATAGGTAAAATAATGGGTCTTGAAAATAAAGATTGATCTAGTACATTAGATCCATAAGCCCACATTGGATGACCCAATGTGTGGGCCATTGGCCCATCTATAACAAGAAGAAGTTTAGGCTACAAATCCCGCTATCCATTGTCAACAAAGGTTGCATACCCAACAACCTTTATAATTGATAAGGATGACTACCTTGACGAAGACATAGGCATTGGTAAAAAACCAACCAATCATGAGCAACATGAGCAAAGGTTTGACAAAATGCAAAGCTTATTAAGGAGCAGAAAAGAGAGAAGTGTATGAGGGTTAAAAGAAAGAAAGAGAACCGGGGGGGGGGGGGGGGGGGGAGTATCGTGGATGCTCGTTTCCACTTTCGATTCCTAATCTATTGTTTAGTTGTTCTTTTTTTTTTTTTTTTTTTTTTTTTAATTCAGACAAGAATATGTGATCTGATGTTATGATGTGTGACTAGACTTTCATATTGTCCATTTGATATGATATTGAACTTTAGTCAATAATTTTGTATGAATAGTTAGTCTTGTTTTCTTTTATAGTTCTCATTAGTTTTTCATATTACTTGGTTTATCCATTATGATAGTTTTTCATATTACTTGGTTTATCCAATTTAAAAGAGTAATTTCAATCCAGCACCCTCCTTTTACTTGTTTATTTAGAAGATTAATACAAAAAGAATAAATTATTCAATTCGCTTTCTACGGGATTGACCTTACTCAATGCTCCTACTATTTAGTAAAGAAAATAATTTTTGTCAACAGAGTTAATTATGATCTCTAATCTTGTTAAATTTGCATCCTTGTATATCTAATTTATAGCAAATTAATCAAGAACACATACGAATTAGGACACAAACTCTAGTTATAATATGTAGATTTTCAATGTAACAACCCATATTTTATAAAAGCCTTTTTCTTAGCAAAATAACTTTTTTTTTAAAGAGAGAGAAAATAAAATAAAACAACAATAGTCACGCTCCAAGTAAATCTAGACTGTTAAAACATAATAACTGATCAAAATTCCAAAATAAATTAAACATTCAATAAATTCAAACGAGATTAATAATAAGCATAATGTGGAATTAAAGTAAATCATTTAGTTAACCCGAAAAGTCATCAAAATAAAAATTTTGTTCTTAAATACGAGATTATTTTAATAAATCAACACCAACATCCATTCAGTTCACCATCCGCTCCTTCATCCTGAAATATTAAATTTATTAAGAGTGAGCTACCTTCAACTTGTGGGGTTTAAATTGTCAAATTTCAATACAAGAAAGTAAGTAATATATTTAAGCAGAATGTGCATTGTAACAATATAAATGATAAGATCGACTAACGGATCACATATCTTTATTAGATCCACTAGCGGATCACATAATATTGTGGGATCAACTAAAAGATCAAATAAAATCACATATCACATATATAAAGCAAAAATATTCTAAGCATGTAAATTCGACAATATTGAAATAAAAAATCCAACCTTAAAGAAGTGTTGACTTAAATGGTACATGCATGAATGAATGTGTGCTAAGCCTCGTAGCCACGATTGTTTGTTCCTACATTATAAATATTTAAACTTAATAAATAAATGATCAAATTATTAAGAAAATTGAAAGAAATAAAATATATATTTAGATATTTATATCTTATTTATTCAAAAAAAAATTGGATGAAGATACAATGTCAACAAAATTTAAAAGACAACTCAAGGTTAAAAAAATAATAAAAAAATAAATAAACATTTAGGCTGAAGATACATGTTTAAAAGAAAATGGGGTAGATTTTAAAATTTTAGAAAGTTAGGAAAGCAGCCCCTTCCCCAAACTTTCACAAGGGAGAGTGACATGCTACCGAAAAAATGTCACCCTAGTGGTAGGTGGTGTTCTGGCGGGAAGCATGCCGGAAGAATTAGGATATAAACTTGGAGAAGTCTTGCTCAGTAGAGTGAAAAAAGATAATCTGTCTTGTACATTTGTATTATTGCAATGAATGGTTGTATGATTACAAATTGATTAGGGTCTAGTAATTTATAGTTAATTTTTTTTGTTTAATTAAGGTAGAATTCCTTGATTTTTTATTCATAATACTTAGGCGGAAGGACTTCTCCTTCCTTGTAACATTTAGTGGAAAAGAAAATTGTGGTCAAATAAAACTTTGTAGATTTTGAAATTTTTTAGGGCTCTTCTAATAATTTGGACTAAAAATGTTGGGCTAAGAATTCTAAGAGTAGACTAACAAATCATTAGTTTTATTTATTTCAACTTTTTGTTGAAAATTTATTAAGGGCTCTATTACACACACACACACACACACGCACACATTTTTGGGGTCAATTCTAGTTATATTGATGTCTCTCATTTAACTTGCTCGGATCCGACTATCAAGCTCTCGCTCTTGCTTACCACCCTCGGTCCACTTCACTTTCCGAGCTAGGTTTGTGTAATTATTGTATCGAATAGTTACGGAATCAGGCTTTAAATTACGCAGCATAGCTTAAAATAAATTAAACTAAAATGTTATGCATGAAAATGAATGAATTTGACAAATAATTTATCACATAAAATTTTGGGTGTTACACACAACCCTCGTAAGAGAATTTTCGTCCTCAAAAATTCACGTCATACCTAGGAAGTTAAAATCTGGATATTTAACTCACAACTCATCTTCTCATTCCTAATGGCTTATTCCTCGCCATGACGACAACATTGGACCTTAACTAGAACAATGTATTTGTTTCGGAGTTGGTGAATTTTGCGATCTATGATGGCCTCAGGCTTCTCTTCATAGGATAAGTCTTTATTCAATTCTAAAATTAAATAATTGACAATATGACTAGGATCATGGATGTACTTCCTTAACATGGAAATGTGGAAAACATTGTGTATAGCAGCAAAATCTACAAGCAAAGATAAACGATAAGTTAAGTCTTCAATTTTCTCAAGGATTTCGAACGATCCTACATATCTTGGCCTTAACTTTTCTATTTTTTCAAAACATATAACTCTTTTGATTGGTGCCGCCTTAAGAAATACCTTATTCCCGATATCAAACTCCAAATCTTTCAGTCATTTGTCTGCATATAAATTATGTCAATCTTGTGCCACTTTAATTCTTTCTCATATTTTATGGACGACGTCTATCGCTTCCTTCACCATTTTCTATCCCTATAACTTTCTCTCTCCAACCTCATCCCGATGCACAGGTGATCTGCACTTCCTCCTATATCGTTAACTGAAATTTGTTGTTGTAGACGAACTTTACCAAAGGAAAAAGGTGTTCCTAATTATTTTTCATATCAAGAATACATGCCGTCAACATGTCTTCTAGAATTTGGGTTGTCCTTTCAAACTACCGATCAATTTGAGGATGGTAGGTGGTGCTGAAACTTAATGTGGTCCCCATGGCTCTTTGTTGGCTTCTCCAAAATTTGAAGTGAAACTTCGGTCTCAATCTGATACAACGGATACTAGAACCCTGTATAATTTCACTATCTCTCGAACATAAATTTGAGCATATTGATCAACTTGGAGGTTCATCTTAATTGCAATGAAGTGTGTTGATTATGTAAGTCAGTCCACAACCACCCAAACGACGTGGTTCCCTCTTTCCGACCGAGGTAGTCATACGACAAAGTCCACAGCTATGTTCACCCACTTCCACTCCGAAATGTGAAGAGATCATAGTAATCCAAAAGGTCATTCATGTTCAGCTTTCCCTTGTTGGCAAGTAATGCATTTCTTGAAAAACTCAGCCACGATATTTTTCATACCTTCCCACCAAAAAGTTTTCTTTAAGTCTTCGTACATCTTGGTACTACCGGGATGAGCAGTATATGGGGTACTGTGAGCCTCTATTAAACTCTCCTTCCTCATCCCAAAATGTTTTGGTGCACAAATCCTTTCATCAAAATATAATATTCCATCATTCGCTACAACAATTCCATTATATTCTCTTGCAAGTGTACTCCTTCACTTTTTGCAAGTTCTCATCTTCGGATTTACTTTCTTTAATCATTTCCCTCAATGTGGGCTTCACCGTCAATGCTATTAGAAATGCCTTTATAGTCCTTACTGGTTCCACAATCTTGAGGCTCATCCTTCAGAACTCCTTGATTAATTGTTCTTCCTTCGACAAGACACAAACTGATCCAACCTTAGCCTTTCAACTGAGCACATCAACCACCACGTTTGCCTTCCTAGGGTGGTAGTGAATTGTGCAATCATAGTCTTTCACAAGTTCTAACCACCTTCTTTGCCTCATATTCAGTTCCTTATGTGTGAAAAGATATTTTAGACTTTTTTATCTATATATATCTCACACTTCCCACCGTAAAGGTAATGTCACCAAATCTTCAAGGCTTGCAATACTGCAGCTAATTCAAGGTTGTATGTTGGGTAATGATAAACACCCCTTCATTCTGAAATGAAGATTCATTATCATTGTTCGAGGACGAACAATAGGTTAAGTTTAGGGGTTGATAAACATAAGATTCATGTGCAATTTGGGGTTATTATGTATATTTTTAGGTAATTACACGTACTTAAGTGAAAAGTTTAGTATTATTTTGTTATATTTTATTATGTCACGTGTTTGTTGAAGTTTTGACAAAAAATAGACAATTAAGAGTGTATATACCACATCTCAAGTCACACGAATTGTGCTTATCCTCCTGATATGATCTTAACTGTTACAATTTGGTATGATTTATGCATATCTTCTCATTTCAAAATAGAGATACGGCGGCTATCTAAACCCTAGTAATTGTCTATAAAAGGGGGAGCTACATCAAATTATAAGGGGAAATACAATCAATATACATCAGACTTGAGGGTTAGAAACAAGTATACAAAAGAGGATCAATCGTTTGGTTCGAATAGTTTCTTTTCTTTTGTTCTTATTATGTTAGCTATGATTATCAATATATTTCCCATGGATTACGTATTGAATATGAGTGGCTAAACATCTAGTGATTCTAAGGCTTGTATTCGTATATATTCTTCTGTTTTTCTTTAATGATCTTATTTCCCTTCCTATATTAGTTTATGCTTCCTTGGTTTGAATGTTGTATGGAATTATGTGACGACTAATTGCATATGTGTAGTTGATCTATTATTAGCCGAGAGGTAGTAATTGGTTTTAAGTGGATTAGAAATGCATAACATAAACTTGCTAGATTGAGAGATTAGTAAGTATTATGATGAGAATAGATCCTAGGCACGATTGGGAGTTAGATAATATCTTGAGAATGATCAGTGTTATCAAATCTACATTTAGATCTAACTTGAGAGAGAGAATCTAAATATCTTAGTGATTCTCATACAAATATAGAAATTAAATATGGTTTGATACATTAAAGAAACTTATATGAACTGTATGAATGCATGTCCATGGAATCCATATAATCTCTAAATATCCTTAGTTGTGAGAATTTGCTTTGTTATTTATTTCTATTCTTTATTTGTTTTAGTTTATTTTATAAAACTCATTCTAATTATTTAATTCTTTAGATCAAGGAAAATATAATAAATAAGTACTCAGTTAATTTTACCATGTACAATCCTTGTGGATATGATACATGGTCTCATTGTATTTTATTATAATTTACCTCGTGTACTTGTGAGTCGTAGTTTAAGTGACATAAAATAGTGAACAGATAATTCACTTCATGTTCCTTCAACTTTCTAGAGGCATAGGCTACAACTTCTCCTTGCTACATGAGAACGAATTCCAAACCTTGTTTTGATGCATCACTATAGATTACGAAGCCTTTATAGAGTTTGGAATCATCAGAACTGGTGATGAGGTTAACCTACACTTCAACTCTTGAAAGGTACTATTGTGTGTCTTGTTCCACACCAACTTTTCCTCCTTTCTCATTGACTAAGTCATTGGTCCAGCTAATCTTGAGAAACCTTCGACAAATCTTTGGTAGTATCCGGCACAGCCTAAGAAACTATGAACATCATTCGCATTGGTCGGCGCCTTCTAGTTGTTTATTGCTTTAATCTTTGAGGGATCAACTTCTATTCCTCGAGCAGTAATCACATACCACTCATTCAATCCATAATTCACATTTGTTGAACTTTGCATATAACTTCTCCTTGTAAAATATCTCCAAAACCATCCTAAGATGTTTTGCATGTTGTTCCCGACTGTTTGAATACATTAGGATATCATCTACAAAAATGATGACAAATTGATCCAAGAAAGAATTGAACACTCGATTCATTAAATCCATAAAGACTACCGGTGTGTTACTCAAACCAAAAGGCATCACTACGAACTCATAATGACCATATCGAGTTCTAAATGTTATTTTTGGAATGTCTCCATCCTTTATCCTTAACTGGTGATATCCAGACCTCAAATGAATCTTGGAGAACACACCCGCACCCCTTAGTTGGTTAAAAAGATCTTCAATCTTGGAAATGGGTACTTATTCTTTATCGTTAATATATTGAGTTCACGATAATCAATACACATTCTTATTAACCCATCTTTCATCTTTACAAATAAAATTGGAGCGCCCCAAGGTAAGACACTTGGTCGGATAAAACCCATGTGAAGCAACTTCTAAATTTGAACCTTCAACCCTTGTAATTCTTTTGGTGCCATCTGGTAGGGGGCTTTAGACACCAGTTCTACTCTAGTTACCGGATTTATGGCAAAATACTTGTCTATCCGATGCAATTCCACATAGATTTTCCAGAAACACATCCAAACTATCCTTTACCATGGGTACATCAACGACTGTCGATTTCGTAAATGAAACTTCAACCATGTTCACCAAAAGCCCTTCACATCCATCTTTCCTAAGTATCTTCGGAGCCTTCATTGATGTGATAATCCCAGGAACTGTTTTGAACTTCATTCCTTTAAAAACCACTTTCTCGTCATTTAGCGATCGTAGAGTAATCATCCTTTCAAGACATCAAATATTGGCTAGATGTTTACTTAACCAATCCATACCTAAGATAACCTGTAAATCGTTCATATCAAGTACAAACAAATCAGCTTCTAAACTAAGTCCATTTATATTGATGTTCATCTTCCTAAAAAATTGAGAGAGCACTTATTGCTTCTAAACTAAGTCCATTTATATTGATGTTCATCTTCCTAAAAAATTGAGAGTGCACTTATTGCTTTACCCAAAGGTATACTAATCTCAAGAGGTTTAATAGCTCTACTACTTTTTAAACTAGTTAAAGCACAAAATTTCGTGGAGATAAATGAGTGTGTGTCTCCTTTATAAAAAAAAATACTAAAGCAGGTACTCCAGGTACACTTAACATACTAAACATAGTGTCTGGGTTTTGGTGAACCTCCTTTTGAGTAATTCCAAACATCCTTGTCTTTCCACCTTATCATGTATGTTTGTTTGGGCAACTATGTATGATATGCCCATGCTCGTGCCATCGATAACACTTGTTCTGACTGAATAAACATTCACCCATATGTCTCCTCCCACATATAGGGCATGCAGGAAAGTTTGCTTGCGACCTGGATCCAAATGATTCATCATTTATGCTTTTCTTGAATTGATTTCCCTGACTTCTACTCCTCTGATCTTGTTATTTCCTCTAATTGGAATTTTTTTAATGGTTTGATCCTTTCCCTTTCCATTTCAATACTTGTGGATATGTCCTCCGCTCTTACCACTACCTCCGCATAAGTCATCATTCTGAGTCCCGCAAGGTGGTGGCAGATCTTAGAACGAAGTCCATCACAAAATCTCAGAGCTTTCTTTTGTGCTATGACCACCATATGTGGAGTAAAACGACAAAGTTGGTTGAACCTATGCTCATAGTCGATCACAGTCAAATGTCTTTCAGTGAAGCTCATAAACTCACTCTCCATCTTATCTCGATACACATGTGGGTAGTATTTATCCATCACTATCTCCTTAAAACCATTCCATGTCAACTCGTTGCACTTCTCTGGTGTTCTGAGTCTATAGTAGTCATTCCACCATGTAAGCACATCACATTTAAGTTGTAATGTTGTGCATGACACTTTATGTGCATCTGTGCATGCCATGTAATCAAGGATACTCTAAAGAGTGAGTATCCATTCCTCAATAGCAGCTAGCCCTTCCGTTCCAAAGAATGTAGGCTTGAAGTGGTTGAACTATGTGATAGTTTGAGCTTGGGATACTTCTTGAGAGCTGCTCGCGTTAATGTGTGCTCCTTGGAAAAGGACCTCAAGTCCCACCAAAAGTTGTTAATTATCAAGTGCTCCATTTTGACCCTCTTGGCAATTGAAATAGGAATGTTGTGTCTTCTAGGTGGCATGGTTCCAATTTTTGCAAGAATTATAAATCGTAAGTCCTGAATCGTATCGCATAAAAGAAAAATGAAGAAAGAGGTAGAGAGAAAGAAAAACCAGGAAAAAAGAAAAGAGAGCAGTTTTGTATAACAATAATAAGCAAATCTTATTTATATCAGAAAATTCGAAATATAGAAAGGGAAAGAAATGACATCATGTTCGTAAAATAAGGGAAAAATGTTAACCAACAATCGATATGCCAACTACAAAACTAATCGATACAAATAGGTCGGTTCAGGTCAATTCCAGGTTTGGGCACCATCACAATGTTATTGCAAACGCTCTGTACTGGTCCTAACTCGGGTTTCTCTTCCACGGGTTCTTCTTCAAGGTCCTCCTCTAGTTCCTTCTCAAGATCCTTCTTTTGATTCTCTTCTGAGTCGACTTCAAGAATTTCATTCCTAGCATGCAGTTCTAAAATATATCTAGCCACATACTGAAATTCATCTACTCTTGCTTTCTCTTCTTCAGATCAGGTGAGAGATTCTACCCATAAATCATAGATCGGGTAACCCCATTTGTCCAGCAAGGCTTCAATAAAATGATTAACTTGTTCTCAAAGAGAACCCACCTCTAGCTTCAATCCACTTATTAATCTTATTGAGAATATAATGAGGGGCATTTTTCGGGTACCACGGGTCATCCCACCAATCCCTACATGCCAACAAATAAGGTCTAACCTCAAACAAAATACATTTACGGGCTGTCTCTCATGTCCTTGCCATGTAAACTACCACCTAACACGAATCATGAGTGCATGCGTCATATATACATCATCATGGTGTAATGATAATTTAAATAATCATGATAATGCAGAGATGGGTAACGACAAGTATCATACCTTGGAGTCGAGCGATGAATATAAGATGGATCTTGAGTGTTTTCAAATTGATTCTTAAAGAAACCAAAATATTTACTCGACTCTAAATAAATACCGACTTTAAAAAGAAATTACTCAACATGTTTATAGTATACAGGAACATATTTTCTCTGATACCATATGTAGTAGCCCATACTTTATAAAAGTTTTTTTCTTCGAAAATATTTTTTTAAAAGAGAGAAATAAAGTAAAACAATAATCACGCTCCAAGTAGATCTAGGCTGTTTAAACATAGTAACTAATCAAAATTCCAAAATAAATTGAACATTCAATAAATTCAAATCAGATCAATAATAAGCATAATGCGAAATTAAAGTGAATCGTTTAGATAAACCAAAAACACATAAAAGTAAAATTTGTGTTCTTACATACAAGATTATTTTAATAAATCAACACCAACATCCATCTGGTTCACCGCCTGCACCTTCATCCTGAAATATTAAATTTCATAGAAGTGGGCTACCTCCAGCTCATGGGGTTTAAATTGTCAAATTTAAATAGAAGAAAGTGGGCATTATATAAAAGCTGAATGTGCATCGTAATAATATAAATTGCAAGATCAACTAACGGATCACATATCTGATATGTTTATAATATTCTATATTTTGTGTTCATATCCTCCGTATTTTTGTCTTCAAAATTGCAATTAGTTGATCTAATTAATCATTCTTTATTTCAGGAAAATAATTAATTGCAGTTGGAGAAAAATCGAGAAAGAAAGGGAATTAAAGATAGAAACAAGCTGAAGTGAAAATATCTGGAAGTGAAGGGTTCATCATATTTTATTTTCGTGGGCTTATATTATTAATTGTAAAGAAAGAGACAAAAAACCCAAAACGAAAAGCCCAAAAGCAAAAAGCCCTTTTTGGCCCGAGAAACAAAAGAGTAGGGAAATGAAGACTTCTTCCCACTTTTTTACCAATGAGCTGAAAACTTGTGTGGGGAGAAGAGAGAGAATACACCTTTTTTTCTTGTTTACTTACTTTTGGAGGAATTTTGTAGAGAGAATTTTTGGGAGGAAAGAACACATTTTCTTCTTTCTTTTTTGTAGTAAGTTCTTTTTATCTTATTTTATCTTTTCTCTTCTCCTTTATTTTATTTCTTCTATTAAATGATATTGGTTATGTTAAGGATTTATTATAATATAAGTGGCTAATTTTACGGTTTGATTTAAGGGTTTCGTATTTCAGTTATATTATTGTGAGGCTTTGTGTTATGTATTGATTATCTTGTTTTATATTCAAGTACTAATAGGTTCAAATGATTTTTAATGGAGATTTATATTAATTTGAATTAACAAATCAAATGATTATTTATTCTCCTATAGATATTCATGAATTTATATTGCTAGTAATGTAAATGAATGAAGTCTTGTAGCATTAGAGTGGGTAAATTATCCTATCATAATTTATTTAATCTAATTGAACTTATAGGGCTAATATTGATATTTATGACTATCCTAATTATCGATATTAGTATTAACCTGTTTTCACTAAGATTAATGCTATTATTAATTAACATGGAACGCTATCGTGCCCAGTTGATTAATAATAAGAATTGACCGGATGACAGGTTTGGTTAATTAATTAGGAAAACAAAGGATTTATCAGGCTATCCTAATAATTCCAAGGTTAATTTCTTGAATTTGCAAGAATTTATTTGTTAGTCTATGATCAATAGTATAATTGAATATCGAACCCTTGAATCAAAATTTTCTCTTCTTAGTATTGTCTCTATTTTGATAGTTTTTCTTACCAAATTGTTTTGTGTGCATTGATACCGTGTAAGCTTGTGATTGCTAGATTAGTTAATTTAGTATTTAGTTAATTAGGTGAAAATCTCTCAAAACCCCCTGTTTTTGTTTCATTTTATTCAAGAGAATTTAATTCCCGTTCCCTATGGATTCGACCCTGCTCACCACTATACTCGTATTTTGGAAGTAGGTTAATTATATTTGGTGGATTGACAACCTATCAAATTTTGGCGCCGTTGCCGGGGAATGGTGTTTAATTAATTTCTTTTGAGTTAGTCTTTTTCCTTGTTTCTGGTTTATGTCTCATTCTTCTCGTACAGGTGAATTGATATTTGATCCAAAAGTCGAGAAAACTGCAAAAGCCTTTAGGAAGAAAGCTAGACTATGAGCTCAACAATCATCTTCATCATCCCCTTGTTTGAATTTGGCTTTAGATTGGATCGAGTCTGAACCTGAAGTAGATATTAAATTTGAAGAAAGTAAGACAAAGGAAGAAGACATGGAAGCTCCAGCTCAACGGACTTTAAGGAAGTTGGCTAACCCTGATGTTAATCAACAACCATTATGCATTCAGATTCCTAGAGATTCTACTTTTGAGTTGAAATTCGGTCTTATTCACTTATTACCTACCTTTCGTGGACTTGCAGGTGAAGATCCTCATAAGCATTTGAAGGAGTTCTATGTTGTGTGCACTGCAATGAAGCCTCAAAATATGACGGAAGACCAAATTTCTCTACGGGCATTTCCATTTTCTTTAGCTGATAAAGCTAAGGATTGGCTCTATTATTTACCTTTCGGGTCTATTACCACTTGGAATGAGATGAAGAAGTAGTTTCTTGAAAAATTCTTTCCAGCTTCACGTGCAGCCAATATTAGAAAATATATATGTGGAATTAGACAACAACGTGGTGAGACTTTATATAAGTATTGAGAGAGATTCAAGCAATTATGTGTTAGTTGTCCTCAACATCAAATTCCGGAGCAATTACTCTTCCAATACTTCTATGAAGGGCTCTTGACCTTTGATAGAAACATGATTGATGCTGCAAGTGGAGGAGCATTGGTTAGCTTGACACCAGAAGCTGCTAGAAGTCTCATCTCGAGCATGGCTGCTAATCCACAACAGTTTTGAACTCGACAAGATAGTATTCCACATCAAGCTAATGAAGTGAACACGAGCTCCTTCGATCAAAAGTTGGAAGCGTTGACATCTTTGATGGAAAGGTTTGTGGGGGACAAATGCCACAAGCTCAAGTATGTGGAATTTGCTCGGTTGTTGGACATGGTTCGAATAGATGTCCCTCATTGCCAGAAGATGTTCAACAAGCCAATTCCATGGGAGGATTTTTGGGACAACCTCAATGGAAATATGATCCTTATTCAAATAGCTACAATACGGGTGGAGAGACCATCTGATCTTTAGCTACAAGAATCAAGGAGGCCAACAAAGTTTTCCTCACCAAGGCTATACAAGACTACCACCACCACCACAGGCTCAACCTTTAGAATCCGGAATGTCTTTGGAAGATATCGTAAAAGCTCTAGTAGTAAACACTCAAAAATTTCAACAAGAGACGAGAGCTAGCATTCAAGAGCAAAGAACGAGCATTCAAAGTCTTGGAAACCAACTTAGTCAATTGGCAACATTTGTTGGTAAATTGGAGGCTCAAAATTTGGGAGAACTTCTATCTCAACCGGAGGTACATCCAAGAGAAAATGTAAGTGTAATGACATTGAGAAGTGGAAAGAAAATACAATCGGGAACCTCTTCGCTTGAAAATACCAATGAAGGAGAAAAAGAGAAAGAAGCGGAAGAAATCATCAAGGAAAAATCCAAGGACCACAAAAAGGTAAATTCCCCACACTCTTCACCTAGTACTTCTAATGTGGTTGTTCCTCCATTTCCTAGTAGGTTAGCAAAATCAAAGAAGGATGATCATGAGAGAGAAGTATTGGAAACCTTTCGAAAAGTGGAGATAAATAATTCTTTGTTGGATGCCATTAAGCAAATCCCAAAGTATGCTAAATTTCTAAAGGAGTTGTGCACTAACAAAAGGAGATTGAGAAATGATAAGAAGGTTAGTGTGGGGGAAAAATGTATCTGCTGTGATAAAAAACTCATTTCCAAATAAATGCAAGGATCCCGCTATGTTTACTATGCCTTGTGTTATTGGAAATATGAAGATTGAGCGTACCATGCTAGACTTAGGTGTATCCAATAATGTTATGTCAAACTCAATCTATTGTGCTTTGAATTTGGGTCCCTTGAAAGACACTTGAGTTATCAGCAGACCGTTCTAATGCTTACCCAGAAGGGGTCGTTGAAGATGTTTTGGTGCAGGTTAACGAGTTGATTTTTCCAGCAGATTTCTACATCGTAAAAATGGAAGAAGACACCATCACTAGCTCTACCCCTATTTTGTTGGGAAGACCATTTATGAAGACTGCAAGAACAAAGATCGATGTGGATGAGGGAACACTCTCCGTCGAGTTTGACGGAGAGATTGTTAAATTCAATATTTTTGATGATATGAAATATCCTTCAAAGAATCATTCTTTATGCTCTATTGATATAGTTGATTCCATTGTGCAGGATACGTTCGAAAAAGATTACGAGGGTGAAGGATTCGATGTACAAGCACAGTGGGATGTGGAGGAAGAAATAGTTGAAGCCTGCGAAATGTCTCAATCTTTGATTGAAACACACATGGGGGTAACAAATTTAATTGATGAATTTAATGTTTCAAATGAAAAAGTGCTACCTTCTGTTGTGCAGGCCCCCAAGTTGGAGTTGAAAGTTTTACCAAAACATTTGAAGTACATCTATTTGGGAGATAAGGAAACTTTACCAGTGATCATCTCGAGCCGGTTGATTGGTGATCAAGAAAAACAATTGACCCAAGTTTTAAAGGAATATAAGACTGCACTCGGGTGGAGCATGTCATATATCAAGGGCATAAGTCCGGCAATTTTCATGCATAGAATTCTCCTGGAGAACGATGCAAAACCAGTGAGACAAACCCAAAGACGGCTAAATTCGGTGATGAAAAAAGTCGTGATGAAAGAGATTTTGAAACTTTATGAAGCTAACATCATATATCCTATTTCGGAGAGCAAATGGGTGAGCCCAATCCATGTTGTACCCAAGAAAATGGGCAACACTGTGGTAAGAAATAAAAATGATGAGTTGGTGCCTATAAGGGTGCAAAATGGATGGCGAATGGTTATTGATTTCAGAAAGCTCAATCTAGCTACTAGAAACGACCATTTTTCTTTACCTTTTATTGATCAAATGCTAGAAAGATTGGTTGGTAAAGCTTACTTTTGCTTTCTTGATGGGTATTCAAGCTATTATCATATTGTGATTGCTGAAGAAGATCAACACAAGACAACCTTCACATGCCCTTTTGAAACATTTTCTTGTAGAAGGATACCATTTGGTCTTTGCAATGCTCCAGGTACATTTCAGAGATGTATGTTAAGTATCTTTTCAGAATTTATTGAGAAGTGCGTTGAAGTATTTCTGGATGATTTTACCATTTATGGTGATTCATTTGATGGTTGTTTAGGGCATTTGTCAAAATTTTTGAAAAGATGTGTTGAAACTAACTTAGTGCTGAATTATGAGAAATGTCATTTTATGGTAACTGAGGGCATTGTATTAGGTCATGTAATTTCTCCTAGAGGAATTGAAGTCGATAAAGCAAAGGTTGATTTGATCATAAGTTTACCCTATCCTACTAATGTTAGAGAGGTTCGAGCTTTTCTTGGGCATGCAGGATTTTATCGTGGGTTTATCAAGGATTTTTTGAAGATTGCTTTGCCAATGTCCAATTTACTCCAAAAGGAGGTACCATTCGAGTTTGGTGATGATTGCAAGTCGGCGTTCAACAAGCTTAAGTGTATGTTGACCATTGCTCCAATTATCCAATCACCTGATTGGAAATTGCCCTTTGAAATCATGTGTGATGCGAGCAACTATGTCGTGGGAGCTATCTTAGGTCAACTGGTACGTTGGATTCTCTTACTTCAAGAGTTTGACATTGAGATCAAGGATCGAAAGGGGGTCAAAAATCCTGTAGCCGACCATTTGAGTAGGATAGTGCAAGATGAAAAATCTTTGCCCATTTCTGAGTTCTTCCCAGATGAACATTTGTTTCTGGTGAAAGGTATTATTCCATGGTATGCAGATATTGTTAATTATTTGGTTACGGGAATTTTACTTAATGATCTTAGTAAATCACGCAAGCAAAAAATTAGATATGAGTCAAAACACTATGTTTGGGATGAACCTCATTTGTGGAAATTTTGTTCTGATCAAATAGTTAGGAGGTGTACACCGGAAAATGAGCACAGATCTATTTTGAGTTTTTGTCATAATTATGCTTGTGGTGGTCACTTTGGCCCGAAAAGAACTGCTAGAAAGGTCTTGGATAGTGGTTTATACTGAAAAACCTTATTTAAAGATGCATATGAGTTCTGTAAAAGTTGTGAAAAGTCTCAGAGAATGGGTTCGTTGTCTCAAAGGAATGAAATGCCACAAACTTCTATTCTTATATGTGAAATCTTTGATGTTTGGGGTATAGATTTTATGGGACCGTTTCCGTCATCCTATAACAACTTGTATATACTTCTAGCGGTTAACTATGTTTCGAAGTGGGTGGAAGCAAAACCCACTAGGACTGACGATTCTGCTGTGGTTGTAGGTTTTATAAAATCTAATATTTTCAGTAGGTTTGGAATTCCAAGAGCAATAATCAGTGATCAAGGCACCCATTTTTGTAATAGAACTATTGGAGCATTGTTGAAGAAATATGGCGTGCATCATCGAGTGGCCACAGCTTACCATCCACAATCCAATGGCCAAGCAAAAGTCTATAATCGAGAGATAAAGTCCATTTTATCAAAAATGGTCAATCCTGGAAGGAAAGATTGGAGTCTTCGTCTAGACGACGCTCTTTGGGCATATCGAATGGCACATAAAACTCCTATAGGAATGTCCCCCTTTAGGTTGGTTTTTGGAAAGTCTTGCCATTTGTCGGTTGAAATTGAGCACAAAGCATATTGGGCGGTAAATGCTGCAACATGAATTTAGAGGAAGTTGGTTTGTCGAGGAAGTTGCAATTACAAGAGCTAGAAGTACTTCAATTAGAAACTTACGAGAATTCTAGGATTTACAAAGAGAAAACCAAATTATTCCATGATAATTCAATTATCCGAAAATAATTTACGGTTGGGCAAAAAGTGTTATTGTTCAATTCTCGTCTAAGCTCATGCCAAGTAAACTTCGTTCTCAATGGCTTGGTCCATTTGGTGTTACTAATGTTTTTCCTTACGGTACAGTGGAAATCAAAAGTTTAGAAACCGGGAAGGATTTCAAGGTAAATGGACATAGGTTGAAGGTATTCCATGATAATGAAGACATATCTTACTTAGTGGATGTGGAGTTAGAAAGCCCTCGATATTTGATAAATTGAGAAAGAAATACCGTCGAGCATAACGACGTTAAAAAATCGCGCTATTAAGAGGCAACCCAAATATTTTTTCTTTTTTTCATATTTGGATAGCTTAGGTTTCATTTTCTAATTCTCATCGAATTTTGTTTTCTTTGTGTAAATAGGTTCGGGCATCAATTTTGGAGGCGAGATCACATCTTATGAGAATTCTCCAAGTCCAAAAATTAGGAATGGTACAGGAGATTAATTTGATTTAGGCGTGATCACACTTAAATTAAACTAGTTTTTTCTCAAAAATTTCGTGGACAAGGTTGAAATGGGTATGATCAGGCTCAATAGACAGTGAAGTGTTAGGCGTGCCCACGCCTAACAGCACATAGTTTACTGATTTTTCTCCCAAAAATTTCAGCCCCTTTATACAATTTAAGGGGTTGCCCACGCCTAACAACACATAGTTTGCTGATTTTTCTCCCAAAAATTTCAGCCCTTTTATACAAGTTAATTAAAAAAAAAATTGAAGAAAAAAGAGAGCATCATCAGCTAGGGTTTTTTTCTTTTCCTTCTTTCTCTCTCTGTGCCCAACCCCTGCGCCGCTTCCTCCCTCTCCCCGCGCCAGTGCCGCTGCTGCTATCCGTCGCTGCACTCATCGCCCCGGCTGCAATCCCACCTTTGAGTCCTCCCCACAGTTGGCCATCTTTCAGGGAAGTTCTTTCTTCGTCTTTTTCTTTTATTTTTATTTTTGTTATCTTTTTATTTCTTTTGTTTTCTGATTGACGAGTCTTGGTGGTATACATTGAGGACAATGTAGAATTTAGGTGTGGGGGAATTTGGTATGAACGGGGAGGTACATGAGCATAATGCTAATTTTGGTTGTTAAATTTCTATGCTTTGTTGGATGAGAGTGATAATATCTACAAGAGATGTGTGAGATTGATTAGTTTTTGTCTATGCTTCAAAATGATATGTCTCATTATTTTTTTCAATGGATAGGACGAAAATGTGCATAGATCAACACATAATAACCTCTTTTTTGTGAGTTTTTGTGCCTTATGTTTTGTTTTGTGTGTGATCAAGCATATCATATTCACTCTAGAACTTGCTTTAATATACATTATGAGACCGCATAATGTGTTCGTGCACTAAAAATGATAAGGGCACTTAGGCTTAATCACTTGACTGCCTTTTCTTTAAATCCATACCTATACAATTTCCCCTACTTTGCTCGTTTGTGCCTTTAGCAAATTTTTTTGTTCTAACAAGTACATGATGAATCTCTTAACCATTTTTGTTCATTATATCCATCTTGATTGAACCCTTTTTATCAAGAAGTATGTGAATGAAATGCAATAGTGTTTAAAGAGTTGGAGTTTAAAAAGAGGTTGGGCACTATCAAGCAAAAACCATTGTGGCAAAAAAAAAAAAAAAAAAAGAGAATCATCGCCACGATAAAGAAGGGTAGAAAAAAATCGAAAAAAAATGGTTTGTTTTTTGTAATAGTCCCTAATAGTGCATAGTGCAATATTATTTTGGTGATTGGGAGTTGTAAATGGAGTAATATACATATTACTACTTGGTTATTTATATATGATTGAGTTTGATGGGGAGAATATCAAGTGAGCATGGGATAAAGAGATTTCATGTTGAATAATGGAAATGGAGATGGATTATTTGTCATCTTGGACTTTGTGTATAAATTTATATATCTTCTTGACTTGTTTAGTTTATATTCCCTTAATTTTATCTCACCTTTACCCATAGCCTCATTACAACCATTGGAAAGACCCTTTGATTTTTTACATGAATACATGATAAAGTGGTGGAGATTCGATTGAGAAGCAAGCTTATGGCAATGATGTGTTATGCTTTGAAATTGAATGTCACAATATAAAAATTACATTCATACACAAATGAGCAAATTGAGTGAATCCATTAGTGAGGTGTTGAATTTGTCATATTGGAGCTTATTGAAATTGATAGGAACTAATGAGACATGAGTTTTTCTTGAAATTATATGAAATCATGATCACTTACTCTTGTAGAAGAGTCATTTAAAATTGACAATATTGAAATAAAAACCCAACATTAAAGAAGTGTGACTTGAATGGTAAATACGTGAATGAATGTGTGCTAAGCGTCGAAACTGTAATTGTCCGTTCCTACATTATAAATATTTAAACTTAATTAATAAAGGATTAAATGACTAAGGAAATTAAAACTTCAAATTGAAAGAAATACAATATATATTTATATATTTATATATTATTCATTTTAAAAAGATTTTGGTTTAAAAAACGGTTTCAAAAATTTTTGAAAGACAGCTCAAGGTAAAAAAAAAAAAAAAAAAACAGAATAACATTTAGATTGGAGATACAAATTTAAAAGAAAATAGGGTAGTCTAAAAGGAGGGTTCTATAAAAGAATTGGAATAGAGAAATTAAATTCTCAATCCCTTCACCATACTTCCAGCAGAAAGTCCCCTCGCCCCTTCCTTCCCTCTTTGTTTTTTTTTTTTCTTTTCTTTCTTCTCTTGATTCCTCAGAGCAACACACCCACTCTCTCTCCTTCTCCTTCTTCCTCTCTCTCTCTCTCTCTCTCTCCTTCTCCGACTCCTGTGTTGTGTAGCAGCCTTTCCCCCAAACTCTCATAAGGGGAGAGTGACATGCTCCAGAAAAAAGGTGACGATGTTAGGTGATGTTCTAGTGAGCAGCCCTTCTGAAGGATTAGGCTATATGCTTGGAGAAGACTTGCTTAATAGAGCGAAAAATAAAAAAAATAAAAAATAAAAATCTATATACACCTTTATATTATTGCAATGAATGGTTGTGTGATTATTGAAGTATTAGAATCTAGTAATTTATAGTAATTTTTTTTTTTGGTTAATTAAGGTAAAATACAATTATTTTCCCTTGATTTTGGATTCCTCATTTTTAGGTAGAAGGTCTTCTCTTTTCTTGTAACATTTAGTAGGAAAGAAAAAAGTGATCAAATACAAAAATTTGTAGAGTTTTAAAATTTTTTAGGGCTCTTCTAATAATTTGGTCTAAAAGTGTTGATCTAAGAATTCTAAAAGTAGATCAACAAATCATTCATCTTATTTATTTTAATTTGAGTCAAAGATTTATTAAAGGCTATGTATAAATATATATATATATATATATCTATATCTATTTATATATATATATTCTTTTTTTTGTGGGCCCAATTCTAATTATATTAATGACCCTCATTTAATTAGTTATGAAATTAAATTTTAAATTACCCGATTTAACTTAATAAATTAAACTAAAATGCTACACGTAATAATAAATAAATTTAACAAATAAATTAGCACAGAAAATATCGGGAGTTGCATTCTAAGTGTTTGGGCTCAATTCATGCCTGTGGGTTAGGCTCGAGTCTTGATCTTAATGAGCTTAGATTAAAATTAAAAGACATAATAAATTGTGCATGCATGTGCTTGAATTTCTATACGGCCCTTCGGTTTAAGACATAAAATATATAAACCAAATAATGACTTGAGATTTGAGAATTTATTCAAGAGTTGATTCTTGATCAATCATCAAGCTTAAAATAAATGAAATTAAGTTGAACTTTATTCAAGAGTTAATGATGTAAATTATGAAAAACAAACTTTACATTGTTAGTTTAGTGGATAAAGTGCCATAAAAAATGTATATAATTCATGACAAAAAATCATATATTTTGAAGTTCACGTGTATGCCCAAAAAAAAAAAAGAAAAAAACCCTTTAATTTGTGTTTTTTAATGTATTTTATAAACCAGAAAACAACGAATTGTAGAAACGAAGTTTGTTTGCAATAATTGAACCTGTTCAATGCTAGTTCAGACTTGAAAATGTCTTTATCAATACTAAAAGGACAATATATTGTTAACTAATTATATATCTATTGTCTCAAAAACAAAAAAATTATTTATCTCCCAATACAATCAATAGGTAGGACTAGTGAATCATGTATCATGATTAGTCGTGAGCCATTAGCGATTACATAAATAATTAAACTTAGCAGGAATCAAGAATCAGGAATCAGGATCATACAAATGCTGAATCATATATATAGATATATATATATATATCCCATACATCACATATAGTTATTGAATTCATCAATATTTGGCCGACGGTATTGAATTTGAATCCCAATCAAAGTTGCTGTTACCCATACCCATCTGCTGCATATCCGGTGCCATTTCCGACACGCTCCACACCTTCACCGATTTATCAAGACTCCCACTGTAAACCACCCACTTCTTGTCGCCTCCCTCCCCCTCCTTGTCCTTCTCCACCGCCAGGCACTTCACCGGTCCGCTGTGCCCCGTCAGCACCGACAGGCAAGTATGCACCTGCCCCTCTCTCCTCCACACACATATCGTCTTATCCGCCGATCCGCTGAAAACCAGATTCCCCGCCGCCGCCAGGCAGAGCACCGCTAGTTTGTGCCCCTTCAGCACGCCCCCGTGAGACAGCTGCTTCTCCGCCTCCCAGAAATTCACCAGCCCATCCGATGACCCTGAATATACCACCGAACCCGACTCGTTCACAGCCAGCGCCGTCACCGCCGACTCCTGATTCAGCAAAGTCTGCACCAGAGTATGCTTGAATGTCTTTCCCTTCTGCTCCCTCTTCCAGGCTTTAACGGTGCCGTCGGCGGAGCCTGTGTATACCACGCCGCCGACGGTCGCGACCACCGAGTTAACCGCGTCGTCGTGAGCTTTGACGGATTCAATGCATTTGGAGCTATCCGGCCTCCACACTTTGAAGGTCTTGTCCCAGGAAGCAGAATAGAGGATCCCATTCTCTTGGTTCATGCTCAGACAAGAAATGGCGTCGGCGTGCTTGATCCACACTGCGCTGCGTTTCTTTTTCGTCTCCACGTAATTCCCCGGCTTAATGGAAGCTTTGAAGATGTCGAAAAACGTGGGCATGGTCCCAGAACGTTTGTAGGCGTTGGGATTCTTGGGGCTGATCCGCCAGACCCGAATCTTGCCGTCTTGATGGCCGGTGATGATCTTGTCGCCGGAGATAATGATGGCCTTGACGAGGCCGCTGTTCGACTTGAAAGCAGAGAATTCTTGCATGTTTTTCCAGACGCGGATGTTCTTGCTGTCTGAGCCTGTGTAGAGAATGTCATCCTTGGCTGCAAGGGAATATATGTGGCCCTCTTCACGGACGAGGGAGCCGATGAGGCTGTTCTGGGGCTGGTTCTGGGAAGTGTTGCCACTGGACCAGGGGTTGCCAAACGGCGTCGGTTGGTTCCATGGTGACATCATCATGGGAGAACCGTCGCCGCTGAGGCGGTTGGGATCGTAGGCGGAGAAGCTGCTGTTGCGCAATTCGTCGTCGGGGGAGGCTGCGCTGGAGGATGAGAGGTTAGGATCGGTGTTGGTTTCGGAGAACATTGTTCACCACCTTTCTTCTTCTTCTTCTTCTTCTTCTTCTTCTTCTTCTTCTTGTATCAGTACGGAATTCACGAATGAAATGGAGAAACCTTGGGAGAAGAAGAAGGTGTTCCCGATGGTGTTGGGCAATGGTTAGAGAGAGAGGATGTGAGATAGGAGAATGGAGGGGAGAGTTTTTAGGGAATGTGAGAAGACTGATCGACCAATGAAATTGAGCAGCAAAAAATACATATAGATAGCAGCTCAGGTGGAAGTTTTTGTTTGTTTACAAGTAATGGTCCACCTTAGTCTGGATACTATTTTTGTCATCAGAGCTGATGTGGATTAGAGTCCGAGGATAATTAAGGCAGTTTTGACAAAAATAAGTTCTTTTTCAAAAAAATTTAAATAAATACAAAATTTTAGAAAAGTTTAAAAAAGTAAGTGAAGTCGCCCGTGCTGGAGCGACTTTCACTATTCTTAATGTGGCCCCTTTGTTTTTTTTTTTAAGTCGCCTATATTATGGGCGATATTTGTTTTTCTTTTTAATCCACGAGAAAAAAAGAAAAAGACGCCACTCGGACGTCTCACTCGGTCAAGTGATCACTCAGATGGCCGAGTGGTATCTATAACTCAGCTGAATCACTTGATCGACCGAGTGAGAAATTTTCACTCGATTGACTCACTCGATCGGCCACTTAACTCGGACGGCCGAGTGAGCCAAACTTTCTGGAATCCTTTAAAATTTAACTGCTTGGCTGGAATTTAAAAAAAAAAAAAAAAGAGAAAAAGGCGTCACTTGGACGTCTCACTCAGTCAAGTGATCACTCGGATGGCCGAGTTGTATCTGTGACTCGGCTAAATCACTCACCTGGCCATCACTCGGATGATCGAGTGAAAAATGTTCACTCGGTTGACTCACTCGGTCGGCCACTTAACTCGGCCCGCCGAGTGACCCAAACTTTCTGGAATCCTTTAAGTGCTCGGCTGGAACTATTTTTTTTATTTTTTCTTTTTAGTGATGGGCGACTCTTTTTTCTGAGAGTCAAAGGCTGCTCTGTACATCTACATGCATACCATTACTCTTCCTAATGTCTTCCACAATTTATCTCATTACTCTTCCTCATTTCTCTCACTACTCTTCTTCCATATTTCTCTCTTTACGGTTCTCTCTTCTCTTTTCAGGTAATTATTTTTCATGGTTCTTTTGTGTGTTATATGCCTTGTGTGGGTGTGTTGTGCTATTTTGTGTGTGTTGTTGTTTGTGTGCTGTTTTGTGTGTGTGCTAGTGTGTGTGTCTGTGTGTTGTGTGTGGGTGGGTTGGTGTGTTGGTGTGTGTGTGTGTGTTGTGCGTGGGTGGATTTGTGTGCTGGTGTGTGTGTTGTGCGTGGTTGGATTTGTGTTTGGATTTGTGTGCTGGTGTGTGTGTTGTGCGTGGTTGGATTTGTGTGCTGGTGTGTGTGTGCTGGTGCATGTATGTGTGTGCTGGTGTGTGTGTTGGTATGTATGCTGGTGTGTGTGTTGGTATGTGTGCTGGTGTGTGTCTGTTGTGTGTGTGCTGGTGTGTGTGTGTTGTGCGTGGGTGGGTTGTGTGCTTGTGTGATGTGCTTGTGTGTGTTGATGTGTGTGTGTGTTTGTGTGATGTGCTTGTCTGTGTGGTGTGTGTGTGTGTTGTGTGTGTATTCTGGTGTGTATGTCAGCCGGTTTAATTTATTTAATTTGCAATATATTTTGTTGAATTTTCTGCTATTATATATATAAATTGTTATAGATTTATCGTTAATAATTTTATTTTCTCATTATTTCAAGTAGGAGCTCTGGGAATTGCTGTTATTGTCGTGCATTTATCGTGATCATCAAATTGTTGCCCTTGCATTGGGATATTGCTTCATTTCAATATCAGGTTTAATTTTTACTAATTTATTAGTTAAATTTAATTTCATTATATTTTTTAATTGTATTGTTTAATAATACATTGCATGCAAAAATTAGTTAACTCCATATATTAAGTTCATTAATACATCTTTATTATTTAAGATATGGAGACTTCAAACAATGTCGATATTGTTGTTTATGTTGGGTAGTAGTGATGATCCACATGTTTGTGCAACAAGAGTACCTCGCGACATCGGATATTCTGGGTTGGTATCAAAATTCTTTGAACTGACAGGTATCGATAGCAATGAATATAAGTTAAACATATCTGCTTCATTGTATGCAAACAACAGATATCATCGTATACCAATCAACAACGATGATAATCTATGGTTTTTCTTTGCACCGGATGCGGATAATCAATACGTAGAATTTTCATATTGATCAGGAAAAATTGCAAGATAATGCTCTCCGAGATATTCTCCCAAGCAATGAGTATTATCAATATGCTTCTTACTTAAGAGGTGATGACACTCAAGACCTTACAAAAACTGGTGGAATGTCAAGGTCCAATAATGACAATGTTCCAACTGAAAGAGAAAATGCTTACACAAATGATCACCCACATGATCCATTGATTGACAATTTTGGTTTCAATGAACTTGAAGATTCTGAACCTGATGTCGACGAGTTGTCTAGTGAATTAGATGAAGATGGGGTGGATATTGGTGATATTCAAACTATGTATTGCCCAAATCAACAGAGGTCACCCTCCAATCAACAACCACCACTTCCATCAAATCCTCTGAGATATTCCATGCATTTGAATATCCCATTCTTCAATACATCGCCTCACGAAATGTTTGTGGACTCATTTGATATACCAAAAAGATTTAGATTTTATGATGCTGCTGAAGGATTACTCACAAAAAGGATGGTTTTCAAAGATAAGAATAATTTGCAGTCCGCGGTGAAAGACTTTTCAATTCGTATAGCGAGGCGTGAATGTCGAGTAGAGAAAATCGCACCTCGAATATGGAAAATCAAATGCAAAAATAGTTGTGTGCAGGATATAAACAGAAGATTGATGTGTGGGAAACCGCTAAGTATGGAGGCCCTTACACGTGCCTAATGAATGTGGTGTCTGTTGACTATCAAAACTTGTGCAAAAACATGATTGCTGTGTTGCTAACTGGAAGTATGTCCAACATAAAAGTTTATGATAAGTTTCAATATACAATCTCATATCATAAGGCATAGTGGTTTGAAATGAGCAATAGAAATGTGTATGGTACATGGGAGAGCTCAATTTCAAAACTACCTAAATTTTTGGGAGCTATACAAAAATGGAATCCACGCACAATTTTAGAGTGGCGCCATATGCCCGAAGAGACGAATGGTGTAAAAATATTGAAATATGTGTTTTGGGCATTCAAGCCATGTATAGATGAGTTTCGACATTGTCGTAAAATTATTAATGTTGATGGAACCCATCTTTACACTAGATACAAGCACAAGATGTTAATTGATGTTTCCATAGATGCAAATCAACATCTTTTACCTTTGGCTTATGCACTTGTGGATGAAGAAAGTTTTGCTTCTTGGACATGGTTTCTTCATATGATATCGAAACATGTTGTTCGTGGTAGAGAAGGAATGTGTCTGATTTTAGATAGACATGTTGGTCTTTTGAAAGCAATGGAAAGAATTCCAAATTTTCAGCCCCCTCTTGGAGTACATTGTTTTTGTTTGAGGCATGTTTGTTCGAATTTCAATAGCAAGGTGAAGAATATTAAGTTAAAAGACATGTGTTGGTAAGCTGGATCAGCTTTCACAATAAGAGAGTTTTAAAATGTTATGGAACAAATAAAGGTATTAAATGAGAGGGCATATGATTACCTAGCGAAAATCGAAAAAGACCAATGGACTCTTGTACATGATGGAGGATGGAGGAATGGAATATTGACAACAAATTTCTCTGAATGCATGAATGGAGTGTTGAAAGGTGCACGACGACTCCCAATTTGTGCCATCGTGCAGGCTACATTTTATCGATCTATCAAATATTTTCTTGAACGATTGATAATGACCCGTGAAATACAACAAAGGAACCAACCATGGCCTGATGAGGTGTACAAGAAATATGATCAGCGGCAATGGAAGGCAATGGAACATCAAGTATATAAGGTTGATTTTACTGATCAAACAACTTCCGTGAAAACGTTTGTGCCAGGAGCAACAAGATGCTACACACACATTGTAAAGTTGATGCTCAGAGAGTGTAGCTGTGGAGAATGGAAGCAAAATGGCATACCATGTTCACATGCAATGAAAACTTGTCGATATTTTGGAGTAAATCTGATGGTTTACATGAACTCATTTTACAGTACAAGTACATATGTGGACACTTATAGTGGTAAGTTTGAACCATTGCCAAATGAATATTGTTGGGATGAGACTTCCTTTCAATTGTGTCACAATCCAGCATTACGCGAGAAGAGGTATAAAGGAAGAGCCAAAACTATGAGAATTAAAAATGAAATGGATTGGGCACAAACACGCGCTAGTCAACAATATCGTGCACAAGATCAAGCTGCTACCTAGACAGGAACTTCAACTGACCATATATAAGCTTTTTGTATATCACCCAATCAATATAAATTGTTGTAATGTTGTTTTGGTTTAATTGTAATCAATTTTTGGTTTTTATAATATAATGTGTATTCAATTATTAATTATCGCTTTTTTTTTTTATTGAGGCTAAACATATACTTAGATACTATAATGAATTCAACAATTAATTATCACTTTTTTTTCATTATATATTGAATTTAATATGTTTGTGATTTTATTTCATATCTTTAATCTTATTGCACTATGGAGCACTTTGGAGAGTATGGACCTATTAGTGGTGAGATCTTAACAGAACAACATCTACACCGATCTGAGGATGTCGTTGCAGGACAAGTTGACGTAAAATTAAAGTGCAGACACGAAAGTGGTATCGTTTAGAGACTTGATGACCTTGATCCTTATGAGGAAGACCTTGACAAGGATGGCAGGGAACCACTCAGACGTACACAGAGGTTGCATTACCGAGTCATATCCTTGATATATCGTATCGGATTCTATGGTGTTTACAGATGTGATGATTTTACACTTAATAAATCATTAATCTCTGCACTGCTTGAGAGGTAGCAGCCTGAGACTCATACATTTCATTTTAGAGTTGGAGAGGTGACCGTGACATTATAATATGTCGCATTTATTTGGGGCCTACCAATTGATGGTGAGGCCGTTATAAGTTCAAATACTTCAACTGGAGAATATTGGACTACACGTTGTCATGTGATTCTCGGATGAGATCCTAATGCAAAAGACTTCAAGATTTTCACTTTTAGTATTAGGTAGACATCTAAGCATACACCATGTTACAAATAACAGCCCACAACAACATGTTGTGCAATATGCACGTGGATGTGCTTTGATTTTGTTAGGATCCATAATGTGCCCAGATACTTCTGGGAATATGGGGTCATTATTATATTTGAATCAGTTAGAAAATATTGATGAATGTTGTAAATTCAGTTGGGGTTCAGCAGTACTAGGTTATTTGTACTATCAGTCGTGCAATGCAGCACATAGAGGTCGCACACAAATTGGCGGGCCAATGCAACTACTGGAGGTAAATTTGTCTCTTTATTGCATAATCTCAATATATTATATTAAAAATGAGAAACATCTCTTATATTATTTTTTTCATAATAGATATTGGGTTGGTCGAGAATTACTTTTCTCACGCTGCAAATGTCGGGAGGTAGATGCCTTAATACAGCTGCAATTGTTTTTTGTGGATGAAGTTCTTCCTATTGCATCATATGGTGCAGAGTGGTTACAATACCACAACTTTACAAATAGTTTGACAAACAATCTAAGGACTATACGGGAGAGTTTAGACAGACAAACTCCACAAGAGGTATGATAACTGATTTTTAAAATTTTGTTATCTTTCTTAAATTTTAATTAACATATTATTTATGCAATTTAATTGACAACCTTATCACCCATACCCAATTGTTGTGAGCACATATATTGACCTTGGAATTATCACAGTCACCAATATGTGGATGTCAAAATGCCCTATGATTTATTATTCAATTGTTGAGTTATATTACCCAGATCGGGTATTGAGATAGTTTAGTATGAGACAACGAATTCCACATGCGATTCCTGATATTCATGATACATTGCATAATATATGCCGTGGAGGGCGTATCAGTACAAATTGGGCTGAAACTCATGCTTCATTTGTAGAATGGTAGCTCAACAGAGATGGTCATATTATTTCCACTCCTGTTATTGGTTGGAATGAGTCAGACGTCGACCATGGATATATGAGCTGGTATGAAAGAATAACACGACGTCTAATAACTCTTGGATTAAATATGCATGTGGGGTACCAACCGCTAGCAAATGCATCAATAGAAATTTTGGTATGTGTCTATATTTCGTTATTGACGTTTCTATTATGCATTTATTTATTTAATCATATGATTTATATTGTCAATTAACTACAGGAAGGATTATGGGAAAATTTGAATCAACTCGTCATTGACGAGCAACCGTACCTCAGGAGCCCTTTAGACGATCCGTAGAAGACATATATGCACAGGCTAGAGCTCACTTCCATGATCGCCGACCATCATTCCATCGCCATCGATCACAACATGATGCTGATCTACAACATGATCCTGAACCACAACCTACATCGTACAATAGCCCAGAACCATTTGTCTCTAATGTATGTGATACGATAGGGCCATCGACATCTGAATTTTCAGGACGTCATGGTATGGACATGCAGACTGACTCCTATGTGCCCCCATAAGAAATTCAACAAAATTTCACCACTCCTAATTGGGATTTTATAGTATATGGTCAGTCGATCACTTTCCTTTTAGAGTCCGAGCAGTATACATCTCTGCCTCCCGTATCATGCACTTATGGAAGTTATCGACCACAGTTCAATTCATTCCCAATTTCATTTCCTCAATCTACCACCACTTCAAGCATAATGCATGATAATGTGACTTCGAGGACTACATCATCATCATCATCATCATCAGGTCGTCCAACCTTTAGTTTGAATGTTACGACAGATGATAATGAATCAGATGGTGAACTTGATCCAAAAGAAGATCGAGATAGAGGTAAAACAAAAAAACAGGCGTCGTTGTTTAACACGATCACATTATGATTATTAATTTGTTCTCTTTGTAATGAAAAAAATTACTTGATTTCAAATATTTATTATTATTATTATTACTTTTACCCGTTTCTACTACTTTTACCTTGATTTTGCCATCTTCGAAAAGAGTACACCACAACCGCAAGGGATGTGAGAATGTAGTAGGTGACCAAAATCGATACATTTCGGAAAATTATAAAAACCTAGTAGTGGTTTAGAAGGTAAGATAAAAAAAAAAGAACTGAAGCCCATTCAGCTGGCCGAGTGAAGTACCAGACCGAGTGGATAAAGAGCTGACCGAGTGGTCAAATTCCAGAAAGTTTTTCGTACTCGGCCAGCCGAGTGAAGTGGCTGACCAAATGAGAAAAACCTCACATGACCAAGTAAGACACATCACTCGGCCGCCTGAGTGGCCTGCTAGACCGAGTGGCGCGAGCAGAGTGAGGCTCCAGGTTTGTTTTTAAACGTTTTTTCTCCCATTTTTCTCTCATTTTTCTCTCATTTCTCCTATTCCAAAAACCCTACTCTCTTCAATTTCTCCTCTCTTTTTCATAAAAATTGAAAGATCAAAATCATACAACAAACTTTTTCGTTCAAATCATTCAAGAAATTACATTGAATGACAAATCTTTCTAATTTTTCACAATAGTTGTCAAGATTTGAAGGATTGAAGCAAGAACACCAATTTTCAAATTTTCCTCTACTAAGGTATGTTTTTATTTATTTCTCTTGTTCATTGAATATGTTGATGAGGGGCTAATTTGGAGTATTATGGCAAGAAGCATGTTATGTTTTCTTGCAATTTTTCATTGAAGTATTTTATCGAACACTTGGTATGCATCATATTTTCCTCTACTAATGTATGTTTTCATTTACCATTTCTTTTGTTGATTGAATATGTTGATGAGGGGCTAATTTGGAGTATTATGGCATGAAGTATGTTATGTTTTCTTGCAATTTTTCATTCAAGTCTTTTATCAAACACTTGGTATGCATCATATAAATTGTGAATATGGCATGATTTTGTCTAGAACAATGCTCAAATGTTGTTAATATCCCATGAATTTCAATGTTGAATGATGAAATTACTTGAGAAATGAAATTCATAGATAAAAGGAGGAAATTGAGAATAGGTGAAATGAGTTGTGGTTTTGAATTTTAGGTTGGAATTGAAAATGTTGTTGCAATGTTATAAAAGAACGAAAATAAAATTGAAGAGTAAAGTTATGACTTTTGAACTTGTTGATATGAATAGATTACTAACTTCATGTCATTTAGGTACCATTAAGACAATGTATCCATATCCGTCGGGAACTCAAATCAATACAATGGGTGTAGTCAATACTGACTTCTGAATCGGGTCAACATTCCATCGAAGAATAGCAAGAAGAGTACGAGAAAATTCTATCAACCATGCCGGATGCCTACGGAATAAAATTTTGAAATTGGGAGAATGAAAGTAAAAGATGGTTTGAAGTCCAAAGGAAGAAAAGACGAGCCACTCGTTTTGTTGATGTAGAATGCATGAAAGAGATTGGCATCTATGAGGACCTAAAAAAATTGTTCAAGAATATAGAGTGGACTAAATTCTTTGGCTTAAAAGAGAACACGTATAACCCATTGGTCCTGGAATTCTTCTCCATAATTGATGTAGGATACGATGATACAGTGCCGGTATCCATAACTTTCTATTTGGGAAACGAGTACCAATATCTTTCAGCCCGAAGATATCAATGAGATTTATGGATTTCCGAAGAAGAAATACTCTAATCTACTCGATGCCAAGATTAATTTTCCTGAGTTTAACGCAATAACTTTTTGGAAGAAAATAACGGAGGCTTTCCCAGATAAGCATCCGTATACAACCCTAGTAGATCGAAAGCATCGAGTATTAGAAGCCCGATCATCCGATACTTCCAGAGGTTCATCTCCAGTACAATTTTGGCTAAACCTGAGCCTGGTGTAGTCAACTTGGATGAATTATTCATACTATGGTGCTTGATGAAAGGATAGAAGTTCAATGTAGCGCCAATGCTTTTAAGGCAATTTGTGCGAACAAAACATCAAGTAAATAATCATATTGGAGGGTTGATCACTCCAACTGGTCGACACTTCGGGGTGAACTTGGAAGGGTTGGAAGAGACGCCAGGCAAGACCACCCTAAACCTCGAACTGCTTTGCAACATGAAGATGTGCATGTTACATCCCGACACCAGAAAGTTGTATTTGATTTTATCAGATAAAAAGGGTTTGCACTGCCCAATTCTCGCCTCACAAATGTTGCTGGGGGGAAGGTCCCAATTATTCTACTGAATGGCTCGGTCCATGTGGAAACCATCAAGGAGAGTGAAACTGAATTGAAGAATGCGGAGGAAAGAAGAAAAAGGAGGAGAAGAAGTACGGATACCCGAACAGAGCTTATGGAGGTTGATATAAAGAACAACATGAGGATGACATAATGGGGAAAGCACAACTGCTAACATACGCTCAAGGACGAACAAGGATAGAGTTTTCCCAATCTGAAGCCGGAACTTCACAGCAAACACACCATCCACCTCAATTTCAAAGGGGGTGGAACGATTGGTCAGATTGGAGAAACGCCTTGGATAGGTGTGTCGCCAACCTAGAAAAGTATATGCATCGTCAAGCATACAATTCTCAAACTGCACTTGACATGCAAAGCCAACAATATGAGTGACATGTGCAGCAAGGCCATTTTGAGGAGCGTGAATACCCAGCTTATCAACCATTCAACCCATCTAACACACCGTACCGACCACCTCAGTGAGGCATCTGTGAGCATGTCCCGATCCCTTTTGAGTATCATGTTGACTTGTGTGGGTTAGAGAATGTGAAAAATAAATAAATTAGGATAGTGCATGAACTAAGAGTATGAGAATAGACTACTTGTTGATAAGAAATTGTTTTGATTTGAAAGAAGTGCATGTTTGTGGAAAATATGGATGAATTGTTTGAGTTTAGCTGCTTATTGTTGATTTTGAGTAATATGAAACTTGGTTATCACTATTTTAACTGTAATTCTTGTTATTTGTTGGAGCTTAATAAATTAAGCGATTCGTCAACTCATTACCTTTTTACCAAAAACTTGGACTAGCACATGAGAAAATAAAAATAAAAAAAGAAAGAGTTGTTGTGATATAAACAAACTCATGGATCAAACCGGTCAAACAAGAGAAGGAAAAAAAATGAGAGAATGAGCGAAAAACCGAGAAGATGAAGAAAAGAGAAACTCCACTCGGCCAGTCAAGTGAAATTCTGACCGAGTGGACCGGCCGAGTGGAGATATTTGAAAGAATTCCATAAAGTTTAGCTCACTCGACCACCCGAGTGGAGTGCCGACCGAGTGGACGGGCCGAGTGATTAAGCCAAGTCACAGATATTACTCGGCCAACCGAGTGATCACTCGACCAAGTAAGACGTTCGAGTAGCGCCTTTTTCTTTTTTTTTTTTTTTTTTTGTGGGTTAACAAAATTTAAAAAAAAAAAAAAATCCCAGGGGCAACATTTAAATTCAATTGTCATATTTTTATAAAACTTCCAGAAAAGCAATATTTCATTAAATTTTTTTGAAAAAAAATTATATTTTGTTAAAACTGCGGATAATTAAAACCTCAGCCCAGTCATTAAAGACCCATACCTATATTCCAGGCTCCAGCTACATGCCAAACCAACTATATTTTGTGTGTGTGTGTGTGAGTTATTATTTTTTTTTTTAAATTCTTTTAAACTCCATGCTGAAATTGAGGCGGAAAAAGTTTTTATACTGAATATTCTGTAAAAAAACAAGAATGATTAAATATGGATAATGTACGATTATAGTTGCTGTGACTTTTTTTAATCTTTTTTAAACGAGAGTGTGAGCGAATATAAAAATTTGAATTTTGAAAGCATTAGTGTCTAAAATTGTATATTTATCCCTCAAATTTATAATGAAAGAACGTAGTAGTAAAAAACATTTGGGGGCATGTTACTACTAAAAAAATAAAAATTAATGGTTCATCGCAAATCATTAGAACGGCTCCTGGGAAACGTTCATTGAATCTACACATTGAAGAAGCTTTATTAAATGAAACTGTGTGCTACTGGAGCATTAACTGGAATGCTACATTAATTTCTAATTATATTTCATAAGAAAAATCATGAAAAGACTCAAAATCCAGTAATTACGCACATCCTAGATATAATTAATTTTGAGCTAGTTAAGATATATTATAAAGATATTAGTTGATCATTTGTGCAACAAATGAATGTATCTTCTTATATTTAAATATTTTGATCCAATTTACAATCTAAATTTTCACAATCTAAAATTGGCAAATTTAGCCTCTAGCGTGCCCCGACATAGAACATAATATTTTTTGAACAAAAAATATCTATTTGGATAAAAAGTAATATTTTTTAACAATTTAAAAAATATTATTTTTTTACAATTAAAAATTATCATTTATCAAAAAAAAAAAATTCCAAACACACGCTCATAAAAAAAAAAAGCATGTACTAAGCACAAAAAAAAAATCAAATCTGCAGAGCTCGAAAGCCAATGTAATAGGACAAGAAATCCTATAATATTATTCCATGCTAATGTACACTTGCTTTGAGCACTCTAATAGCACGACTCGGCAAGTTAAGGCCAGGTGCGTATCACCAACGGAAAGGACGAAACGGCTGGTGCACACCAAAAGATGGATTCGGTCGGCCCAACCCAAAGTTCAACTACGAGCTTTTTAACTGGAACAACTTAAATATATGCTATTGAAGTTGATTTCCACGGCTACTGGCATTGTAGATTGATATTTTTTTTTAAAATAATAAATAAATAAATAAATAAATAATAATAATAATAACAACAACAACAACAACAAAAAAAATAATAATAATAAGATAGAGATAAAATTTGACTCTCGACTTTGCATAAATAGGAATCCTACCTCCATAATCAACCCATCAAAATATTTGTGTTATGAGGTTTTTCAATATGAAGAAAGGGACACAACGGTATCCCTGAAAAACAATTGGGCAGTTTTACATCTATTTAAATAATATAATTTTTTTTATTTCTTTTTTATTTGGTACTCGAAGATAACATGGTTGTGTGGACATATTCACAGCTCTAAATATATTAACATGGTGGAGAGAGCAAGGGCCTGCAAAATTTCTTAGAGGTGATAAGGAGATTAGCCTGAGTCCAGATCAATTGGACCAAAATATTAGCTGTCATTTTCAAGAATATTTGTTGGGATTCCTTATTAATACATAATTAATGTTTTAAAAGACAAGTTTTTGTCATCTCTACCTTATGATTTTAAGATAATTATGAGTCACTTTATTGTGCGGCTATGTACTTCATTACTTATTTCAATAAAAAATATTATCTATTTTATTAAAAAGTATTACTATTTTTTTTAAATAATAGTTCAGTAATAATTATTTTTAAGTAAACAAATAATATTTTTTAGTCAAATAAATAATACTATATATTGAATTGCACGGAGCACCCGATGCATATAAGTTTATTCGGACCATTATAAATATCCATCTTCTTTCATTAGGTGAGAGTTACTATTTCATTGCAATTCTTAAGCTTTTCCCGGTCTATCTTATCTTGAGAAATAACCTAGAAACACTTACTTAGGGACTTTACAAGTAAAAATTGATCTATTCATCCAATTGAATAACAGTTTATTTACATAAAATATGTTATCTATGAGAGAAATTGATAGTTCAAAAGCTCTTTGGACATAAGATTCTGTCGGTATGAGTTTATGAGGAGTGGCGTCCATTTTCAACATTATTTGATAACCTAATATAAATCGAACACAAATATAATAGGTTAGAGTCGACTTTTATGGATTCAACTTGAAAATGGATTAGAGCTGAAAGATAAAAAAAAAATTAATGGGTTATGCCAGTTCCACGTGTGGATTAAACCAATAATCCGTATTATTATTATTATTATTATTATTATTATTATTATTATTTTATAAATAATCAATAATGTTGACAATATTTTGGGTTAATTTTGATCCGTTTTCTTTATTTTGAGAAATAATATTTATAGAGTACAACGGGAACTTGGCCTCCAAGCTAACATATGAAGCCCTAAGCCTAGTAATAATAATAAATGTATTCATGTATCCAATATACCCAATACTCCCCATCAAGTTGGAGAATGAAGATCAAGAATGCTCAACTTGGAGAGAAGAAAATGAAATTGTTGACGGCCTAAAGTTTTGGAAAACAAATCTGATGACTGATTAGAAGTATAAATAAAGGCTGCAACACCATTCCCAGATTGTTACTGATCTCGAACAAAATCACAGTCTATTTCAATATGCTTGATGCGCTCATGAAATACTAGATTAGTTGCAATATGGAGTGCTGCCTGACTATCACAATCAAAGGCGCATGGGTGTCATATAATTGATACGTAGAGATCGTAGAAGGGATTTGAGCCAAATTAGCTCAACACATGTAGAAGCCATGGCCCGGTATTCAGCTTCAGCAGAAGAACGAAAAATGGTGTTTTATTTCTTAGTCTTCCAAGATATAGGAGATTCACCAAGAAACACCATGAAACCCGTAACAGAGCGTCAAGTCAACGGACAAGATGCCCAATAAAAATCGCAATAAGCACTGAGTTGTAAAGAACTGGATGCAGACAGTAAGAGACCTTGACCTGGATGGCCCTTCAGGTAGCACAAGACACGGATAGCAGCGTGCCAATGATCAACTCGAGGCGCTTGTAGAAACTGAACCAACATATGAATAGCAAAGCTAATGTCAGGCCGGGTAACGATGAGATAAATGAGGCGACCAACAAGCCGCCTGTGGCGCTCATGATACTCAAAAAACGCACTTTCAGATGTTGCCAGCTTCTGATTCTGCTCCATTGGGAAATCACAAGGCTTGCCTGCTAGAAACCTTGTTTTAGAAACAATCTCCAAGACGTATTTCCACTGAGAGAGAAAAATCCCCTTACAAGAATGAGCAACTTCAGTGTCTAAGAAGTACATCAAAATCCCCAAATCCTTCGTATAAAAACAAGAATTGAGATAATCCTTGAGTTTATAAATTGTTGAAGGATTATTCCTTGCAATAATCATATCATCAACATAGAAAAGAACATGGAGATTAATAGAAGTGCGAGCAAAAGTAAATAGAAAATAATCAGTAGAACTTTGTTGGAAACCAAACCCCATAAGGCAGCTGCAAGTTTAGCAAACCAATTGCTGGGAGCTTGCCGAAGATCATAAAGGGACTTTTTTAGGCGGTAGATTTGACTAGGATGTGCACTGGAAACACCTGGTAGGAGCTTCATATACACTTCTTCACGTAAATCACCATGTAGGAAGTCATTTTGTACATCCATCTTATGCAATTCCCATCCTTTGATAGCTGCAACAGTCAAGAAAACCTGAACATATACCATCTTAGCTACCAGAGCAAAAGTATCATTATAATCAATGCCTTCTACATGTCTATTGTCAAGAAAAACCAGATGAGCTTTGTAACACTCAATAGACCCGTCAGGCTTGTACTTGATTCGGTACACCCATTTGCAACCAATTGGTTTCTTCCCGGACGGAAGATTAGATAGCACCCATGTATTATTTTGTTCAAGAGCTAAAATTTCAGCAGCCATAACATCTCTCTAGAAAAGCTATTTTAATTACGTCATTATATGTACTTGGTTCATGACCATAAGTGACAACGACCAAAAAATGAGAATGTGAAGAAGAAAAATTAGTACTTGTAACATAAGCAGCTATAGGATAGAAAATACCTGAGGATGATGCCTTGGAAATGGATGTAGACGAAGCAAATGGGGGGAGGGGTTTATGATTCAGGAACAACTGCAGATGTAATCCTGAAGACGAATAGGAGGGCACCTGTCAGGGGTAGTACGATGAGGGTCAGGCGAGTCTACCGGCACACTCCCCCAGTCTTAAAGCACGGTAGGAGTCAAAATACTGGGCAGAATTGAGGGCACACCATCAGAATTAGGATCATCATAGATAGCAGGAGATGGCTCAGAAGGAGATGGAACCGAGTGGTGGCTTGATTAGAGCCTTTGGCACCGGTGTCAACCATCACGGAGGCAAACACCAATGAAAAGGGAGAAAAAAAATTAAGATTTAATCTGGAGCTGTGATACCATGACAATATTTTGGGTTATTTCTAATCTGTTTTCTTTATTTTGAGAAATAATATTTATAGAGTACAATATCTACTTGGCCTCCAAGCTAACATACTAACCCCTAAGCACAATAATAATAATAAATGTATTCATGTATCCAATATACACAATAATTGTAATTCCATGAGATACGCATGTATATTTTTGTAGAAACATCTGTGCATAACTGAAAACGCACCACGTAATATTTTAAATTGTTAAGTTTATCTATTATTTTGAAATTTATGGGGTTGTACATTAATATGCATGTGTGTCTATTTACACACACACACACACACACATTTATCGTAATTCATTTATTGTGCAGGTCATTATTTGGATTCAATCGGATCGATCGGATCAACACACAAAATAACTGATGGGTCATATTTGGGTTTAAGTTTGTATGCAAAAAGCTAAACAAATTGTGTTCAAATTCGTCCACAATCTAAAATAATCATATTCCAATTCATTCAGTAAGCTCATGATCCGACTTATTTAACACCTTTACTTAATTATGGGTTCATGCAAATGAAAGTTCTATCTTGTCATTCGTCTGGAATGTATTTTCCCTAACAAAGAATTAAGTATTAGTGGCAAGTTACATTTTTCTTCAGAACTATGATGAAATATTTTTCTTTTAGATTTTTCAAATCATTTACATTTTTCTTATACTTGATGTTAATACTGCATTTACAAGGATCACGAATTCATGTTTATTTTGTTTAGAGCTTTGGATATCTATTAATCTTCTATATGATGGTCAGATTTTTGGTACATTAACCTTAAATTAATAGAATTGTAGGCGTCACTATTTTGTCATATATATATATATATATTTAAATAAGATAAAATTTAAATGAAATAAATTGAATAATTCTATTTTATTTTTAAATATTTAAATCAAATAATAATTTCTTTATATAATTTTTTTAAAAAAAAATTGTTTTCAATCCAAATTCAATATAAATAATTCAACACATAATACATACTCAAATATAACTCAAGTATATAGAAAAGAATTTGCATTTATATTTTTTTACTTTAATATATGCGATATGGGCGTCAAGTTAAAGATCGTAAATATATGATTAATTTGATATATTTCACATCAAAATAAAGAATGTTATTTGTATTTTAATAATTTTAAATATATATTATCTATAAGAATATTCCAATCTAGACGTTAGCTATTTTCAATCTCTACACAAAAGGCTCCTCCTGATTTTTCAACATTTTTATATACACAAAATGGCCAAAATTATATTTTATTTGAAGCGGGATTTTACTAAATATAATTAGTTGTCTTATATTAGTAACCATTTTTTTGTATTTATTTAAACTAATTATTTCCTCACAATAAATTATTTGCTAATTCTAACAAATATTATGCATATGTCAAAACTAACCTATTATGAAATCTTATGTGATTTCCTATGTAAGATACTAAGTGAATTTTAGTATATAAAACAAAACTGTTATGAAATATTCACAATTATTGTATTAAAATTTGAGGCTTAGTTTTACTCTTGCATTAAAACATTTTTTTTTTCTCATCTGCCACATTAAATTGGTGGTTGAAATTTTGAAAATTCTGAAAATTAAATAAACTATTAAACAAACCTGAAACTATTGAAATTATGAAGAAAACAAATTCTTGCAATTTAAAACATGTTAATTAAATTTCAAAGAATACACATTAAATTCTTATGAAATCTGAAAATTCTGAATAAATGAGAAAGTATGTTATAAATATACAATTAAAAAAAAATACATCTAAAAAATACAAAATAATATTCCAAGAAATTTTTAAAATAAAATAAAAACTGAAATTAAATTAAATATGAATAAAAAATGGAATTATAATTTAATTAAAAAATAATATCACTATCTAGAGTGGATAAAGCACTATACTTCCTCTTATAAAAACCACTTTTTATCAATATCAACTTTTATTATAAGTAGCGTTTCTATTATGTTTGAAAATATCTATATTAATATAAAAGACAAATAGTTTAACAAAATTTACAGGATTTTCCACCTAAAATTTCAGACGTTTATAATTTTTACGTTTCAACTCATATTTTTATGAAAAAATATATCAAATTAATTACTTTTTCAACATTTTTAATGTGATATCTATATTGCACATATAAAAATAGTTTCAAAAAAATTAAATATTTTCTAGGTTAATTGTAATCTATTTTGATATTTAAACTATTTTTATATAAAACTAGATTGTAAGATATTTTCACACAAAATAAATTTATACAAAAAATATATTTTATATACTATAAACTTTATTTAAAAAGAAATATTATTATTTTATAAATTTATTTATTTATTATATAAAAGTAACAAATACTATAAATATTACAAATATGCATTGCAAGAAGAAATACTAGATTTATTAATGGAGCAGATATAAAATTTGAAAAAGTTGCAGTGTCCCAATAAATCCAACAATGGCTGCAACTTAGGCACGTGGCAAATTGTACATTTGACTTAGGTCCACCAGTGTTGTACGCCCAGGTGAAACTCTGGGGGTTGTAATGTGGTGCACCAACATGAACCGTTGGTAAAGTCGACGCGCTTATCATGTTAGAAAAAGCACAAATGATATCATAAGAAGAAAATGTTTGAGTGCGGTCCCCTTCTATGCTATGCTAAGCTAAAAGGGGCCTTGGGTATTCAGCTTTTAACACACACTTCTATTTCATTTCCCATATTTAAGTTAAGTCTACTATTTATAGGCGTCTTTGTATGTCACCTCATCGCTTCACATGCATCTATCTACCTACTATATATATATATATTTTATCAATATTGTTCAATTGCAGAAATATTAGGGACTAGATGGAATTCGGAATACCATCGATTATTTAATATGATTTCTCACAAATCCTATGCTTGTATGAAATTGCATCTATATTGAAAGAGTTAGAGCCAAAATTATTTGAAATAATTTGTTTCAAATAAAATATAATTGTAGTGATTTCAAATTATGTTGATTACAATATAGAGGTGTATTAAAAAAAAGAGTGAGTGAGTCGAGGTAAGAGTTAAAAAATTTCTCTGTGAGATGAAATCGCCATGTATTTTGTGATTTACGATCTATACTAATTATCTTTATAATACAATTATTTTCAAACTTAAGAATCCCAGCACAATTATGCCAAAAATAATCCAAACACTATTTGATATTTCAAAACTTTCTTAGACACAAGAGTAGAGGAAGTACAAATGCTATAATTCAAATTATAGTTGAGTGAATGGAATGAATATTTCTAGGGTCTACTTATATTAATTGAAAAGTTCTTGTGTCTTTTTAAAATTAAATGATAGTTTGGACCAAATTAGTGCAAACCTTGTCGGCTTTGATCGAACTAGTATGGTAAGACACACACCGATTTTCTTCTTTGTGCATCCATCCCAACTAAAGTTTCCATACCTACCCAACTCAGTTTGTGGCCAAGCCCACATCTCGCAGAGACGAGCACAAGCTTAGTTCTTACTTTAAGATAACAACTTTACATTATTTCAACCGCATAAACTCTAAACTACCAAAATTTGTTATAAGTTACACTCGTAATAACATGTACTGTAAGAAAGGTTTCTTACATTCGGCTAAATATAAACTTATTATGAAGTAAAACTTGAAAAAGATGAAAGTTTTTCACCCCTTTAAACCTCTTGCACTTTGGACAAACAAAATTTAATATTACACCATGTCTAAATTAATATTAAAGCAATTAAAAACACCATTCCATAAAATATATTAAGAAGAAAAATACACTATTAATCCTAAGATTCCTCATTTATTTATGAATATTTTGAAATATCCCTCAATTATGAAAATGTTTCATGGATTCCTTAGTTATTAAAAACTAGAAGTCCTCTCAATTAAAGTGATTTTCATGTAACAAAACATGAGGAAAATTGACATAGTTCATTCTACCATTACATATATTACATGTCAACCTTTTTACTTTTTGAAAAGTCTATCGAATATTTGACAACATTTCAAAGTTTTCCATTTGTGCTCAATAAAAAACTTTTAGAAACTTTATTGATTTCTTTTGCTTGATAAAAGACCTATGAGCACAACATATTTGAATCTTCAAATAAATAGAAAAATACAAGATTTCAATTTTATTTAATTTTTAATAATTGAGGACCATGTAAATATTTCCACAATTGTGGGAACTTTAAAAATATTCAAAAATAACTGAGGGGCCTTAATATTTATTTTTCTTATAATAAATTGAGTAATCATATTTTACAAAAATAATACTTTTTTAGTTTGATCTTTTCATATTTTTAAGAAAAATATTCTCGTAGATCAAACACACCAAATACCCCAATGTTGTCACTTATACTACAAAAAAGCGCTAATTACCGATGGAATTAGTGACGAAAAAATTCTATCACTATTTACCGATTACCGATGGATTATTGACGGAAAATAATTATAAAAATATTTTCGTCGGTAATCCGTCACTAAATTTTCTGGGCATATTATTGTCAACCAGTTTACTGACGGAAAATAATCATCGTTAATTAGTGATGGAATTTTCCATCACAAAATATTTTTTTTAAATTTCCGTCGGAATTAGTGACAGATATATCTGTTAGTAATGTTTCTAAAAAAAAAAATAGATTCGAACCCTAGCTAATTCATTTGCATCCTATCTCTTTCTCTCTTCTGCATTATCTTTTATATTTTGACATTATAGAATTCCTACATCAGTTAGCATCTTATGTTGTACTCAATCCCATCAAATTTTAATTGTCTCTGTTCGTATCTTTCCATGTATAAGACCATTAAGGACTTCATATCATCAAATGACAAAGTAGTAGATTGAGTGCTTGTTCTCCACTTACTTTTTTATAGTTTGAAAATATGATGTCCAGTAGGGGGCTGTTACATAGTTTGGACACAGGAAAATGGAGATGATTCACATAGGAAAATTTCCATATACCTATTTTATGTTTGGTGAAGTACATGGCCAATTCCTTTATGCAATTATCTAGTTTTATATTATTTTTTTACTATGTAAATGTAAGAATCAAGGGCAGGGATATGGACACAAACTATTTATTACTATGTACAAATGAAAAAATAGACACATGTAAGAAGCTGTAAATTAATAAAGAATAGCCCAAGTTTGTTGTGTTTTTTTAGTCTCTAATTTTTCAAGTCATGTTGAAGCATAACTTAGAAAATAATTTTGGTATTTTCAATCATATTTTGTTGAAATGACAGATCTATATAATGCACTCAAATCGCAAGAGATGTATAAACGAAGTAAGAATGGGTTTTGAACTCGGAATTTCTAGACGAGCTTGAGTCATTCATTGACTTTGCAACTAGCCAACATGGATGGATGGATGGTAAAAAATAGCCAACGAAGGTCTCAAAATAGAGAATATATTGATGATGACACAATTAAATTCCATATAGGAAAGTATGGATTTCTTCCCAATTACTATACATGGATTTTTCATGGTGAAAAAATTGTCATGGAATATGATTGCCATGGTAAGAGTTTCGTAATGGCTAGTGGAGAAGTACCTAATGCGTACCACACAATGGTTCATGATGTTGTTGGTCTAGACATCAATGTGCGTGATGTGGATGAACCCCTAATCTTGAAGCTAAAGATTTTATGCCATGCTAGATGTTGCGGTACTGAATTATGGCCTAGATATCAAAGGCATTCACCATTGTCTCTCGTAGCTCGACCATGAAAGAAGAACACCACTTGTCTAAAAAATTGTTTGATCAAGTTATAGAATTTATGAAAGATATAGTTCCGGACAATAATTTGGTGGTTGATCATTTTTACTCATCCAAACAATTATTATCCAGAATGAGTCTTCTAGTGGAGAAGATTGATTATTGCTTCAACAATTGCATGATCTATTTGTGAATTAACAATGAAACATATAGATGTAAGGTTTGTAACCATCCTCAGTGTAAAGCTAGTTGGGCTACTGATATGAAACATAAGGTCAATGTACCATATAAAGGGATGTACTATTTTCCTCTTATTCCTTGACTACAGAGATTTTATGCATCAAATGTTAAATCCAATGATATGCGATGACATGCAAATTCAGTAGAGGATGGAGTCATGCGTCATCCTTCTGACTCGATTGCTTTAAAGCATTTCAACAATAAGTATCCAAATTTTGCTGTTGAAATTAGGACTGTGATAATGGAATTGTAAGGTGATGGTTTTCAGCCTTTTGGGCAATTAGGGCAATAATATTAATCTTGTCCGGTGATAATGACGTTATATAATTTGCCTCCATAGTGGATGCATCCACCATGGAGGCAAATGAGGAGCAATATATGTTTCTCATTGTGTTAGTTCTGGGGCCTAAAGCTCCTAAACAGAAACAGAATGTTTTCCTTCAACCACTTATATCTGAGTTAATACATTTATAGAAAGTGGTCGTGCAGACATATGACATCTCAAGGAAAAAAAAAACAGAACTTTGTAATGTGTAATATACAAACATATCAGATGCTTTCACACTCAAGCACAACCATAAACAATCATGGTTAGATAACCATCGAAATTTTTTGCCTATTGATCTCAATTTCGAAGGAATAGAACTGCATTTAGCAAAAGTACAACACTCACAACTATACAATTGCCTGTTCAATCAGGATATGAGGTCTTTCAAGAAATTTTTGATCTAGACCTAAGGAAGGTTACTGAAGTTAATGGCAATACAATTAATAGATCTGTTTGCACAACATGTGGTTTGAGGAAACAAAGCACCTTTTGGGACCTACCATATTGGAGTTCGCTATTAATTCAACATAACTTGGACGTGATGCATATAGAAAAAAATGTGTTTGATAATGTGTTTAACAATGTGATGAATGTTGAAGGAAAAACAAAAAGACACCCCCAAGTCTGAGTTAAATAATTATTGTCGACGTCCCGAGCTAAAGAAGATTGATGTCACCGAAAAATACCCTAAAGCAAGCTACACACTTGATAAGTCGAATAAAAAAACACTTTCTGAATGGATCAAAGAACTCAAATTTCTTGATGGTTATGTATCAAACATGGGGAGATGTGTAGACATGCAAAAGTTGAAGATGTTTGGGATGAAATGTCATGATTGTCATGTATTTATGAGAGATTATTACTAATAGCATTCCGTGAATTGATCCCACCACATGTCTGTAAGGCTATTGCAGAATTAAGTTTGTTATTCAAGGACTTAACTTCTACGAACATTAGAAGTGATAACATGATTCAGCTAGAGAAAGCTTGAGTGCATTTTCCTTCCTAGCTACTCTAATTCTATGGAATATTTATTGGTACATTTGGCTTATGAAACAAGGATTGCTGGTCCACTTCAATATAGATGGATGTATCCATTTGAGAGGTACAAATTGATAACTGTGCATTGTAATTTCCATCTATTTTATATGAAATTATCATTTACAGTTAATAATATTTAGGTACCTTTAGAAGTTAAAGAATAATGTTAGAAATAAGGCAAAGGTTGAAGGTTCAATCTGTAATGCCTATTTGGTGAAAGAAACATCATCCTTTTGTTCCTTTTATTTTGAGGGTCACGTGAGGACGAGACACAGAAATGTCCCTCAAAATCATGATGGTCATGGAGATGTCATAGATGAGTATTAGGACAATGTTTCTACATTCAAGTATCCTGGTCGAGCGATTTGAAAGGCAAAAATAAGATTTTGAATAACTAGGAGTACAAAGAAGCTCATTCTTGAAGTTGAACCAAATATTAAGTGATCAATGTCTATTCACCACATTGTAGCATTTGAACCATATATTGAGTAAGTGATCAATGTCTATTCACTACATTGTAGTATTATAAAATAAGTATTATTCATGTAGACATATCCGTTCTTTTGAAGTATTTATATGGAACAGATAAAGCAAGGTCAACCAAACATTTCAACTGTTGATGTTGAGTCCAAACTTGTAAATGAATTTGTAACATGGTTCAACCAATATGTGGTAATAGATTAATATACATTATGTTATCAAAGATAACATCTAAATATGTATATTTATATTTATAGGTACACGAAACTTTCAACCATATTGACAATAAATTCATAAGAGATCTTACAGAAGGGCCATTACGTCATGTCACCACTTACCCTGGGTATTATGTGAATGGTTATAAATTTCACACAACTCGACATGGATTATCTAAAGTAACTCCAAACAATGGGTTGTTCATAAAAGGAACAAAATACAGTACATATGAGAGTGATTACTATGGGATATTAGATGAGATTGTACATTAAATTATCCCATTTTTCCAAGCAAGACAGTTGTATTGTTAAAATGTGATAGGTTCAATCCTTCTAACATGGGTACAAGTTGGAAGAAGGTGCTTGAGATGAAAACTAGAGTGATTAAATTACTCATCAATTCTAGAGATGCTTTATATTTGTTTGTTTTGAGTTGTGTTTCATATGGATCATTTTAGATTATGTATGTTATGGATTTACTTTGGTGATTTGATTTGGATGTGAGCATATATTCTTATATTTCGATATTGGTTACAATATTTTATAAATATTATATTTTTATTTTTTATTGGGCTATTATTTGCATTTTCAAAAATAGGGTATAAAATTTTGAAAAAACCTAGAAAATAATAAAAGAAAATAAACTAAATAGTCAATTTATTGACGAAAATCCATTCGTAAAAACTACAAAAAAGTATTTATTTAAAAGTTACAGTTGGAAAATTTCATCGATGTATACCGAGACTCTTCCACCCGTAAACATTCACAAGCCAACCATTGTTGTATGTCTTTAGCAATGTTTTTTTATGTTTAGTGATGGATAATTTCCATATCTAATTAATTAATGGATTTAGTGACGGTTTTGTTGTCACTAAATCACTGACATACATCATTTTTTGTCTGTAATGTTTCACCAACCATTAGTGTACTAACGGACGTGTTCTGTCGGTAATCCATCGGTATTTATATTTAGTGATGGAATTTGTAATTTTACTGACGGAAAATTTCCTCAGTAATTCTCATTTTTCTTATATATATTTTTAGAATAATCATAATTGTTTTCGTAATAGAAGAAGGTACAAGAAAAGGCATTCGTTCTTAGTCAGCCAGTTGATGATTCTACACCACTTCAACCTGTTAATATGGGTATGTTTTTTTGTTGATACATCACATGTAGAGCCAGAAATTTGAGCCCAACCCGATGGGCTGATTCAAACAGCCCGTAGCTTATGGTGGCCTAGGCCACAAAAAAGTAGGCCCGAAAGAAATTGGGCCTAAATTTCTTGGCCCGATCGGGCTTGCGGTTTGGCCCGCAGGCTGGCAAGCCAACCCGCCCATTGTTTTATTTTTTAAAAATTTGGTTGTTGAATGGCCAAGACCCTTATTAATTAAAGTTAAGCTCATTTCTATCATTGGTTTTGTGTGAGGATATGAAAATGAAAGAGGTATGATGACCATAGGTTGTAGCCAATTTTATAGTACAAAGAAATTGTCTAAATATTTGTAACTATGTATCACGTAGCATTAAAAATTTGTGAAATTATAATTCACTTGATGGTGGGCTGTTTTGGCCCGCTGGCCCGTCTGCCTAAAGTGGGCTAAGCTGGGCCATGAATTTATAGCCCAATGAATTAGTGGCTCGACCTGATCCGGCCCGACCATAACACTTGGCCCGCATGGGCCCGGGCTAGCCCGTACGGGCTGCCTGAATTGCGACCTCTAATGACATGTTGAAAAGAGACGTGTTTTTGGCATTGGCAACATTGGCAACATTACCAAAGCATATAACAACAGTAATAGTAGTTACAAGTCTGTTGCCACCTCTAATCACAAGTTGAAAATGGACGTGTTTTCGGCATTGGCAACATTGGCAACATTACCAAAACATATACCAATAGCAATAGTAGTTACAAGTCTGTTGCCACCTCTGCCATTAATGAGGATGAAATATCAAAGCGCATTGATACAATGGTGGAGAGGAGAGTTGAGGCAGCTCGTGAACAAATACGGGCTGAGATGCGATACTATATTATGGATGTGATGCAAGGCACAATATCCTCTTCTGCTGTTGGATCTGTTGCGGCTTCTAGATCTGCGGCATATGCTGAAGAGAATTATCAAGTTCCTGACCTTCATTAAAACTAGATCGATTTGGTTACTTATGTTTTTATAAATACTATATATTTGTTTTCCTTGGATTATGTGGTGAGATCATTTTGGTTATGTTGTGGGATCATTTTGGATTATTTGGTGGATTGTTTTAAGTTTAGATTAGATTTTCACTATATCATGTCATATTTTAATGTATCATGTCATATTTTAATGTTGGTTTGATATTCATAAATCTTGTTCATTTAAACAGGGTGTATTAATATAAAAAAGAAAATTAAATTACCGATGGCTTCTGTTGGTAAATCACAAAAAATAATACTAACAGAAAAACGGTCAGTCAAAAAATATAAAAAATTACCGACTGAACTAATAATCACTAAAATGTTCAAATTTCTCACTAATTTTCTGACAATATTTTAATTACAAAATTTAAAAAAAATGGCAAATTAATTTTACAATACTGGCCATTATGGTCAGTCGATATCGACAGAAATTTTTGAAGTAGTGATGGAAATATAAAAATAAAATGCGTTAGTAAAATATCATTAACGACCTTTGCGTCGATAGGTTTTGTCCGTCAATAATGACTGTTAGTGACGGAAAATTCCATCATTAATTAGCTTTTGTAGTGTTATATTACAACCACAAAATATAATGATATAAAACATAAATTGTACCATACCCAAATCGATCGCACATCTCACCTAAATTATTAAGATAAAATAATCAATAAGATAACATAAATAATAAATATTTTAAAAATTATTTATCAAATCTTGAAATAATATATAATTTTATTTTTCTTAACTAAAACTAGTTTATTAAATAATAAAATTCTAGCTTCTATGAAATTACAATAGTCAAATCTAATACACAAATGTCACGAAGAATTATTAAAATAAATGAAATAAATTATTTATATTTAAATAAATTAATATCCAAATATAATATAATTGACCCACAAAAAATAAATTTTATAGTTAGGACTTGATATATTATTTTCATATATGAAATATAGATGTCAAATTAAAAATTACGAAAAAATGATTAAATGAAATTTTATTGATAAAAATAAATTTATAATATAAAATTATAAACTTTTGAATATATATATATATATATATATGTATAAAGAAATAATTTTAATTCTTGATTTAGTAGGTGTAACTGAAGGAAAATTTTTAAGTTTCTTAATTACATTTCTATTAGTATAGACGATCCTCATACAAATTTATACAAATATAATAACATACCCATTTAAAAATGACAAATCCTGCCATTTTTTATTTTCTAAATTAGATAATAATGATTGAATTTTTATGTAAGAGAAATAACCCCGTCGAGCTGGAGAAGAGCTACAGCTTAGCCAAATATAATAATAATAATAATAATAATAATATTCATTTTTTAAACATTTAAATAACGTTTTCTTTCAATAATCCATTTTTCATGCATCATGGGCAAATAATAAAGAACGCAAAAACTCATGTAAAATAATTGTACGTATGACACAATTTAAGTTATTACTTGTTTAACCATAAAATATTACTTGTTACCTTAAAAAATAGTGATACTTTATAGTTAAATAAATATTATTTTATAGTTACACAAGTAATACTTTAAATTGTATCAAACGTGCAACCGTTTCACTGACGACTTACTCAATAAGAAAATGTTTTAGGCTTATTGGGGCAATGGGGCTTCTTTGATGAGCAAGAAGTCACCGAATGAATTGCCAAGTAAATAGATTAGATTTGGCCACTGTTGTTGTTCCACGGCGCCACAGACTCTACTCGCTTCTATCCACCCTGGCACTATAGCATATGGAAAATTAAATAAATTATTATTTTTATAATCGAATAAAATATTAAATTCAAAATATAAATTTATTTTTTGGTTGATTATTAGAGTTACACATAAATATTTATTGTATATTGAACTATTTGTATGGAATTTAAATTGAATATAAATATTAAGTAAATCAAGTTTTTATTAAAGAAAAAAGTTCCTTGAAATTTTATCAAAGCGGAATCAGGGTGGGAAAGGATTTCGGTGAAATTTGAAAAGTATTGGTATTTACTTTGTTTTAGGAGAAGCTGAATAAAGAAATAAGAAGAGAGCAGTGAATGAGATTTTGACACATAGGCAAGGGCTATTATAACTCAGTGTTCCCTATATTTAGAGGCCTAAGGAAAGCAACATCATATTTTACCTTTTACTCCTAAACCAAAATTTCTCATCACAATGAACTTCCCTATCCCTCCCTATCCCTAACCAACCATATGGGCTATAGTTTTAGGACACTTGTCCCAAGTTTATAATGACATATCAGAATGCTCTACTACTTTGTAGGTTAAAATATTTATTTAAAATAAATTACTTTCTTTAGAATACATAACCAACTCTTTTACCCACACACTTGTGAACTGAAGATTTTTAATTATTTTTAATTTTTAGAGACTAGAATGTTTTTTAATTATATATTTTTTGTATTACGTAAATAAGATGAATATCTTATACACGACGGTGTAATATGATGCATGGTAACTTGTGATCTATAAGTTTTGAGATTGTGTGCCAAAATTATAAACACAAGATTTTTAATAGAATTGGTGTACACGATATAGCTAACAAATTGTATCCAACAACGTAGAATTAATCCAATAGAGAGAAGTGAGAGTTGTCCTTAAGTGTTATTATAAATTGAGTGTTTTTATGAAACGTGTCCTCAATAGAATTCGCTGTAATTACTTTTTTTATACAATAAAAGTAATTACATTACATAGCTCTAGTTTTCTTCCCCAACACATTCCAAACTCTTTATCCCATTTTTATCACGTTCAACTTATATTTACTAGAAAAATGAATGCCCAGACCACAAACCCATTGATCATGAATTCTAAACCATAAATTCATGAATCATAAATCATACCAAAAACTATATATACTCGAGATTCTAAACTAAATTGTCGATCCTAAACCTTAGGTTTAAGCATGAACCTATGAATCATGAATTACAAATTCACCTACTAACCAAAAATAAATAGAAACATTTAATTTTATTTCAAGATATAAATATAAATTAAAGCTAGAGCAAAAGTAAAATTCAGTTGATTAAAATTAAAGTACTATAAATGGTACAATGAAAAGATTGAATTGCAGAAACTTGAATTACAAGGACGATCGGTTGGAAGTGAGTGTGTGTGTGTATATATATATATACATAAAATTGTTTACGCACTGGCCACGCACGCAAACTTAATTATATTACAACCACAATTGAGTTTAATAAAATCTCAAGGCTTCATAATATTAAAATAATAATAATAATAATAATAATAATAATAATAATAATAATAATAATAATAATATTATTATTATTATTATTATTATTATTATTATTATTATTATTATTATTATTATGGATCAGTTTTCATGTGGAATATGAACTTTATAAGAAAAAAATATTAGCAAATTTTACTCTTGTTTAAATTACAATATCTGCTATATATTTCTATATCAAACTGTGAACCATTACCGTCATGGTGTGCTACATACTACCCTCACTATAAATCAAATATAAAAGTAAAAAATTGTGATATCTTTTACTCTTGATTCACGATAATGGTAGGGTGCGGCGTGATATTGTAATTAAAAGAAGTTATAGTTTAAAACTTTTAGTACTACTTTTAACTCTCATGCTGGAATTAAGAAAATTAAGTAAGTTCATAATGCTTTTTGTATTAACCTAAAGTAATATTTATGCCTTGCGTTGCACGATTTATAAGATACTAATGTAATCAGTTATTATAAAAATAGTAATATAATTTTTTAAAATTAAATACATAATTATATAAAATATATATTTAATAAAAATATTTCACAATATAAAAATATTTTAATTATTATAATATACCACAATTAAATTATGAAAAAATATTTTATATTTAAAAATTAATATTCTTTTTATTATAAAAATATGGGTAATATGATATATTTTTCATAGAGAAAATGAAGCTGAAATGGAAAAATTATAAGACTTTGAAAATTAAAGTGAAAAAGAAAAAAAATTTGAATGAATATAGTACTTTTAAAAATAAAAAATTGATTTGAGTGAAAAAATGATATCTCTATAAATATTTTTAACTATTCTACTTTTATATAGTTATAGATATGAACGAGATTATAAAGAAAGAGGTGAAGGTGTTGGTAACGTATTTGTTTTGGTTGAGTGAAAAGTAATAAATGGAAGAGTTGGAACTTATCAATTGTCACTTCGATTGAGGAAAGTTGAAAGTAAAAAAACAAGAGTGGACATGTGCCAGCTATACAGAGGCACTCCACTCACTGCAGTAAACAAATAAGTAAGCTAACAGCACTTAGTTGTGTAAGGGCAGTTTTAGTTTTCCTGGAATAAGAAGATACCCAGATAAGCCTAATATATGGAAAAATGAATTGTGTATTAACGTGATCAACTTAATAATTGGATGGATGGCTGTGAAAAATGAATAATGGAGGGCAAAGAAGATAGTTGATTCATCGAGGAGTATCTTAGAAGAAAATATGAAGTTTTTGCATCTCCAGATTTTATCATCAGCCCCCATGGCCATGTTTACAAATCTCTAAGAATATGGGATGGGATTGAGAACCAACCAACATGTACGGATCCAGCCCACTAAAACTTTGAGCATAAAAGACGATCAAATCCAGGCCCAAACACAAAGCTTCTTGATTTCTTATGTTTGCGAGAGCCTCCAATATTTTTCGGGTGTATAATATTTGTGGTACTCTAATAATCTACTTGTAATTATTTTAAATCTGCTGCATGAAAGGTATTAATCTTCTTATTGTATGGCTTATGTAAAATTATATAATTAAATTTTTAACAATGGTAGCAAAATTATTAGGGCTCGTACTCGTCTAGATATATGTTTGTGTAAGTATAAGACTTTGATTATTATTGAAAATGGCATAACATGTTTGAATTTCATGAACTAATTTGTTTATGTATACGCATAAATTTAGTGGGATAACCAATTTATTTTTGGAAATTTCAATTTTGCTATATGGGCTGAATTGTTTTTTACGTCTAGTTGGTATTAGATTCGCAATTATGTGATAATTGACATTTATTGGTACTTGGGTTTATATGTATTTAAATTACTCGTTTATTTATATTTCTTTAGAGATGGTTAATGGAGATGGTCAAATTACGATATCCTAAATTGTTTTCTACATACAATGTAGTAGGAATACGAAATTGTAATCTTATTTTTTCAATTTTTTTGGACTCGTGTATTAGAGGAGACATTTTTTAAGGTCAAGTAATTTTGAGTTGTTTCGTAATTACCACCATAAGTCATTAGTTGTCTCGACACGAAGCACTGAGTGTCAATCAATTTTTATACATGATTAATGGATGTTAAATTTATTTTATTTTGTATTGGTAAATTTTATTGTGTTTTTAATTCAGTGGGAGATGATTTCATTATCAAAATTTTCAATATCAATAAATTAAAGAAAAAAAAAAGTAACATTCAAAATAAGATTATTTGACTAGTATCTAACAAATTGCAAATAAAATGCAGGGAAGGAATCCCAATTTTTTTTTTTTTTTTTTTCTCTTTGGTGCTAACAAACTAGATGACTAGAACTAGCTATGTGGCCTAGAAATTTTCAATTTTTACTGTATGATAAATAGGTCTTAGAAATCTTCAATGCTATTATGATTATGTTTGTTGTGCCAGAAAATGGACAACTGTCTAGTATTATCGTAAATTAGACTCATGCAATAAGTAGGTTGATCAAGATAAAAGTGTATGCCATACCATGTTGAGTTGCATGCACGACCACTTGATCTATGTGTATGAGCATCATATTATAGCTAAATAGCTATGGGAAAGCTTGAAGCTAGCGTACGGTACTACCTCGACAATGATATTGAGGGCTCTAACCCTGAAATTTAACTAGTACGTACTTGACCCCAAGCATATCATGAGTCTGCATATTGACGAATGTATGATTCATGAGTTCGCATCTCGACGAACGATATGATTCAGGAAATGTTGGAAATGAGATCAACAAGTTTTGGATGTCATAAGGTTGCCACACAGATTTGGAGACACGTTAATAGTACAAGAAAAATTACTACTTGTGACGGAAGTCTTAGTGATTATGGCAATGTTGTCCCAACATGTGTAATTTATTGTGAATATATATTTTGTTGTTACTAATAATTTGAGCTCGAGTATTATTGACAAAAAGAAATTATGTCAATATTTGTTGTCACTAAATATTTGGCGCACACACACATATATATATATATATATATGTTGGTGGGAAATAAAAGTTGTCACTGTTGTTATTTTAAATAGTGACAACAACTACATTTGACGCTAATTGAAGAAAGGTTTAGTGACAAAATTTATTATGTCACTTGTAGCACCCCAACTCTGACTAGCTTTGAGTTGAGGTACCACTAAAATGTTCTATCTAAAAGAATAAAGTAGGGGTTAAAAGATTTCAAATGATTTAGTGAAATGTCAATATCATAAAAAGAAATTCATTAAACAAAGGGTCAATATATTAAACCAATACAGAACATATATAACTTTTCTTTTATTTTATAACTACTTTAAAATAAAGTGCTTAAACTATAGAGTAAGACTATGGGGAACTCGCCACCGGCAATACGTTCCGCCCATCCGAAGGACCTAAAAATTTGTTAATCATCATGAGTTTAGGAACCCAGTAAGTAACTTTTACGAACTAATAAGTTGATTTGGTTAACCAGTATGTTAATCATTTCATTATTTTCTTTGACCTGGCAGATTCGTAGACCCACAAGATCTAATCTCTTGACCCGCCAGACCCTTATGATCTGCAAAATCTAATTGGTGACCCGACAGATCTGAAGATCAACAAGATCTTATAAATTGACACACAATGCCCTTATCTTAAATAACCTACTAATTAATCCACTCAACCAACTAGAAAGTAAACGTTACCCACTTTACGTGTAGACTTTTATTTTCTCGTTGAGGTGGCTCCAACGTTGCCTGGTTCTACTTGTGTTGCACTCGATGTGATTTAAAACATTAGCCTTATATTTTATTCATTATTGTAATTATAATATGTTTGATTATAATTAAGTTACAAGCTAAATTCATTAAAATATTAATTCGACATTAATTAGCAAAAATAGGGTGCAGTGATTTTTTTTCAATTTTCATCAAACCCTTTACTTATAACTTGCTAAAGATATAATTACGAGGTACAATTTCATAAAAAACTAGTATTAGGGTTCAAAAATCATGCAAAGTTGCTAACCGGTTTAGCATTCGTACTTTCAAGCACCTAGACTATGTAATAACCTAAATAACAATAAACTCACATATAGGACTCATATTTGGTTAGTGTGTAGTTATAATTGATTTTTAAATAAAATTCTAAACTATATTGACATTTTTACTTAATAACGAAAACTGGCGAATTTTAGAAACTTCATATACAAAGTCGGTCACTATGTTATAATCATATTTTTTTTCCCAAATTGAAGGCTAAAGGAAATCACCCTTGATCAAATATGAAAAAACAATAATTAAAACCTAAACATGCATCTAGCAATATAAAAGGTTTAAACCGTTTACCTTATTTTCTTTGAAAAGCGTAGCATGTAACCGCCACGATCCTTCTTCGTAAAACTTTATCAAATAACCTTCAAAATATGTTTGAAAAAACCAAAATATTGAATATGTACGTACGTAGAGTTCCCCCTTCTTCTCTCTATTTCCCCCCTCTATTTTCTTTCTCTTATTATTATTGTGTTGGAGTTGAGAACCTCATGCTCGTCCCATATTTATAGAGTAGCAATGTAGCTTAATTCATAATTTGTGGCTAAAAATAATCTTTGGTGTGCCAATTCATGCGCATGTGGACGTGGAAGTTTTTAGGATATGTACATATCTTTTAAATCATTTGGGCAGGTCTAGGCTTTAGGCTAATATATATATATATATGTATATATTTATATATTACTTAGTTTACATATATAATATGAGTGTGTCTTGTGGGTATATAAATGTATATTATATATTATATTTTACTTTTGTGTTATTTATTAATTTTATATATATCGGCTTTTATTTAAAAATAAAAACTAGTTATGTTATTTTCTTGTTTAATTTAATGAGCAAAATATATACATTGAAAAATATATATAAATTATTTCATAAACCTCCTCTTCAATCGAGTTGTACAAGTGAGTTCGGCTTCCTTGATAGCTCGATTTGAAAAATAAAATAAAAACACTTTGCTCCATGAAATTTTGTTAGTTTTGTAGGATCGATAAGGCAACAATTAAACTTAAAATAAATCGTAAAATGATAAATTTAAATGAATTTAAAATGCATAAACATAAATATAATATGCAGGATTTTCTAATTTTTGGGGTGTTACAATTTCCTCTTTTTTAAAATTCCGTCCCCAAAATTGCACTTACTAGCGATAAGGCCAGGGTACTTAGTAAAAATCTCATAATGGTGTTCCGAAGTAGCCTCTTTCTTTCCATGTCTACTCCATTGCACAAGAACCAATGGGATTGCCTAATTTCTTAAAGTTAATTCCTTCCTCCCTAGTATAGCCACAACAATTTATCACATGTAAGATCCTTATAAAGTTCTAGATCTTCAAGCTTAATGTGATGACTAAGATCATGTATATACTTTCTAAGCATAGATACATGAAAGACATTAGGAACCGATGACAACTCAGGAGTCAAGGCTAATCGATATACCACATTCCCGACCTTTTCTAGAATTTTAAAAGGTCCGATCAATCTTGGTTTCAATATTCCTCTTTTTCCTAAGTGCATCAATCCCTTTATAGGTGCTATCTTCAAAAACACTTTTTCCCCTAACTCAAATTGTAGGTCCTTCCTTTGAGTATCGGCGTAAGATTTATGTTGATATTGTGCACTATCAATTCTTATGTTGATATTGTGCACTGTCAATTCTTTCTTTAATCTTAGAGAGTACTTTTATGGATCTTTCAATGAGTTCTAGCCCTATAATAATTTTCATGCCAACTTCATCCCAATGTATATACGATCTACATTTCTTCCCATACAAAGCTTGAAAAGGTGCCATTTGATAGTGGCTTGGTAACTGTTGTTATATGCAAATTCTATCAAAGGTAAATGTTCTTCCAAACTACCACCAAAATCCAGTGTATGAGTTCTAAGCATGTCTTCCAATGTTCGGTTCGTCCTTTCTATTTGACCATCCGTGTGTGGGTGATATGTTCTACTAAAGTTCAACTTTGCCCCATTGTGTCTTGTAAACCCTCTAGAATTTTGAAGTGAATTGAGGATTGTTATCAAATACTATTGAAACAGGCACTTCGTTTAGTCTTACTATCTCATTGATGGAGTTAGTCATATGAATTGGGATGAAGTGAACTACCTTATGTTTAACAATTTATAATAATTCAAATTGTGTAATGCTTCCTTGTTGTTTATGGAAAAGTTTTGGTCACAAAATTCATCGTAATGTTCTCCCATTTCCATTCTGGAATTTCTAACGGATTTAGCAGTCCAGATGGTTGTTGGTGATCAAGTTTGATATGTTGGCATGTTACACATTTGCTTACAAACTGAGCTATTGTTCGTTTTATGCCTCTCCACCAGAAATATTATTTCAAATCTCTGTATATCTTAGTCAACCCAGAGTGTGTGGTATAAGGTGTACTAGAAGCTTCCCCGTAAATTTCATTTTGTAATAACCCATCATTGGGTATACAAACTCTTCCTTGAAACATTAGGGTGTCATTTGAGGATATTTCAAAGCCTTCAACCTTTCCTTTACCAACCTTATCTTTGATCATCTTGAGAAATTTGTCAATGTTTTGGGCTTCTCCAGCTTGTTCTCTTAGTGTAGGTTGGATTGATAGTGCTGCTATCTTTGCGGTTACTTGTTCAAAGGTTAATTTTCTTGGAAACTAACTTCACATTTTGGGCTCCATTTCAATTTATCACTTTTGTTTGTGAGTTGTGTTAATGGTTTTGCTATACGCGAGAAGTCCTGGATGAATCTCCTATAGTATCATGCTAGTCCTTGAAAACTACATACTTCATTTACGTTCCATTCTAATATCCTTTCCACCTTTGTAGGATCAACTTCAATTCCTTGCATGGTAATACCATGTCCCATGAATGTTACTCTTTCTAACCAAACTTCACATTTTCTAAACTTTGGAACTTTGCATAAAGTTCACACCGTAACAACTACAATATTATTGAAGATGATTCTCATGTTGCTCCTTGTCCTTTGAATAGATTATAATATCATCTATGAATACAATTACAAAATTTTCCAAATACTCATGGAATACACAATTCATCATATCCATAAATACGGCTGGTGCATTGGTTACTCCAAAGGGCATGACAGTAAATTCATAATGTTCATATCGTGTTCTGAATGAAGTCTTTGGATTATCACTCTCCTTGACCTTTAATTGATGATAACCAGACCTAAAGTCAATTTTAGAAAATACTCCAACATCTTTTAGTTGTTCAAACAAATCCTCAATTCTAGGTAAATGATATTTTGTTCTTGAACGTTGATCAATTTAGCTAACGGTAATTAATGCACATTCATAAGGTTCCATCCTTCTATTTTACAAATAGAAGAGGTGCTCCCCATGGAGAGACACTAGGTCAGATAAACCTTTTATCCAACAACTCCTGCAATTGAGCCTTCACCTCCTGCAGTTCCTTGGGTGCTATCCGATATGGTACTTTTGATATTAGGGTTGCTTCATAAATTAGATCGATAGTGAATTCTATAGGTCGATCTAGTGGAAGTTATGATAGATCCTCAGGAAATACATTAGGAAATTCCTTTACTATAGATACATCAGGTGGGGTGCGGTTCTCCTTTTCTATCTAGTGATATTCATAAGATATCCCTAACATCCCTTCCTTAAAAGTTCATTTGTTTTCATTGCAGATATCAGTGACATATGTTCTTGTGACCTGCTCCCAAAGAAATAAAATGTTGACCAATTTGGTCCTTCTAACCTATTTCTCGTTCATCACAATGAATTGTAGCTTTATGTTTACCTAGTTAATCCATTCCTAGTATGATGTCAAAAACTTTCATCCCTATCACATACAGATTGACCTCTAGCTCATGCCTATCAAAATTTATCTTAACATTTCTTGCCAAGTTTTAATTCTTATACGATCTCATGTAGGCACATTGGCTTCTAAATTCACATTCTTGTCACATTTCAATCCCAACTTTTCCCTAAGAGTGTTTAATATGAAGGTGTGTGATGCTCTTGTGTCAAATAGAACAAGTATAGATGTGTTAAATACTTGTAACATACTTGTCATCTTTTCATTTAGTTTTGCTTCTTCTTCTCTTGGATTTTCTTCCTGATCCTCTTCCATACACTCAGTTTTTGATTATGCATTTAACCTTGGTTTGCCTTTCATGTTTACCCTTTTAGGGTTTTTGAGTCTACTGAAGGCACTAGTACTTCCTAATGGTGTACTTATTAAGTTGGTACATTATTAGCTTTATATCCCAACTTATACCATTGATAGAAAACATTCTTCCCCATCATACACTCTCCTCTATGTAGTTTACTGCAAATGGGGCAGGGCGATATCCCTAATTTTTTTGGTACCACTGAATTTATTGGTCGAACATTTCAAACTACGGTGTTGCCCCTCTATCCAGTTTGGGGTGCACCTTTTTGTTTAGGCACAAACAATGGTATCCTTGTTAGTGTTCTGAGCTTAGGCTCATTGAAATAATTTGGAATATCTTGGACACTTCTTAATAAAGTAGGAGCTTTAACCCTGACACTATCCCTCCGATTTCAGGACGTAGGTCTTTCTCAACTCGGGGTGCCTTTCTTTTGTATGTATTTACCATATGCGGTGCATATCGACGTAGTTGATTGAACTTTCATTCATATTCAACAACAGAGCTTGTTTCTTGTCGAAGGATCATAAACTCAGCCTCTTTTTGGTCTCGCAAGTCTTGTGGAAAGTAACGGTTCAATAGGATGTTCTTAAATTCTTCAATAGTGAGAGCACAACGTGCATCATCTGCTATGGTTTTTTCTTAGGATTGCCACCACTGTCCAGCATCTTCGGCCATTAAAACCTAAACATATGTTTAGCAATATAAAAGGTTTAAACCTTTTACCTTATTTTCTTTGAAAAGTGTAGCGTGTAACCATCATAATCCTTCTTCTTAAAACTTTATTAAATATCATTTGAAATATGTTTAAAGAAAACAAAGATATTGAATATGTATGTACGTAGAGTTTCCCCCTTCTTCTCTCTATTTCCCGTCTACATTCTCTTTCTTATTGTTATTGTGTGTGAGTTGAGAACATCCTGCTCGTCCTATATTTATAGAGTGGCCTTGTAGCTTAATTCCTAAGTTATAGTCTGTGGTTAAAAACAATCTTTGGCACCTGCCAATGCATGTGCATGTGTACGTGGGACTCTTTAGGATATATACATATCTTGTTAATCATTTGGGTAGGTCTAGGCTTTAGGCCAGTATGTATATATTTATGTATTACTTAGTTTACTTACATAATATGTGTGTGTCGAGAGTTATATATACGTATATATATTACTTTATATATTTTTACCACTATTCTTATAATATGTGTGTCCCGTGGGGTTATATATATATTATTTTTCTTTTGTGTTACATACTAATTTTTATATTACATTGGCTTTTATGTAAAAATAAAAACTAGTTGACATTAATTTCTTGCTTAATTTAGTGAGCAAAATATATACATTGAAATATATATATGTGTGTATATATTAGATAACTTATCTCATAAATATCCTCTTCAATCAAGTGGTATAAGTGAGTTCGACTTTCTTGATAGCTCCTCCTGTAAAATGGAATAAAAACACTTTGCTCCATGAAATTTTGCTAGCTTTGTAGGATCAATAAGGCAATAGTTAAAGTTAAAATAAATCTTAAAATAATAAATTTAAAAGAATATAAAATGCAAAAAAATAAATATGATATTTAGGATTTTCTGATTTTTGGGGGTATTACATCACTAATTGTTGGAAGTTTAAGAAATTGAGACAACATTTCATATTGCCACTAAATTGTGTAGCTAAATTATTTAGTGGCATCTTTTAATTAGGTGAAAAAGAATACAAGCTGTCACTATAGCTTGTTAATATAGTGACAATATATATTGTAGTCACAAAGATGTAGGAAAAAAGAGTGATGAACACTTTTAATATCACTTTACTTCTTATTTTTGTTATTAACTACATGAGAAAATAAATATTGTGACTTAACTACGAATAAGAGTAATGATTGATAATATCATGAATTTCTTGATTATATTTCTAAAACTCATCATAATACTATACATTAAATCTTCCTTGTAAAAAATGAATAATTAATGACACTATAAATTCCTGCTATTATTGTCGTAATAATAAAATGAAAAATTTATACCATCAATTAAAAAATATTTTAAATGATGTCATCTTATTATTATATCAATTACCTTTTATTGAATTATGATTTTAGATATCAATTTATTGAGTCATTTCCCCTACTACAAAATAAGAAATTTTTAAATATTGGTAACAAACTTAAATAAAAGTAATATGAGTATTAAAAGTTGAAGTAGCAGCATTATGCTCAACTAATCTTCTTGTGGCACTCCAACATTACTTAAGTACACCCAAAGAACTTATTGTCTCATATAATTTTACTAATAGTCAAAATTATACAAAATAGGATTTGAAAATGGTGCTAGACAACTCCAAAATCCTCCAAATTCAACAAGTAACATAGTTTCCTATCAAGATTGCTATGAAACTAATTTTGGCATGAACAACCTGCTAGAAAATAAGTAAATACAATAACACACAAAATAGTATCATTGAAGGCCATAAATGAATTGATATGTATTATCATAAAATGGAGACCACTTGATACATTAGAAACATAATTAGATATCTAATAAATCTCAAAATATTTTTCATTTTGTTTTATGCTTCTTTATCCATCATCATCATTACTACCACCGTTATCATCATCGTCGTCATCATCATCATCATCATCATCATCATATGTTTATTCTTCTTCTTCTTCTTCTTCTTCTTCTTCTATAAATGTGTCAACATGTTCTTCAATAGGTCTCTTTCTATTTGCCTCAATGACTAATACTGGGATGTCATCTATATGCCACTTAATGAAGTCAATTGAACTTTCAATCATTTTCAGTGTACATTAACTCATTTTGCTGGCATGATTCATCAATATTTTTGCATTCATCAAATTAGTTCTCAAGCACATTCGATAAACTTCAAGCTTGTGTATGAATAACAATCTTCCAATCATTGCCCAATCTGATATCATTAAAATAGAATACTTGTTGTGCTTATGTTGCTAACACAAATGGTTCAGTAGTCTTCCAGGGTTTTGGACATATTAATACTTATATAATTATATTTATCTTTTTGCACTAACAACCATGTAAACCAGTCACACTCAAACAATGCACTTGATAGTTGTCCAAGTACTTCAATTGAACTATATCTTTCAACACACCATAATAATCTTAAAATTCAGATGCCTCGTCAATGTTTACAACCACACCAGAATTTTGAGCTTTTATATTCATCTTGTATTTCTTGGTATGAAACTGCAATCCATTCACAATACATCCTTCATAATGTGTTACTTGTTTATCAGGGCCATATGCCAAATGCATGAAATCCTCGATAACAAATTTATTTTCTTCAGTAGATATTCATATGATCTGATAATACATTTCAATTTAAAAAAATATATATAAAGAAAAAGTGAAAAGAAAGCTTGTGATTTATTAATACTTACTCATTGTTCAAACCATTTCGTAAATGACCCTCATGTAGCTTTTCCACATTAGCACAAATGTTTCATCTCAGTTCCTCCTTATGCTCGCTAAATTACAAATTGGCAAGTATAATTAAATATAAATATTTTGATTGATATTAATAGCACATAAAAGTTTAAATTTACTAGAAAATAAAATAAACATGCTGTGATAAAGTACCTGATAAATTCCAACACTTCATCGCAACTCTTCAAAATATAAGCATGCACTTGTTTTAATGATATATCATAAAAAAACAATAAATACACCTTTTCCCAAGAGATGTAAGCTTCCAGGGAACACATGCAATTTTTTTGGGATATACCTTTGCATCTTTCAAAATTACGTTCTATTTTGTTCAATTGATTCTCAATATCATTTATTTACATTAAGCAAAAGGTTAAACAGTCTTCAACAATATACCCTTGTGTCATTGATCCTTCAGGAAAAGCCTTGTTATTAAAAAATCGTTTCAACATGCACAAGTACCTAGATAAAACATTTAAATAGAAAAATATAATCAATACAATGAAATAATAATTTAGTAATATTTCAAGGACAATAAAAAAATTAATAAACTTTCAATAGGGAACATCCATCGAAATTTCTCCAATCCTCCTAAAATAACCTCTTGTATAAGGTGAATAGGTAAATGTATCATACTATCAAAAAAGGTTGGAGCAAAATTCTTTATAACTTGCATAAGGTCAAAGAAATTTGATCTATTAGCTGATCTAAGTCTACTTTCAACAATGCTTTTTAGCATAATTGCCGAAAGAAGTTGCTAAATTCATGCAATGCCTTACATACATTTACATTTCAGAATCCATGTACTGAAATTGGTAATAATTATTGCATGATAATGTGACAATCATGAGTTTTCAACCCTGTAACACGACAACTTGTAGTGTTGACACGTTTTGACAAATTTGGTGCATATGCGTCTGGATACTTTACTGAGGCTAAGAACGTGCACCATTTTCATTTTTTAGTCATGGATAATGTATGAATGAGGAGGCACCAATATGGAAACTCAAAAAATATACTACATTTCTTCCAATTTAATTCCTCATTCCGTTTTCTCTTTTTTACTTATGTCTTTCCAAATATAACTGGATGAATGTGCCTCGGTTGCTCAACAACATCCTCTCTTGTTAGTGAAATTGGTTTATCTCTATTTTTCTTCTTACCATCAAAAATATTTTTGAGGTCACGCCATTTATGATTATGTGGCAAGAATCGACGATAGCCCATATAGCACGACTTTTTCCCATTAGGTAACCATCGACAAGATGTGTACTTATTACATATTAGACATGCCAAGTACCCTTTTGTACACCACCCTGATACTATTCCATATGCAGGGAAGTCATTCATAGTCCCAAGTAAAGCAGCACACAATGTAAATGAAGTACATGTTGAGGCATCATATGTGTTAATGGCATAACTCCATAACTTATTTAGCTCATCAATAAGTTGTTCTAGAAAATATCTATGTCATTTCCTGGAGATGTAGGACCTGGAATAAACGTTGACAAAATGAAGAAAGGAGCTTTCAAACACTTCCACGATGGCAAGTTATAAGGTACCATCACTTGCTAATCCTAGTCTAACATTAAGAGGGTCTTGTGAAATTATTCATGTTTTCTATCAAATGCTTTATGTTCTTCACCATCAGCTGGATGACTCAAATCTCCATAATCTACACATTATTCCTTATGTCATCTCATATCTTGTGCATTTTTTTTTTACATAAATAACCTCTCTAATCTTGACTTTAGTTGAAAATAATATAAAATCTTTTGTGGAATTTTCTTACGTTTTTTTCCCATGACTTGTGTCATCACCAACCTCAATCAACTTATATCGAGGTGTTGAATATTTTGGTCACTCTTTTTTTTGTTCATATTCATTTCGAAAAAAAACACAATCATTCACACGTGCATGATTTTCTCATAATCCAACCCAAGATCTTGAATTATCTTTTTAGCCTCATAATACGAGCAAGTGAATGTCTCACCTTTGGAAGTACCCTTCTTCAACACTTCAAGAGACATTGAAAAAGATTTATTTCTCCATTTGTTCTTAATTTTGATATGCGTCAATGTCACAATAATGGGAGCTTTGTGAAACTTTCACAACCAGGATACAATTCTTAATCAGCATCTCGCAATAACCTCATAAATTTATCAGATTCCCATTTTGAAACGGTATTTTCATTTTTGGAGATTCTTTCCCTGTCCAAGCATTTGTTCTTACAGCTATTGTAACAATCTTCTAGCAATCTTTGCATGTCAATATATGTCTTCATTTTCTCAAGCATCACTTTCAAGTGGTTCATTTGATTCATGTGGGCCATTAACTCTTCATCATAATCCCCAAAATATTCACCATGAAATATTCGGATAACATAGTCTTTGACTATTCCATACTCAAACAAATCAGCCTCAACATCACCACAGGTCTGGAAGTAAACATTATGGCATTTTCTGCAGGGACATCTAATCTTTCTCCATGGTTCCGTCAATGAATATGCAAAATCCAAGAATTGTTGTACCCCATTTTCATATAGAGGGAGTGTCCTATCATTAAGTATTATCCAACTTTTGTCCATTTCAAGTCGTGCACAAGTATACAATGATAGTTTTAAATGGAAATGCAAAAAAAAAAAAAAAAAATCAATCGTTTGGCAGCATATATAGATGTTAATTTTCAGCCACTAATTATATTGGTAGAAGCTTTACAATCATGTAGCTCACCTATAACTATGCTTTTCAAAATCTTGCGAGTCTTCATTATTCTCAACTATTTATTATTCATAACTTAGAGCCTTGGATGTGGGAATTGTATCAACAGCAATATTGGTGATGTAACATATAATTCTTTATGTATGTTGTTGCACTTGCTAATAAACAAGCATGCTTGATATTTATTGTTCAAACATTTTATCAAACACCTAATATGCAAATCTTAACAAACATGAACTTTTATATATAGTGACAAGAGTATCAGAGTAGAGACAAATTAAGGGCATGAAATCATTCTATTGTTGATAGCCACATCTATGTAGTAAAAAGAATTCAACAAGTTGACTCCAGATTTGGCGATTCTAAATTAATCGCAGATATAAGTTTCAATTACCTTCACACATAGGTATTCTGAGGGCGAGTGTAGGATGAAAACTGCAGTGGAAAAGGTGGCAATGCTGACGTTGAGACTTAGGTCATAGATAGTATGTGAGAAGGAAGAGGAGGGCGAGAGAGAGAGAGAGACAAAATTAGTCCGAGAACTAAATTAGAAGGTTCTAACTTTTTGATAGAGGGAAAGGGAAAAAAGAATAGTCCTATAACAATACGTAGTAGTTTTATCAGTTCTCCTGTTTTAAGTTCTCATTATATGGTATTTATTTAACTATTTAGTTTTAAAACATAAGTTTTATATAACTTTAATCTTTAATAAAGTAAAATAAACATTTTTCTAAATAAAATGATTTTTTAGTAAGTATACAGAATTACATGTAATATAAGTGTCAAATGCATCACATAGACGTGAGTATTCTTTACAAATTCATAATTTTTAAATATTTTTTTCTTCATTTTAATACAAACAAAGATACATATAGTCATTGAAGAGTTAATTTTTTAATATGTATTATAAAGAATTGTATTTAATTGTAAGACTAATTATATAGATAGTTTTTACATTTAGCTACTACCAAATATAATAAATATATATAATTTTCTTCTATTTATCTTGTTTCATTTATACCATAAGGTTAAACACATTTAATTAGTTACAGTATTGATCATCTACATCCACCACCAAAAATGTTCAATGTAAGACCTGAAGATATAAATTAAGCTCCAAAATGTCTAACACATTCAAACATATTGTGATCTAAGTCAATAACATCATATTTACTAAAAGGAGTCTCCTTTATTATACTCCCACTGGTTACACAAAAAATAAACTTTTTGGAACGGATATTTTCTTTCATGTCCAAGCCATAATACTGAAGATACGCATTATCACGTGCATGCATGCAAAGCAAGGACTAGAAGGCGTGTTACCGATACCATTTGTTGCCTCTGCATTTTAATTACTAAAATCAATGCATGATCAAGATCCAAAACGACACCAATATTTGAGAATTCAAGCCAAATTTGTTGAAGTTAAACCAAATATAATCCAATTTGTTCGAAACATTTCTAATTAAACAAGTAAATATAACTCTATAACAAATGAAAATGTCATGGAACATAATACATTAAAAAATCTAACAAGGACATGGCCTATCCTTCCCAATGGCTGCAGTATATACATCATCTTGACCAATCTAATCTTCAGAAGCTTCAAGAACCAGATGCTCATGTTCTTGTATTTCCAACTATTTGTAAAAAGTAACAAGAGTTAATACATGCTTTAGCAATGAAAATCTAAAAAGATGTTTGTTATGCATATATTAATTCATACTTACAATCTTACTTAGAGCAACGTCACTTATCGCCCATTTGAATTAATATAGCACAAACTAAATAGTTCAGATCGATTCGGAGGAGTTTGCAACTTCTTAGATTGGGAGGAGATATTGTCAAGTAAAGTATTAATGTACTGGATAAACATATATGATATTGAAAGGAAAGATAGCCAAGATCACTTGTTCTTTTCTAGTTGGGCCAAATGATGTCTTCTTAGTTATTTGATTCAACATCTTTTCCACTGTAGATTTTTTTTTTTTTTTACGTGGTTTCTAAAATTAAAGTTCATGTGTAGTATTAAACTAATAGATTTCATGATCATGTGATTATTAACAACAATGGTTACAAACCTTTGTTTCTTCTATCTTTCAATAAGCACAAAGATTGTTCTATTGATCCAGAACAATACCTTCACCCCTCGCATATACGAAGTATTTTACAAGAACATTCGACCAATACTTTTATTACAAAAAACACTTTCAATCTCTCCATTTATACTCGATATAACCAAGAATCCATTTGTTTGCTGTAATGGGGGTATGGAATCATGACTACATCACATGACCATTTGTTATGCTTATAAATACTCCTAGATAATAGGAAAATGAAAAAATGCAATGTCAAGAAAATAAATGAAAAGAACAAAAGATAACAATATAGTTTAGACAAATAATTAGTTCTTGTGTACACATTGTACCTTTATAACATCCAGCTAAATCTTCTTTCTACTAGGCACATCTTTCCAATTTTTCACATCAAGTGGACAATATGTACCATCTCTCAGAATTGATCCTAAGAAACGACAAAGTCTGATATTCTCACCACCTATTGGTAAGCCGAACTCATTATATTCAACATGATACAACGTCAATGCTAGGTTAGGATGTCTACCTTCATTAGCCATAACTGCAAAATGACTATCTTCAAAATACCAATACAAATTGTAAACCAAAACTATAATTAAGCTCCTATGTCAAAGTATTTGTATATTAATTCATATTGGAAAATGATTTTAATTAAATTACAATACTAAAAGGATATGTTATAGTAAAAAAAATTCTTCAAACCACCACCACATATTTGAAGTTATAATGTTGAAAATGTATATTATACAAGGAACTTATTGAATCTGGAAAAAATTAGTTATATAACTGAAAGCATTCCTTGACATATCTACCACTAAGAGAAAAAAGAAGAAGAAAATAAAACTAAAACCACAAACATGTATATAGGCACAAGAAACCATAATAGAGAGTATGAAAATAGGTAAAAATAGCATTACAAAATAAACATGCTGGTGATTAACACAGTAGAAACCTAATTGATCCCCTAAATATGAGATACAATCAAAAGCTGAAACTATTAGTGCCTATCTCAATATATAGAAAATAGATAATCCAATGCATGTTGAAAACATAAACTCAATCATGTGGTAAATGCCCCCAACCATATTACCTGAATCACGCAGACACACAAAAAGACCCACATATCTTCCATTATTCTATAGAAAATAGTCAATCCAATGCATATTGAGAACAAAACTCAAGTTGAAATTGAAATACCCACAACCAGATTGTCCAACTCTCTCTTGCTCTCTCTCTCTCTCTCTCTCTACACACACAAAAGACCCACAAAATCTTTGTACAAACATGCACATTAAAAATAAAAAAAATAAAAACTAAGGAATGCAGAAGAGAACATCTGGTGAGATGCGAATTCCTTCCGAATTCTTATGATTCAAAAAAGGTAGCACCATGGGTACATGATCACAAAACCACACAGAGAAGCAGTTGGGGAGTTTCTCTCCCTAGCACGGGAATTGTGTCTTCTCGAATCATTTTTCGTGGGTGGCTGCTCATATTCTCCTTTTATATTTTTGTCATTTTAATTGAGAGGTTGATTTGATTGTGGGGAATAAAAAATTAGGTTGAATTCTTCTACTATGGAGTTGTGGGAAAACAAGGCGTGTTCATTTTGGTTAAAACCCATTAAATTGACCTATATTTTTTATTAATCGGTATTTCAGCTGATCTAAATTAAAAACTAAAAATCGAATAGAACTAAATTAAGCTAGTTTGCTTTAGTTAAAACCAAATATGTTTTATTTTATTTTATTTATTTTTTAGTTAACAATTTCCTTTTTTTCTTTTTAAACTTTGGATTACTCATTTTGCCAATTGTTTGCCGATTTGTTTCATAAATCAGTCTGTAATTTTCATTAGACTATTTGGTTATTGCTATATTTCTATATTTCTGCATCATATATAAAAACATCATGAGGTAATTATCCTAATTGGCTAATAAATTAATACTGCAAAAATAAATCAAAAGAGTAAAGGCCTTAAGGGATTTTTGGGTCCAAAAATATTAATGTGTTCTTTAGTTGTCGTAAGCCCCAAACATGTAAATAAAGAAAAATAATTTTTAAATATTTCGCTTTCAATTTGGATCATTTAATGGATACATAAAATCAAACCCGAATCAAAAATCAAAAGTTACAAAATTTCAAAACAAAAAATCAAAGCAAAATTATTGTTCAATTTTGATCCAAATGGAATTCTCAATTTACTCTAGTACAATCGTTTAATTGATCCTTGAACACGCCTAAGGAAAGCGGAAAGAAAAAAGAATTGAAAGAGGTCTGCAGGTGGACTAAAATAAGTGTGTTCACCTAAGGCCAACTCCAGCAGTGCGCTGGAGTGGCGGTTGATGTTGGATTGCAGGCTCCAACAATGCACTGGAGCCTGCGTTATTGTAAAGTAATTTTTTTTTCATTTTGCTGTAATAGTAGCGCATACTTAGTGTTTTCCTTTTTTTTTTCTAATGTTATATATATATATATAGATATTCTTAATATTCATTTTTTTAATATTTTATTTATATATTTGTTAATATTCATGTTTAATAATAATTTGTTTGTTTTCTATAATTAATTTAGTTTAATTAATTTTATAATTATTTTAATTAATATGATAAAAATAATAAAAAAAGGTGTAATTTTAATTATAAATAAAAATAATTCAATAAAATTTTAAATACTACACATAAAAATAAAAATAGATAAAAATACAAATACACAAAACATACAATTACAACTAAAAATTATAAAGTTACAAACAAAATATAAAATTACACAACAAAATAAAAAACACAATTAGTAAATAGAAAATACTCATGATACTAAATTAATAAACTAATTTCTAATAATCAGAAAGACCACCTCCTGACCCTCAAATGTCTAGAAAAAAATTTCCAAACACATTAAATGTATTCGGAAGTGGATTTGTGGGCTCTGCTTGTGTCCTCCTCTGCAGAATTTTTTGTTGCTCCAACATCAAGTATTCACGTAGTGTAGGATCAGCAACAGTGTCTAAATTCATCCTTAATGTTGTGTTCTCCTCTTTGATCCTTTCCCATTCATTGTTCATCGTTATCTCACGATCTTTCAACTCAAGTTCACGAGCTTTTAGCTCATTCTCACGATCTTTTCTTGAGGCTGCGCTTGCGAATAATTCCCTGAGAGAGGCATTTTCTTGTTTTATCATTTGTACAAAATCATCATCATCTTCTTTTTGTTTCTTTTTAAGTTTTAATTTTTTCACACCCTCGGGTCTTTTTGACGAAGAACCACCAGCACTGCTAATGTTTTCATCATTTAAATTAATAGAAAACGAAGACAAAGAAGAATTAGGGAAAAGAGGGGACTCTAAAAAATTTTCGGCAGTTAGCTCTTCAGCTTGCACAAACGGTTTTAAAATCGACCACACATGGTAGAATTTGAACCCAGCCTCATATCTTTTCACCGACCTCATAGTCTCATTTGCACGCTCCAACTACATAATTTAGAAACAATATTGAAATCAAAATATTCTATTTGACAAATGAAAACATAAAGTATAAATAACAACTTACAATTGTTTTTTCTCTTGCACCACTAGGATTTAGCAGCTCGATTTGTTGCAGACACCCATTGAATTTTCTCACATGTTTGAGAATGGTCTGCATGCAACATTGCAATGATCGTTTGTTACGATCTTGCATTCCAGTGCTTGGTTTATCGGAGTTGTATTTTTCTGTAACACGACTCCAAAATATATCTTTTGATTGATTTATTCCCACAATTGGATCTTGTGAGATTTCGAGATAGACACCAGCAAGGTGTCGATCTTCAGCTGAAGTGTAGTTGGTGATGCGTGGCTTAGACATTTGAGAGAAGAAAACAAAAGATGTTGTATATAAAAAGGAGTTGGAGAAGTTTGTGAGAAAAGGAGTTGGACAAGTTTGTGAGAATGTTATGTGGTATGACGCCTATTTATAGAAATTCGTAGAAATTCATATAATAATCCAACGGTTGAGATTTAAAGATCAAAATAATCTAACGGTCGGAGTTGAATACACATGGATTGTGCTTGTTGCAACTCTCTGTATTTTAAGACTTTGAATGAACGGCTCAGATTAAAAGTTGTTGTGGGTTATCAACGACTAATATTGAAAGCACAAAGATTGTGCTTTCTACAACTATATAAACGTGTATTTTTATTGTACTATTGTTATGAAGTTCAATTTTAATTTAGTATTATTATTGCTTGATATTATATGTATTTTTTATATATAATTAATTTTATAGATAAAAAATTAAAATGTTAAAATTAAAATGTTACATATAAAAAAATTATTTTTAATATATTACGTATTATGTGTTTAACAAGTATGAATTTTTTTAAATATAGATTAAAAACAAAATAAATTATAAGGAATATTATTGAAATATTCTTTTTTAGTGCAAAAAGTAGTGCAGACTGCTGGAGATGGAATGCAGATTTTGCTGTAAAATAGTGCAAAATCTGTACTAGAGTTGTGCTGACTGCTGGAGATGGCCTAATTGGATCTCTTTCTTCAAATAAATATAAAATAACAAACCTAAGTGGATCCACCTTTTATTGTCTAACATCATCATTTACAATGAAACTATACATTTCCATTGTAAATGAATCATCATATATATAAATTTTCTATATTTTACCATTTAAAAATATTTGGTGAAAACAAGCGACCATATATTTAAGTTGCTATTAGAGGTGAAGGAGATCATATATTTAAGTTGCTATTAGAGGTGAAGGAGATTATATTTCAGAAAATTAACTTTGAATTTTTTCATGTTTTACAACTTCCATTTGACAACTTGTAATCGTGTGGTATATTGACATTCGTGGTAACTACGAAGCTTTTTCATGTTTCACAACTTCCAAGAACAATTTTCGCTAATTGGGTGGGAAAATAGATTTCTAGGGAAGACAATTTAGAAATATTGTATAGATGTTGGCCATCTCATTTGATTCTTTCGTAGGTGATTTAATTGAAAATTAATTAAATTTGTCATGAAAATTGCAAATGTTGAAAGTTTGAATGAGAATTGTAAAACGACCCAAAGTTCATGAGAATTGCCACTATCCAAAGTTAATGAGAATTGTAATTGTCAAAATACCTAGAATGAGTTGAAGTAGCTACGAGGAGCTTTTCAAAGGTGGTTGTCATTGATTCTCATAAATAGAATTTAAAGTTTTTAAACACTTTAAAAGTCATTTTTTCATTCCAAAAGTAATTTTTTACTTTTTTCATTCCAAAAGTAATTTTTAACTTATTTATTTGGTTTCTGAGCACCCTCAATAAGTGTGTAACTAGAATTTATATATTAATTTTGACATAATAATATGGAGACATTCTTATAACCTTAAGGGGTGTTTGCCCCTACTTTAGTTTTTTAAGAAGTAATGAAATTAGAGATTGTAATAAAATCAGTTATAATAGAAAATGGATTAGTATTTAAGAATATAAGTTTTTTTTTTTTTTTAATCTACATTCCAAAAAGTTGTGTTTACTTAATATTTAGAATCAATGAAAAACATCCACCACCTTCTCGTCTTTTTAGGCTGAGAATTAATTTTATTTTCAAGCAAAAGTTGTACTATACAAACACCAAAACTAGTTTTTTAAAGCTAAAAGATCAAAAGTTTTGAAAAAGAAAGGCAAAACATCCTCTAGTTTATGTTTAGGTGTAGGTGAATGTATGAAGTTGTAACTCAAAACTATAACAGTACGTAAACGATTAAAGTTGTAACTAAATTAAATTTGGAGGATATAGTGTTGTCTCATTCTCAAAGCTTTAAATGTTTGTATTTAATTTACTGTTTTAAACTGAAATTAAACTGTATTACACAAACCTAATAGCTTGAGCTCATCTAAATGATACTCTCGATTATTTATATATGTACATATTTATTTCAAAGTTCGTTATTATTCAAAAATCATAATTTCGATTTTGAGACCTCACATATATGTATCTCTCTCTTTCTTTACTAGCCATCAACTCATCAAAATAAAGCATGAAGTGGAAATTGTTCTAAAATTACTAAATATCGAAGATGGTCAATTTCATATTGGGTGAATCTATTTTTTATTTAATTGATACGAAATTAATTGATCAATAGTGCACAAGGGTGGAGTTTAAGTGGAAATTGTTCTAAAATTACTAAATATCGAAGATGGTCAATTTCATATTGGGTGAATCTATTTTTTATTTAATTGATACGAAATTAATTGATCAATAGTGCACAAGGGTGGAGTTTTCATATCCACATACACACACACACATATATATATATAAATTAATTGATTGTAGTTTATTAGTTTAACACTTCTAAATAAACAACACCAGCACCACTGAGTGTATTTTTAGTGCATTCATATATAAAATTAAAATCAGATACTAACCAAAAAAGGACTTTAAGATGGTATCTATAGATACTTTAAGGATATTCAAACACATACAATAAAAAAGAAATACAAAGGTTGACATTATGCATCAGCCATGAAATTTCAAGCAATAGAATCACACATACATTGGGATTTGTTCATACTTCAAGAGAAGATTATATATATATATATATATATATCCACACACTTTAGGATAAACATATTTAATAGAAATGCACAATTACTGTGTGTCGTATTCATTAAATAATGAACTCTTTTTCTACCGTAAATTAGTTTTTTTTCTTTTTTCTTTTTTTCTTTATTTAAAGGGGAAGAGAAATCATAATTGAAAAATATATATATAATAAAAGTTATAATTAATCCTAAAATCAATATATAAAGGGCAAACAAAAATTTCTATTTGAAAGAAACAATTCAAAAGAGAAATGGGATTGAAAAATGGAGGTAAAATTAGCGCCATTTTCCTCCCTAATGTGGCAGAAAAAGAAAAATCTTAGTCTCAAAATTTTATACAGTTCCCACTTTCAATACCAACACGTTTTGGTTCCTCAATCCGTGCCAGTGAAAGTCTTTTTCATCCTATCAAACACCTGGTTGTTTGCTCTTTGTTTACGTTCTATCCATGGCCACACGAAGTCGAAGAAACTCTATAGGTATCCTTTATGTTTCAGTTAGAAATTCTAGAGGTATTCTTTGTGCCTCTGTTAGAAATTCTATATGTATGCTATATGTTTCTTCTTCTTCTTCTTCTTCTTCTTCTTCTTCTTCTTCTTCTTCTTCTTCTTCTTCTTCTTCTTCTTCAAAAATTACATGAAATGTAACATTTTCATCTTATTTGGGTATTTGGGCAACATTGTCATGTGTTGTTATACACAATCACATATTTATCAATCTTAATTAGTTCAAAATTATATTCCTTTAAATGTTTGTTAATATACCCCACTACCCCACTCATACTTGCAATAGAATATATGTGCAGAAGAGGTGAATCATGATTATATGATTAGGAATTAGTGTTACATCTTATCAAAATTGGCTGGATAAGAGATACAAAATTTAACTAATTTAGTCTTTCATTCAAATTAAGAAATCAATTTCTGGAAATCACTTTTCACCCTAAGCCACCCTAAGTCATATTGTTAAACTTTCTGTATCACTATGTTTAAATATATACTTAGTATCCATACATCTTGTCTTCTTGTTTTATTTGGATTGATTATATTGCTTAGTTATTGTTTAACATTGTCACATTATTTAATTTTTTTGTTTCATTATTTAGTTTTCATGTTTGATTTTATGTCATGGGGTTTCTTATATTTGAGTTGAGTTTAAGAATGTAAACTTACAAAGGCAAAATATTTGATTATTTCTTGAAACAAGAAGTTATACAGAAAGTTTAACAATATGATTTTCAAATTTTGTTTTGGGGGGGGGGGGGAGGGAGGAAGTGGTAATCTTGCTTGGTTACTCCACTATTTTTAAGAGGTATATGACATAAATATCTTCATATATACGTTAAATAAAAATTTAGAAATCTTTATAAACATGAAACCTTATATGAACACAAGTTGACATAAAGTAAAGCTTCAAATCAAATTTTGTAAAATTTTGCATTTATTAGTTATTATAAATAATTATTTTGTTTATTTATACATTATATGATTCTTGTAATTCAAACCACTCTTTTTTTTTCTTGAAATCCTTTGCAGGTTTGAAAAGCACGACTTGTATAGTTTATGAAGGATGCAACTTCTACAACAACAATTTTAGTTTAGCATTTTGTTTAATCACTTGAGTATTAGAATTTTGAATTTTTAAACAGTATTTTCATTTAGGTTTAATATTGTTGAGACTTTTGCACTTTATATTATGATTAGATAATATAAGAAAACTTAGTTCTTATGTTTGTTTTTCAGATATATACAATTATTTATATACATATAAAAAGGATACAGATTAAATATATGAGCATATATATATATATATATATATATATATATTAATTGTGACAACATATAAGAAGGTTTAGTTACAAATATTTTAAAGTGACTACATAATTAACTATGATTGACAACAAAAACTTGTGACTATAGGTACAACAGGGACTTTTGACTGAAGATTCATAGTTAGTGACAAAAAATTATATACAATTAAGCTATACTATTTTAGCGATGAAAATTTTACATGAATAAAATGTTAATTAGTGATAAATATCCTATGTCACTAAAGCCCATAATTTTTATGTCGAAAATTATGTGTTGCTATATTATCGCGCTTTAGTGACAAATATAGTGTGTGACTATAACATTCTGTAATAGTGACGACTGTTATATGTGACTAATAGTTAGGGAATTAGTAATAATTATAGCGTGCAACTAAAAATGATTTTTATTGTGACGATATATATATGGTTTTGACTAAAAAATTTAGTATCATGTGTTATAGTCACGACGTTGTGACAGTGTATATTTTTGTCACTAACAATTTATAGTGACAAATTTATAAATTTAATGACAAAACTTGTTGCCCCTAAACCCCATTTTTTCTTGTAGTGTAAGCTTGTGCTAATCACAAAAATTAGACTTTCGATGGTGTCACCAATCATCTTAAGCTTGAGGCTGGCCATCGAGAGTCAAAGAAAGCACAAGTAGCTACTTTCGTTACACATGATGGACAATGTAAACTAAAAGGTAAACGTCTAATCCAATAAAAGAATGTAGGATAAGGCATTGACCAAAACTTGGGCCCCAAAAGAAAATAATGATATGAAGTGCCAAAGAGGCAAAATGAAAACTGACAAGTTTTATAACTATGATATGGAAAATGGATGGGAAGACTGGATTCCTTAATGGTGCCATTAAGGAATAGATCTACATGGATCAGTGAATGAGTTTGAAATCAAGTGGGGGGCGCATGCAAGGTCTGCAAGCTATACATCTATGAACTTAAGCAAACCTCCTAGAGTTGGAACATTTGCTTTGACGACATCATAAAGGGCTATTGATTTGTTAAAAATACGTATGAACTATGTGTGTACATGAGCAGTGGGAACTCAGTATAAATCCTTGCACGTTTACGTTAATGAAATTATTCTGATTGAAAATGGTGTACAAGAGATGAATTTGAGAATGAAGTGGTCATCCAACCAGGTTTCCATAAAGGATTTAGGAGATGAAAATTTCATCCTAAGCATGAAAATCTTTTGAGTTAGCTCAAAAAGATTGCTAGTACTATCCCTACATTGACAATATAGTCAAACACTTTTGAATGGAAAATTCCAATAGCACGATCTTCTGGAACGTTATGGGGTGCTCCTATCCAAGAATATATCTCCTGAGACAGATAAAGAAAGAGTGAAGATGGAGCATATCCTGTATGCTTTGACAATGGGAAGCATCATGTATGTAATACTTTGTACTGGGCCATTGGAAAGCTGCAAATAATATACTCAAGTACTTAAGAAAGACTCAAAATCTTTTCTTAGTGTATAGGGCATATGAGTTAGTCAGCTGATATGGATGATTACAAATTCATATCTAAATATGTATTCAACTCAATGGTGAGGCGGTCAGTTGACAATCAGTGAAGCAGGCTATCGAGGGTTTAAGGTTTAAGGTTTAGGGTTCGTGGACTCTACCATTGAAACGGAATACATAGTTGCATCAGATGCAGTCAAGGCATGTTTTTGGATGAAAATTTTCGTCCCATAATTGGGTGTCGTACCTATTAGTGCTTAACCGGTTGTGGTCTATTGTGACAACAATGGTATGATTGCACAACAAAGGAGCCAAGATCTCATCAACAATCCAAGCATATACTAAGGTGATATCACTTGATTCAGTAAATCATTGGCACGGGGAGTGAAGATGAAAAACATAATCTCAACAAAAAAACATAGTGGACCACTGATTAAAGCATTACCTCGAAGTGTTTTTACAGGCATTACTTCAGGATAGGTCTTAAGCATATGGGTAGTTGCTTTAGGGTAAGTGGGAGATGTAGGAATATGTGCCCTGACAAACAACTGTTTTGTTGGCCTAAAAGACATATTCTAAGTACGGTCCTTATGAATTTAAATAAAATTTTTAAAATGTTTCTCATTTATCGTATTCATTTTTTTATATTTTATATGATATTGAAATTTCATGATCTTAATAACTAGGAGACTTGATCATGCACGAATCAGTGGTTATGAATTAAGTCTCTCTGGTTGAGATTACAATGTTCCAAGCTAAAAAATCTACAAGAAGGGATATCGTAGGATTCATGTAGTCTTTCACTGAGCCATCATCATTTGAGGAGTGGATATCATGTTCCATGGATATCGGTGCAAAGACACCACGCAAGTTAATGGATTTGATGTTGGTCTCAAATGATCACATTGAACTAATCCCGCGTCTGAACTCAAACCATTTGGTAGTCGCACTAGCAACAAGAAAATTGAGGTTCTGATTTTTGTAGGTGTTTCAACTAGTTCTCAAATTGTACGCACGCATGTGGTATTGCATAAGATAAATCATAAATTTAACTGGTTCCTTAAATCACCACTAAAAATAAGGAATCGCTGGTAGATATATTGCAAACCTATTATTTGAACTATGTATACTGAAACATACATGATTAGATATAAATTGTAGGAATAATTTTAATTATCCTCTATTATATACTAGATGTCCGCCTGTGCAATGCACGAGATATAATATATTTTATTATATTAAGGATTTATATTAATATTATTATTATTATTATTATTATTATTATTATTATTATTATTTATTATTTATTATTATTATTATAAAAATGTACATAACTTATTATTTATATCAGTCATATAAATATTATTCAATTTAGAATATTACATTGTATTTTATTTCTTTAAAATTAGTTTTATTATTAAATAATATATTGTATGATATTTTGAAGTGAATTTCGGATTGTCCCTAAAATGAAAATAAATATTTTAATTTACTAAAAACTAATGAGGTTAAACAATAAGTTATAATATTATATAAGTAAATATTATAATTATTATTATTTTTATAAAAAAACAATATATAATTTTAGCTTAAATCCATTTCAAAATTTGATATAATATTTATTCAAATCCATCATATATATTCTAATTTAAGAAATAATATTCAATTCATAAAAAACTATATTTCATATTTTAGATATAATTATTAATTTCAACATATACCAGATTGATATTAAATTAAAGATTACAAAATGAAGATTAATTTGATATATCATATGTTAAAAATAAATTTAATACAAAAACCATATTTGATTTTTCAATTTTAGTGAAAATACAAATAGAAAAGAGAGAAAAAAAAAAGTAAATAAAAGACACATGTGAGTTATTTATAGAGCCACATGTCATAAGAGACAAATTCCTACTTTCTAGTGTTCCTATTTTTATATTAAGCTAAATTTATGCCCGTGTGATGCACGTGATACAATATATTATGCACGTGATACAATATATTTATTATATTAAGAATTTATAACAAAATTATGTTATTATTAATAAAAATATACATAATCAATTATTTATATCAATCATATTTATATGAATATTATTCAATTTGAAATAAGTTTTATATATTAAATTGCATTTTTATTTTTTTAAGTTAGATTTATTAAATAATAATACGGGACAATATTTTGAACTGAATTTTGAATTGTCCTTCAACTGAATATTAATATTTTAATTTACTAAAAACTATTGAAGTTAAATAATAAATTGTATAAATCTGTCATTTTATAAAGAGATGTCAATGAACTGTATAAAGAGATGTACTCATAAGAGAAAAAATCTGTCTTTTTTATTAAGTATAGATTTAAAAATTAATAATTCAATGTATAAAATTTTATATTTCATCAATAAAAATTATATTCCATAATTTTTATATAATTATTTATTTCAATGTATATAATATTGGTGTCAAATTAAATGTCACAAAAAAAAGATTAATTTGATATATTATAGATTAAAACAAAATTAAAACAAAAAGTTATTTGAATTCTCAAATTTTAGAAAAAAAATTAAAATAGGAGAGAAAGAAATAAAAACTAGCACATGTCAATTAAGAAACTGGCTAAGAAGGACATGTGATAAAATGAATAATAATATTAAAAAAAATAATCCAAAAACCACATCGCATAAAAATACTATAATTATTATTGAAGTAACATGTGGCGAAAACCAACTTTATATTTTATATAGAGAATGATTTTGTATGATTTATAGTTTAGATATTGGAACATCTTGATTAGCCAAAACTTAGGGTCAATTTATGTCTTCAAATGGCAATGCAGGAGAAGGTAGTTTAAGTGAAAAAGAAGTTTGAAGACTCACTTATGTGACACCAATACTAACACACTAATTAAATATTAGCCATACGCATCTTGTCAGTACATTCTTTCTTCTATGAAAAGCCACATAATACATACGTTTCAATGATTGACTTAAAAAACATGCAAATTTTTAGTTTTTCGAACTTAGCAAACTGTTGGATGATGGTGAGCTCTGATCACTTTGCCAGGAATCTTCCACAGAAACCGGAGAAAAATCTGGGACTGTATCTAATGAAGTCGTGCTACTAAATAACCCTATACCCTCGATTAATTCATGCTTCTTGACCGTCAGATTCAACGGTTTCTGATTTAAATTCGACCTCATGATACTCATCTCTGATTCACTCCATTTACTCAGCCTAATCTGTTCCAACTCAATGGCTACTTCCATCATTGAGGGCCTCATATCCCTGTGGAAGGCAAGGCATCTGAATGCCAACTCAGCCACCTTGTGCACTGATGTTTGCGTCCACACATCCATACCAGGTAGCAAGAACGGATCAATAATCTCATCCAAACACCCCCTTCCTATTCTGTCAACAGCAAGAGCTGCCAAATTTACTTCATCCTGAGTCCGGCTAAAATCCACCACTCTTAACCCTGTTATAATCTCGATAAGCACCACTCCGAAGCTATAGACATCGCTCTTATCAGACAGATGAAAATGTTGATGATACTGAGGGTCAAGGTACCCTGGGGTACCCTGGGGGGCGGTCGAGATATGGGACGACTCTATCAGCCCCAATCTTGAAAGCCCGAAATCTGCTACTTTAGATTTGAAGTTGTAATCCAACAGAATGTTGCTTGATTTTACGTCCCTGTGATAAATGGGAGGGTGCATTGCATTGTGAAGATAGGAGATGGCCTGTGCCGTTTCAGCAGCAATGGTGAGGCGAACAGGCCATGGGAGCCCGCTGCCTTTCTCTCTCTGCAGGTGCTGAGATAAAGTCCCATTTGGCATAAACTCGTACACTAGAATTTGTTCTCCGTTTTCGATGGAACAACCTAAGAGGCGTACGAGGTTAGGGTGGCTTACAGAGGAAAGGAGTTTGATCTCGTTCATGACCTGTTCAATGCTGTCAGCATCTCTGTATCTGATTCTCTTGATAGCGACCCAGTCGTTGTTGTTCAGTTTGCCGGAGTATACTGTGCCATAAGCGCCATTGCCGAGCCTTCTTTTATCGGAGAATAAGTCTGTGGCCTTTTCCATTTCTCTGTAGGGATAAATGGGAATAGTTATGCCTGTTGTTTGGCATAAGTGGCGGCTTTTTCTGCTTCTGCTCCTCAGTTTGGATCTTTTTCGAATGAAACAGAAGATGAGGCCTAAACTAACCATTAATGAAGCACCTGCGGCTACACCTGAGAATGTATTTAGATGAGTTTTTTTTTTTTATATGGTTTGTCGGAAAAAGAGAACAAGTGTTGTTACCTCCTACTAGAACTCCAACTCGTGTTGTTCCTCCACATTTGCCAGATAAGTACGTGGATGGATTGCATTCAAATGATTCTGTTGTGCAAGAAGAATAAAAGTAAATTCTCTGTGATGAAGCTATTAACTTGAAGCTGAAAGATGGATTGCAGGAAGAATATGAATAACTGAGTCGGTTACCATAGAAAAGGCCGAAAGCCATGATTCTTATTTTTTCTTTCAGGTAATTTCATTCAATGTGACAACTGGGACAGCCATTTTATTGTTAATTCATTGATAAAATTAATTTAAAAATTATAGTTAGGAGATTGGGGATTGGGGATTGCATCAAACAACTCTTCATCATGTGTGGGTGCCCACATCCCACCTTTGACTCCAACCTTTCCTTTGGTCATGATTTCATTTCTTCAATCACGGCCACAAATATATTTATTTTTATCCACCAATGGATGATTAATCGCGTTTGGTGCCAGTTTTTAATAACAAAAATTTCAAGCTGAAGACTTTTGGGTTAAATGAGTCAGCAATTATGGCTGCCCACCTTTGAACCTAGTTTGTTTTTTGTGTTACTTTATACGACGCTATTTCAACCATTCCACAACCATATATTATTAAAAAACCTCAAAGTTTTGTAACACTCATTCTCTTTGTTGCACTAATTATTACTCCTCCTGCTCCATCCATAAAAGGTGCAAATAAGACAAACAATGAAATTTCTATTGAAGTTCAAACATGTTTCGTAGGACTCACTCATTATGTAATTATATAAACTACAATTTCTGAGTCTACACGAAATTACATATACATATATTTTCTAGTGAGGGAGGTGATAATTGCTACCATATTTTATTATCTAAGTTTAATTAGGAAAAATTAATATTTTGATCCTACGTCACATGTAATACTATTGCAATTTTGTGAATTTATGTTATGCAATGAAAAACAAAAGGTTGATTGGTCAAATGTGAAAAAAGGCGCAGAATTAACGGAAAATATAATATAGTGAAATAATAACAGAATTGTACCTTTCCGGCAGCCCACTCCGTCGGCAAATCCATCGCCAACGAATCCCTCCACGCACTCACACCGATGCGCCGGCGAACCATCCCCATCCGGCGGCCAAACACGAAGGCACTTCGCATTACTCGAGCACCGGCAGTCCCCACGAAGCCACCATCCCAATCTCACAATCTGAACATCCAACGAAACCAACGAACTATTCGCCGACGACTCCATAGATATCGCTGAAAACAGAGAGCGGCAGTCACTCTTTGTCAGGTTTTTATAGTCAATAAATGAGGTCGCATTATCCGTCTCCGAGTAACAGCTAATACTAGCGTTCGTAGCATCGCAGCCGAGCAAATCGAAGTGGGTCTGCACCATCGTCGTCGGGATGAAGCACTCGCTCCTCTGGTTTCCGCAATTCTGGAGTAGAATAGCGTTGTGAGACGTCGGGGCATAATTAGAAGTGAAGAGGCGGTGGAGCGTCGCCACAGGTCGGCTGCACATCGCCGGGAGGTTAACTGAGATGGTGCCACCGCTGACCGAATGGACGGGGAAATCGGCGGCGAGAATCGTGCCGTTGGAGGTGCAGTTGAGCCGGATTTGGCAGCCGGCGGAGAAGCCGAAAGGAAAGGGGAGGTTGCGATCGCCGCATGTGTGATTGCACAAAGCTGGTGAGGGGGTCGGGATTAGAATTGCAGAAAGGATGAAGATGAGATGAAGGGATTCAAATTTCATATTAAGAAATCAAGAAAGTGGATACATATGTGAAGAGAGCAGCAGGAAATAACAACTGAGAAGGGGAGGAATGAGGATGTTGATGGAAACAAAGTGAAAAAGAATAAAGAAGAAATAATGGTTAAATCATAAATGGAGATAGATGCTTTTCTTCTTTCTGCCCTTATGTGGGACAATTAACAACCACATTTTTTATCTTTCACTCATACTTCACTTTTAAATTGAATATCTAACATTTTACCATGAACACAAACTTATATAATGACTTTTTTTTAATTTTATTTTTCTGTCAAGACGTGGTTCCATTAACCAGTTTGTTTATAAACAGTAAGTCAAATTAATTAATACTTTAAAATAGAAAGAAAATGGAAGTATCCTTCAAGTTTAAGAATAGTTAATAAGAGAGAATGGTTGCACATCGGATATTGACCAATTGATAAAAGGACACAGAGCAGTAGACAAAGCTTGAAAGTTATGTGATACCTCCTCCTTCATTGCTCCGTCAGATTCATATTTTCTAAAATACTTAAAAATAAAATAAAAGGTGTTGTTATTCATATTTTTCGAATAATTTTTTTCTTTTTTCTAACTGTCCAACCTTCCTTAAGTCCCAACACAAATTTGTTTGTTTACCATAAATTTATTTTTCCTTTGGTAACAAAAAAGAAATATCCTCTTTGGTAACAACCAGGAGAAATGAAAAGATTATTCCTAAAATTGAAAAATAACACAAATTTAGGTTTAGCACCAGAATATGGCGACGCCTGGGGCCAATGGAATGGCAGGGTCTGGCGGAGCAACGACAGCCCAATCACAGATAATCTTGCTGTAAGCGGGGGACTTAAATTTTAATGTGACGAACTCCAGGGAGTTGCTGATTAAGATCACCCACCATGTCAACATATATATAAATATATATATATAATATAAATTTATATATATATATATATATAAATCCTTATACACAATATTCTTACCAAAATCAAGTTTGGGGAAATCAAGTTTGGCCTTCACAGTGAAGGTTTCAGATTTTGAGCCAAACCTCAAGAAAAGCATGAATGAATTTGCAATTCTAACTTTTTATCTCTATATTCAAAAAACATGGAGAAGAAGAAGACAAGGGTGATTGAGAATTGAGGTTTATGCAGTTGAGAATAAAAACAAAATAAAAAAAATATATAAATATATAAGGATATTTTTGTCAACTTATTTATATCTAATTTTGTCATAATTATTATAAGGTATATTTAGAGGTTTTGGGTATAAATAGCCGCACCCTAAAATAAGTTATATTTATAATATAATTTATAATTAATTAATGTTTTAAAATAAATATTTAAAAAATATTTTGTTGTGTTATTGGTAAAGACATGATAAAAAAAATATAATTTTGCATTAATATATATATATATATATATATGTGTGTGTGTATTCCTTCCATTCTAAAATAAGAGTCTTGTTTCTAATATAAATTTATTAATATTAAAAAAATTATTTAATATATTTTATAAAAATTATTAGTTAATATTTGTTTCTATTATAAATTGATTAATTTTATAAAAAATAATTATCTAATAAGTTTTATAATTAAATTATTAGTTAGTATTTATTTGTAGTTGAAATCCAATACAAAAAATCAAATACACAATAAATATTAATATCTAACTCAAATAATAAATATATTATAATGTTCGCATATGTAAGTGTAAAATTAAAGACCATGAAAAGAATATTACTTAATATATCATAAGTTAAAAACATAGTAGAAACGAGAAAAAAAAAGTATTTGTATTTAAATAAATTGAAAAATTACTCTCAAAAAAATTCAATTGATTAAAAGCTAAGCCATCGTTTAAAAAAATATATTTTAATATTTAGAACTGAAGAAATAGACCGAAAAATATATTTATACTATTTTATAATTATATTAGTATAAACATTATATATATGCTTGGTCTAATCCGTACCAATGACCATATATTAATTTTATTCCATCGTGATGTATAATTTTTAATATCTTAATTGAAAAAAATCAAGTTAAATGAAATATAATTTTATATTCTTAAAGTAATTTATTTTAAATTTTCTAATACATTAATTAGATAAATAATCTAATAAGATCCCGCCCTACTAATACCAATACCCATAAATGACACTTTAACAAAAATAGGAACATCTACCAATTTAATGAATTCATCAAATTTCATACAATAAACTATAGTAACAAACTTTTTATTTCTACCCAAAATATGAATTTTTTTTAATGAGAAATTTATGCTCATTTTATTTTATTTTTTGACTATAGTGTTACATTAAAAATAAATGAAAAGACAAATGAATAATATCTTGAAATCTGGAAACATAATGAAACTTCAAAAATGAAAAATAAAATCATAAATAAACAAGATGAACAAAATGAAGAACAGATACAATTAATAAGTCTTTAACGATTTAATCAACGGATTAAATCATCAATATTATATAATCGACTAACGCGTCACACCTTATTCAAATCATATATGTCAACAACTTCGCACGTTCTATAATATTTTGATTCCATCCGGCTTCTAAATTTAATTTTTATATGTTTTTTAAATGAATTTTCAGTAATCTGCCTATTAATATGCCATATATACTTTCATTATTATCTTTTTTGTGTAATTTAATATGTATTATATAATTATAACTAAAAAATATATGTTAATATAATTGAACAGATTTTTGGTAATATGTTATATAGTAATTAATTTCATTATTATAGTTAAAAGATTTTCTTTGCTATATATTTTTTTGTAATTTATATTTTACGGGTATATCCTCTGCCAGCCAACTTGATGTGATGGAAATATGGTCTGTGCCATCTTATTTCTTCTGTTACAGGGTGCAAAATCCAAATCGACGTGTCCGTAATTCTAGAAATTAGGTCAGAATGTGAAGCTGAGGAAGTAAAACGACGTGTCCGTAATTCTAGAAATTAGGTCAGAATGTGAAGCTGAGGAAGTAAAACTCAAAGTCATTATGGTTGGCCTGGCGTGGGATCACTCACCATTAACATTCGGTTAAATATTATTGTACCCATTTAAAATATAAAAAATTCTTTCATATTTAAAATATAATAAATTTTATTTTATACTCAAAATATCAATTCAAAATTTATTTTATACTTAAAGTATCAATTTTGTCCTTCGTAAAATGATGCCCACCTTCCTTTTCTCATTCTCGTCAAATCCTTTATTTCTCGTGAAATCTCTGCCTCTTTCTTGCAAAACTCTTGCCTCTTTCGTTGCACTCATTCTCGTGAAAGATTTACCTTCCTTTGCGCTCTAAGACGCCAAAGCTTCAACTTACACGATTGAAATAAATTTCACGATTAAATATAACTTTCACGATTATATTTAGTTTTCACGTTTCATCTGTTGAAATAGTTTTCACGATTATAGGTAGCTTTCACGATTAAATATAGCTTTTACGATTATAGGTAGCTTTCACGATTAAATATAGTTTTCACGATTATCTATAACTTTCACGATTATAGGTAGCTTTCACGATTATAGGTAGCTTTCATGATTATCTATAATTTTCCCGATTATAGTGACTTTCACGATTAAATATAACTTTCACAATTATATGTACCTTTCACGATTTAGCTTTCACGATTATAGGTAGTTTTCACGATTAAATATATATGTCATGATTAGAGGTAGCTCTCACGATTATATGCAGTTTTGACGTTTTGTAAGTATAAATAATTTTCACGATTAGAGGTAGCTTTAACATTCGTGTATTTGACGATGAAACCAGTGTTTCTTGTACTACAAAATGCAATACATTTTCCAGGTTAATTGGAAGTGGAAGCGTAGAATAGTGATGGGATGCAAAGCCACAATAAACGGATATGTGAGGCTACCGTTATTGATGATATCTAGAGGGAATTACAGACTATAGGTGATGATGCCTATCTTGAATTTAGAAACTCTTATTTTGGGCATTTAATGCATTTGTTTTCTCAAGGAGTTCTGTGCAGTGCAAGTATTCATGCACTAATTATGAAGGAGGTTGTTAAGAATGATGCTGGATTGGATGAGTTTTGGTTTAAGGTCGGGGGAAAATTTCTGCAGTTTTCGAAGTATGAATTCGCTCTAATGACTAACTTGAGGTTTAGAGACTCTACTTTCAACCCAGACGGGCATCACACTCCACCTGAAGTTGGGGTATATTGTAGATATATTACCCAAATGTAGAACATTCCCCGATTACATGATATTCATGATCTATTCATTAAGGGACATTTTTCGAGCTGCAGCTGATGATGCTGTAAAGGTTGCAAGGTTCTTGTTTATATACTATGTCTTATTTGGATTAGATGGTAGACAGAAAAAGGTGGATGTTTGGGTATAGACTCTATTTGAGGATGTAGATTTGTGGGAGAGATCCCCGTGGGGGATGTACTCTTTTCAGATTCTTGCCCACTACATGTGCTACAAGCGCGAGTTCCTGGTGTCACTTACATGTTCATCTAGTCATCGTTTGCCGAGTTATCATTTCTCTAGATGTTTGCTTGCACTATTGGAACATCATAAATAGTTTTTTGCTAAAGTTTGTTGTTATTATTTTAAAAAATTAATGTTTTCTCTTAATCTTTATTTGTCTTATGTAGGTTTGGGAATCTGAGGCAGTACCACTATTGGGTAGGTCATGTGTTGATAGAGTGGTTGATGCTGATGTGCAGTGACCACGCTGCAATTGCTTGAGATTTCAAAGAGTAAATATGGACTTTATCCGTTTCTTAGACGATGAGGTATTAATGTTTTAAAATTTGAAACAACTTTATATTTCTTAAATATATTGAATAATAAATTTACTCTTTTATATTGTAGATTGAGTGTTAAGAGACATTGGAGCCTACGACAAAAGAACGAGAGGAGTTTTATTGGCAGTCTATTGACACTGACTTGCGTACTGGTATTCAGTACAAACACAGGAGGTCAACTTTCAAATGCAAGTTGCCAGCATCACCACCTAGTCATGCCATTAGAGGTCGAGGTCGATCGGATTGTGTTATCAGAGGTTGATATGTGGGTCATTCGTCAACCACATATTTGAGTGCCATTCTGATAGAGATGATCACCATCCAGCTGATCTTGTACTTGCGCCTGCACCTGCCCCGCACTTGCACTTGCACATGTTCCTAATCCGTCCCTTGCCCCTGCACCTGCACCTGCACCTGTGCCTGATCCTACACCTGTACATTCACCCTCGACCTTAGAGGATAGTAGGTAGGATGTTCAGACTATGTTGGACGCGATGGCTGCAAAAATACGAGAGGATATTGATGTCCTGGTGAAATGAATAGACCAATTTGAGGAGAATTTCCCAAAGATGATTGAGGAGAAGATCAGGAAGTTATGTCCATCGATAGAGACAGCTCGTGAAGGGCTCACAGGGGTAGCTCCTGATGCAGGCGAGAGGATTGTGGTTCCACCAGAGGCAAACGACGCACCATCTGATGTACTTGTATAGACTGTCTGCAGTGGTAGCGTTGCAACAACATCCGATGCAGGTGGTTCGGAGCATCCCTCCACCCCAAGCCCATTGCTCGTGACTGTTTGCGCTCCAAGAGTTAAAGATACCCAACTGTTTTAGTTGACGACGATGAGCAAGAAGACTTTGGCAAGTACAATACATTGTCCGAATACAGGTTCGCTTGCCCAAGATTTCCTTCTAGCCCATTCAAAAAGTTGTAGTCTCGACGGCGTGATGCATCCACGGAAGAGTAACATTTTTTTCTTATGACGTCTGAAATGTGAGTGTCATTTCATAATTTTAAATAAAGTTGTAAGTATGTGGCCCACTAAAAAACTAAGAACGTTAATGTTTTATTATTAAACTTCCATGAAAATGAAAGGAGGAACGTGGGGTTGGGATATGTTGTCAGCCGTGAATGGTTTAAGGAGGTCGAGAATCCTTCGATGTTTCTTGCTTCAGATGTAAGTTTTTCATTGCATTATAAGTACTTAAATTTTTTTCATAATACTTATGTTAAATTTTTTTGTAGCATATCAATGCATATATGTGAGTTCTTTCGACGGATCCTTCTCTTGACAATGTAACTACACATCCGAATTTCGCTAGAAAGTTTGGCATTGTTGACTCATCCTTTATAGTAAGTTAAAATCTCCATTCAATTTTTGGATCGGGATTATATTTATCGGACCATTTGTATTTACTTTGGGCAACATTGTTTTATTTATTTATAGGATATAATGCAACTTATATGGGATGAGCACCACAAAGACGACCCCGCTGGGACGAAGTATGATGTATCTACTATGGAGGATATCCCCAAAGATAAGCTTACAGTCTTGATTTATTATATTAACGGGGATAGACCAACGTGGGCTAACATAGCACCTTTGAGTCAACTTGATAAGGAGACTTTATTCACTAAAATTGTGTTTATGTACTTCTACTTGTATTTGTATTTGCCTACGTTTTATTATCATATACTACTTGAAATAGATCTCATGATTATAGGTAGCTTACACGATTCGTAGTTCGAAATAGATTTCACGATTAAATTTACCTTTCACGATTATATTTCGTTTTCATGTTTCGTCTATTGAAATTGCTTTCACGATTATAGGTAGATTTCACGATGAAATATAGTTTTCACAATTATAGGTAGCTTTCACAAGTAAATATAGCTTTCATGATTAAATATAGCTTTCACGATTATAGGTAGCTTTCACGAATATCTATAACTTTCTCGGTTATAGATAGCTTTCACCAACATAATCATCAGCAACACCAATATCAACATGCATATGACTACCGCCCTCATCAACATCAACACCACAATCGCCAACATTATGACCAACACCAACAGCATGACCACTCTCATTCTGTGCTCATCAACATTGGAACAATCCAAGTCATCCAACATTTTTCAATTATTCTTTCTTATTACATTAAAGACTGACTTATGATTTAGAGGAATCTATAATTATATAAAAGCAAAACAGTTTGGCTAAATTACAGTTTTGCCATTTTCCCACCAAAACTGTTTACTAATTTTTTATTCTGGTACCCCATTCATAAAACATCGTAAACTGTGTTTGCAGATGGCATCACAAAAATTTTGGTAGTTTGTTCAATTATCAATAAAAAATTAATACATCTATTATTTCATTTGCATTATATTTTTAAGTATTTCTGTAAAAAATTAATAATAAATATTTTTTTATTTTTAGTAATATTTTCTAATCCTCTTACATTTTGATTTATTTATTAAATTCTGAAAAAAAAAAAAAAGAGAGAGAGATTGAATGTTATTAGACGTGGGGATGTGGGATAGTACATAAATGGTTAACCAATAACCTTCTTTTACTTTTATTTTAATTTTTTACCTTAATTTTAAAAGCTTATAATTTTTACGTCTCAACTTATTTTTTCATGAAAAATATATCAAATAATTTATTTTGTCAAGATATTTAATTTGATATCCATATTGTATATATAAAAATAATTTTTTAAAAATATAAAATATTTTTTAGATTAATTGTAATATATTTGATATTTAAATATTTTTATATAAATAAAATTGAGAGATTTTTATACAAAATAAAATTATATTTTGTATATCATGAATTTTTATTTTAGAAAAATATATTATTATTTTATAAATTTATTTTTTTATTGCATAAAAGTAACAAAATCTCACACAATGTGATAATGCGGAACAAAAACAAAATGAAAAATGTAATAATTAAATTACTATTAATTATAACTTATTAACTATTATATTATTATAAATATTACAAATCGTGCAACGCACGGGAGAAATACTAGTTTGAACTAGGATCAGGTATGTCTGTGCAGTAATCCAAAAAATTGCTTGAACCTGGACAACTTTAATAAATTGATGGCAGTCCTAATTCATACAAATATCTTCCCATAAACCGAGTATTATTGTAGTCACTATAACCACTTCGAGGAATTGGAATCATGCCTTCTCTCAAGCTTAAATTTAACTTCTTAAGAGTTACAAAAATAACAATAACATCTTCTGAAAATTTCAATAGATAATCCAAATCAGAATCATTCTTGATTCTCATCTTTCTTACTTTGTTCACATCTTTGTCTAGCGAATACAAAACATACGAGTTTTAATTGATGTTTGTCTAGGTGATAGAATGAATATTTTCCAACAATAGCTAATAATTCATTCCACAAGGTGGGATAGGTATCGTCTCTTCTTCACCATCCTTGTAGTCCAAACCATCCCAATGCCCATCAAAATGAATAACAATTTTTTTCCAAATCATCTGAAAAATTAAGGAATAAGTAAGTAAGTAATTCGAGCAAACATAACATCATCGTGAAGGTATTGTGAAAGTTCATCGTGCAACTTAATCATGAAATTTAATCGTCAACTTAATAGTGAAACTTAATAGTGAAAATTAATCATTAATCTTTATAGTGAAATTAATTAATTAATTAAATTAATTAATAACTAATTGTGATAAATATTCGTGAAACATAATCGTGAAAGATAATCATGAAACCTAATCGTGAAAGATAATAGTGAAAGATAATCGTGAAACCTAATCGTGAAAGATAATTGTGAAACCTAATCGTGAAACTTAATCGTGAAACCTAATCATGAAAGACAATCGTGAAAGATAATCGTGAAAGACAATTGTGAAAGATAATCGTGAAACATAATCATGAAATATAATCGTGAAAAGTAATCGTGAAAGATAATCGTGAAACCTAATTGTGAGGCGTAATGATTGGTAATTGTGAAACCTTATCGTTAAAGTGAAATGTGAAACATAATCGTAAGAGATAATCGTGAAAACTACTCGTGAGGCGTAATGATAGATAATCGTGAAATATAATCGTGAAAACCTTATTGTACAACATAGATGTGAGTGGCAATTGTGAAACATAAGAACCAAAATGCAAAGTAGTGACTTCACACTATTCGTGTAAGCTTCACACGAAATGTTGCCTAATAGAGGAATGAATTAACACTCTTCGACAAATTATAAAATGTGTTTTTACCTTCAATAAGAACGAAAAATCCACAGCCGTCTTTTTCGCTTCTTTCACAAATAAGAACGAGATTCCAATTTAGTAATGGGAAGAAGGAGGGATGAAGGAAGGAAGAAGAAGGACTGAGGAAAGGAATAAGAGTGAAAGAATAAGAAGGGCAATTTCGTTAGTAACCTTCAAAATTGGGTAAAAAAGTTATATTTTAAAATTTTAGTCAGAAAATATCTTTTCTTATTAAGGGTGGGCACAATGAGTAGTTTCCACTTAACACCTATATTATCTGTTAGCCTATATTTGTTTATGGATTTCATACAAATATATCGATTCAAATCCAAAAATTTATATGTATCCGGTGCACATTGAATTATAATATAAAGTATTAACTATTTAACTAAAAAATATTATTTGTTTATTTAAAAATTACTACTACTGATTAGTTATCATAAAAAATAGTAATATTTTTTAATTAAATAGGTAATACTGTGGATGGGATGTATAGTGTACCCAATTGTTGGCTGTCGAGACCAACAAATAATAAAACACTTGTTCTTAAAGATTTGTGATAGTGATGAACAAGGATCGTATCCACAGAGATTGGTAGTTTTTTATTCTTTTGTTGTAAATAAAATCAGGGGGGTTTGAGGTTTGGTGAATAGCAATATTCAATTGAGAAAGAACAATATGTAATGTGAGTGAAATTCAGTTTAAACAAATTCGACCAAGGGTTAACTTCATAATATGTTCGTAGAATCGATCATGGATGCAAATATGGTTCTTTCATTCAATCATTAAATTGGTTATAGTTGCTGGTACGACCAAAACAATCTATCTCTCCTTAGTTGTTCGATAATCAGGGTACGATCTCTAATTATTTCCCTTATCAATAAACAATTCTAGATACGTTCATAGAATTTAATTTACCAATAGCATTAGGTAGAGAGAGACCACCAATTCTAGCCAACAAACACACATGTAGGTTTATTTAAGCTAGATCATATATCTCCATAATAGATTGGTTCAAATAATCATGTTATTGTACCACTTATATTAGAATGGTTAAACAATTACGGGTTTAACAATCTAATTGGCAACATATTGTTTCAATAGTCAAAAGATTAGCCACTCATTCAATCATCAAAATAATAAGATTTATCGCACACGGAAGATATATGAATAACGAAAATGAAAGAATAAATAAAAACTAATTAGATCTCACAATTCGGATGAACATAGTCTTCTGTAATTCCCTTGGATGAAAAGATGAAGCTTAGCCTTCCACGGAGAATTGCAGCAAAAATAAAAATTAAAAGAGTGTATCAAATTCTAGGTCCCTCTTCTCTCCATAACTCCCCTATATATATAGTCTCTCCTACAACCCACTAATTCTAACAATAATTATCCTCATAAATCAGACGTAACTGCCATCACTTAGTGGAGAATTAAGAGTGGGCAGTTATGTTCATTTCCTTTAGTGGGCGTTTTGAGCTAAGGCGTACCCACGCCTTACGCGAAAACTTTAGCTGGTACTTGTACATCTTCAAATCCGACGATAAGGCATGCCCACGCCTTATGTAAAAACTTTGGCTGGTCCTTGCATATCTTCAAATCCACCATTTTATATCCAAAATGCATCAATCCATCCAATTACCCTACAAAACACAATCTTTAATCAAAACCCAAGAACTAAGCATGATTATAAATCAAAACCAAGGGAAATAAGATAAAGAAATATAGATAAAATTTATCCTATCACCAATGCACAAAAAACTAATTATTATGGATGGGATGTATAGTGCACCCAATGCACAAAAAACTTACTCTTGACTCAATTTTTGTTTAAGGTATTTAAGTTTATTTTTGGATCCATCCAACTTTAAATATTTTATTTAAAAAAGAAAAACATCACACTTAATACTTTTTTCTCTTTTTTTCCCTCTCCTATTTAATTATTTTTTAAATTCTAATAATGATTTTATCACTATATATTAAATCCTTTTCATTACTTTTTTTACCATGACTTAACACAAATTTTATAAATTCTACTCTTATCATTTCCAAACAATTACAAAATTTATATTATTTATTAGTACTCGCACAATCCCATATTCTTATTGACAAATTTATCACATACCCTTTTCACAATAAATTAATAAACCCTTATAGATCGAAGCTATATGTGTCAAGCTCATTTGAAAAAACTAAAATAAAATTAGTTGTATGAAATTTTATTTTGAATATTGTTTGAAGGTGAATAAAGGATTAGTCTGGGCAACCAGGCAGAAAAATAATCTCTTTCCAGTCTCCAGCTATTGCATTAAAAAAAAATAATAATAATAATAACTAACCCCGTCTGGACTCATGGGGATCCCCGGCCTACGAGAATTCTTTTTTGTTTTTGTTTTTTTTTTTTTTTTTTCTGTCAAGAAGTGGATCTTTTAATGCAACTTTGTCAATGAAATGAAGGTCATCCTCATGTGTAAAATGAAAGTAATATGTGCGGGTAATTGATGGAATTTGAGGCAATGTACTAATTCTGCATGATCTTTTCAAAAGTCAAAAAAGTCAAGACGGAGAAAAATATTAGATGGTGTGCACATAATTTTCATTCCTGCTCCATTGCGCCATTGGAGCAATAGATCCTTCTATCCCCGTCATCACATGAAAAATTCATTGATGCAAAAGTCGGGCGCCGCGCTAGGCGTCGGTATTCCGACCTGATTTTCATAAAATCAGTTTGCAATTTTATTTTTTTCTGTAGAGGTTACCTAAGCGGTCTAGACGTCAAACGACACCTAGTCGGGTTAGGCGTTGCCTAAGCAGTTAAATATTTTTCTAAATAAATTAATAATTAAAAAAGAATAATATATTTTAGTATATTCACTCTTCACGTCAAACTTTAGATGAATTTAATTATGTGTTTAACATTAATTAAATGTCTATAAGTTTTATAGTTGGAACTTGAAAGTTGAAACTCGTAAGTTGTAACTTGTGTTACTTAAATTTTATTGCCATTTGAATTTGTTTTTGTGAGATTAATAAGTATGTCATCCTCATATCTTATATTGAAGTTTGAATTGAAAAAACAATAGTAATTATGTTATATTATCAATTTATCATATATTAGCTCTATTGGGTTGATAGAAAAATTAAAAATTAAAAAATAAATGGATCCGCCTAGACGCTACGATCGAAAAGCGTCCAACTACTGATTCCTAACTTATGTGCCATTGGAAAAAATATGGAAGAATCTTCTTCACCCTATTGATTCCTCGCCCCATTGCCAAGCCTATAACGAATAGTTCTAATTCTGCTTATTAAAGTTAATTTTGCAGCTTACTATTTCTTCTTGAAAATATATTTTTCTACTTATTTTATTTTATAAAATAATTTTTTATAAAACTTGTAGGTTCATAACGATCTCGTCCAAATCAAACAAAAAAAACATAGGGATTCGATGCATATTGTGTGCAAATGTACGTTGTACATAATATTTTTCAATAAAAATAATACCTTTTTAAAAAAATTATTCAAAAAGTATTAATTTTTATTATAAAAAAATTATGTTTTAACTGTACTTTAACTACAATTTAATAAAACTTAATACTTTTATGATAAAAAGTGATGCGTTTTAAAATTATTAAATTGATTAGCTTTTACAAAATAAGAAAAAGTTTTCACCTAAAAATATTATGATCTGTATATGCATCAAAAATATGTTACGAACGCAGTTTAATAATACTTCTACAAATATTTTTTTAATGCAAACCCCAATCAGGTTGGTTAATTGCACTATCTAAATCAATATGGATTTGGCAGAAGAGACTAACTATTATTGAGTTGAGCATCATAGCAAATACATAATACATATTGATATAGTCTAATAATATAACATTGACAAATTGATATTCTAAATTAAATTATACTTTTGTCTGCCTGACTAAGTTACCAACATTGTCAATTAGTAATTCTCTAATATTGTAATATAATAATTTTTCAGAAAAACACTTAGGTCCTGTTGAATATATAAATTAATAATCTTTTTTATGAAAATAACATATTTTACATGACTCATTTACGATATTTTGTAAACTACGACTCTAGGGTTACTTGAGGGTTTTTTTTTTTTTTTAATTTATGTTTGCTTGAATCTCATTGTTAAATATATTGTATATATTTAGTGGTCAATTTAGATAATTAATTTTCTAATTATGGTCAATATAAATAATTAATTTTTTAATTATTAGCCTAGATTTAAGCCTACAATTATGCTTCGTATCTTGTATATCTGACCATTGTGTTAATGAGAATAATTAAGGATTATAATTCCTTTCATATGTTAAATATATAGTGTATATATTTGTTGTCAATATAAATAATTAGTTCCTAATTACGGTCAATGTAAATAATTAGTTTCAGCATCTTTTGGTTAACTGATTCAATTCAGCTTTTCAACTCTTTTTGTAGTGAATCATCTCATTTGGCCGGTTTCAGTTCATTGGGTGAAATCGTTCAAGCACGAACCACACAAAAGGTAGTTCGAGGAATTCCTTTAGTTTTGCATGAATTTGTAAAGGTAAAAAGAAAAGAAGTGACCCGTGGATTGTCCGTTCATAGATAGAATGAGTTCGGGAGCACTTCTTCTAACATGCAAACTTCGTCGCCCCTTCAGACTGAGAGAAAGCCCTTCCAATAGACTCTCTTCATACTCTCAAATCTTTCACTCCGTTACACTTCCGTGATTGATCTCTTTAGCCTTTGCTGTGGGCGAGAAAGCCCATAGCAAAGCACTGCTAAAGCCTGCTGGTCAGAGGCAGATGGATGCTCTCCAGTAGAAGAAAGATTGTACTTTTTATTTATCTTTGAAGATTGGGAAAGTGGTGTAATTCGTAAGGCTGTTCTCATCTATCTTCGGAAGACTCAAACATCCACCTTTGTGAACTTCATCCATCAGAAGGATGCAGGTATTGCTATGAGTGCTGCAACACGATTTATAAAGGAATGCCCGGCAGCCCCGATATACACTTACATGATAACTTTCTGACTACACTCCCATATGCACATTATCTCTCCAAAAAGTATTTAGAAGTCTATATAGATGGTGTCAATCACCAAGGTTGCCCATTATCTGTATTGAATTCTTTTCTTTTCGAGAATATCTTTCAGGATTCTAGACAAGAAAGGATTTATAAACCCATTTCCATTCCGGATCTCCGGAGTGCCTTGTGCGCTTTTATGCCTGAGCGTATCCGTATCCCGAAAGGTCAGAAAGTGAGTCAATCGATCTTAAAAGAATGGAAGACTTGGGAAACCAAGATTTATAGAATACTATAGAATTATGAATATTATTTAATAAATACATGCGATATTTTGAATCCAAAGGAACTAGAGCCTTATAAAATGAAATGAAATCAATTTCGTATAAAGATGCGACACTATCAGCTCTCTTATATTATGAATTCTAGTTTGCATCTATGAGAAACTTTCAAGCTTCAAAGAAAGTGAACCATACACTTTGTATCGTCGGGATCTTACATCCAGTCACTATGGTTATGATGAGAAGTCTAGCGAATGTGAACAGTGAGGTTTAAGGTACCTTCCCGACACCTAATGTGTGATTGGGCTCCATTATGTACCCGGTCCGGTCTCTCTCTAAGTCCAGATATAAATAGAAAGACTAAAAGTTCGTACACTCGTAGCGCTTCCGATCCGCTGCAAAGGATACCTAGCAGGGAGCCATGCCAAATGCACATCATGAATGTATATAGCTATGGAGAGTCAGTGAATGGTTGTTTATACGGTCAGGTCATATATAGTAGCTGACACGCGGTCATCGTCGAAGAACACAATCCTGTACCTTCTTTTATATGGGCCTTTGCGTGCCTGTAAAGGTCACTTCTTTGAGTTCATTGGGAGTTCCTAATCAAAAGAAAAGTGATTCTAGGGCACTCTCCTCAGCATCAATCAACTCTCGCCTTAAGGCATCTCTCTACCATGAACATTCCAAACACAGCACACTGCGCACTTCCAAAGACCAAGTCGAATAGCAAGGAAGGCGAACTTCTGTGACAGACACTCCACCTGGCCAGCAAGCGAGTAGTTCAAGCCTAAGTCAAAGAAGAAGAAGTAGATGCGCATGAATCAACTAGTTGTAGTATCGGACATCACTTATGCTATTAGCTACTTTGGTTTCCCGCTAACATCGAGATTTTCACTTCAATCCGAAAGCCTCTGAGTTCTAACTCTAACTAACCGACTCTATAAACAAGGTCAACTCAAGATTATTCCCTCCATCCGTTAGAACTACCTTTAGGTATTCGTCTTGCTTGGGCTATGGCTGTAACATATACGAGGACTCTCTAATGCGAGTCTTTTCTTTTCCCTTGTTGGATTTACACCGTTGATTAACCTGGAGCTTTGTTAGTAGGGATGGAAGCTTGTACCTAGATCTCTGATAGCACGGGAATACCAGTCGCCGAGGAAGAAGAGACTTTCTAGAGGAATTCATGCTTGTCCGGAAGCTGACCCTCACCTATTGTATTGTACGTCCAGATGGAAAGTCATACTCAAAGAAGAAATGAGATAGGCCGCTCTGACTTCTCTTTCATTCAAGCAGGTTGCACACCCCTTTGGCTAGCTCCCCTCTATCCGGTAAGTAAGCATCTCATCAAGCTCTCTAGATTGATGACTTCGACTGGCAAGGTTCACTTTGAGTACGGCTAGGTTCAGGATTCCTTCCAAACCTCTTATTTCAATCCCCAACAACACGAACCTACTTGAATTTGAATAACAACGGCTAAAGAAAAAAGCCTACCGACATTACCTGTTCTCTACCTGGGCGTGAGTCGAATGACGTAGGTGCACAAGAGTACTTCGCGCCCTTCGTGTTGTTCAGCCATGTCTTCGAGACTAGAAAATTTCAAGCTTAGCACGCAACAGATTTGGTTTTCAAAGAATCCACTTTGGGTTTTCAGGCATACATGGTATTTTCTCTTTCAGTTGCTGCTCCGAAGGCAAAGCAAAGAGGGCATAAGACGAGGAGTTCCTCCTAGCTACAACTACTGGATGAATACCGCCTAAACCCTTATAACTCCTCTATTAGCCATCTATAACAACTAGTACTGAGCCTTAGTCCTTTTAAAACACCCAGACACATCCGCATACGACTATTTTTTGATTCAATACAATAAGGTAAAAGATCGTACAGGACCAGAAGGTCTAAAGGCACAACTAAATGCTTTGGGAAGAGCGACATTAAAGCCTTTCGGTTGGTATTCCACCGTATTTCACAAGGAAAGCAAATGAAGAATTTCTGATTGAGATCGAAGTCGATCGCCAAAGGTCGGATTTGAAAGCAACTAATGGAACGACTCAATGTTCTTCTTTTTAATGACATCTCTTTCTTCCTGATTCCGAATGCTCAAACTCTTAGGGGGGAAACCATCAGTATCGAAAAAAAGCAACAGGGGAAGAGCTACAGCATCGTCGGCCGGCGCCCTACTCTTATGATATTCTATTGCTGGGCGGGCAGCCCTATTTTCACTGCTTATGCTGTGAATTCGAATAAGCTAAAGCCTGTCTCCGAAATGACTTTGCCTTGGAAAGGAGGAGATTGTCACTTTCCCATTTGTCACTCATGACCATCAGGACGGAGCTGGCCATTTGTCTTGTCTGAGGGAGGTGACCAAATACCTCCAGAATGAATGGGGTCTATGCGCAAGAAGTTGGTGGGCTCATCATGAATTAGGTCGAGGTGGCTGGTGGTTTCGGGATCCCGTAGAAAATGCTTCTTTTATGGTCGCATTGGGGGTTAGTGCTTTCGACGGGTTCTACAAGACACTTGCTAAATGCTCGGTAGTAGCCTGTGTGATTACTGACCGCTCCAATTTATTCAAGCACTGGGAATCAAGCGCGAAGGTAAAGGTCAAGATGTACCGAAAAACTAGATCTCTCAAACGACAGAAAGGCTATGGCAGACAGACCTGAAGATATGGGATCTCCTGCTGCTATGCTAGTAGTTCTATGACTAAGGGGTTCCACCCTTCTTCTGCTACCTAAGGAACCTCCGATTCGATCCGCCTCCCGGCTGGGAGGCATCTACCTCATCTCGTAGAATCTTCCTCTTTCTAGAGCCGTGCTAGGGATGAGAATTCTGCTAAGTAGTTTTCTGGGTGATTATTTCTTTATGAAAGAACATCTTATTACCATATTTAGTGTAAGTGCTGTGAAGGAAAGGGTTTAACAACTCTAGGTAGACTTCCAGTTTCATAACAGCAATAGCAATAGCTATAGCGGAGCTACCTAACTTTTCTTTCGTGGAGGAGTTTTTTGGTGGACCAAAGTAAGGAGAACTACTTTTCGGAAGTGCGTTTAGTTCTTCAATACATCCCCACTCCCCCTTCAAGGGGTGCCCCCATCTTTTGATGAGGAAAGTGGAATTCTCCGTTCCCTTATTTCGTTTCGTTCCCGTTCTTCATTTCCTTCTTCTCAAATCCGGTTGGAAGGATTTCTTTCTGCTGTCTGTCTTTCCCTTCTCTCTCTTAGCAAAGTAGGTTCAAGTCAGACTTTTGTCTTGCTACAAGAAAATCCAATCAAAGCCCTATCTAAGTAAAGCTTCGGTAGTAGTCAACCGACGAGTCTCTCTACTAAATGGATTCCAGAGGATCAAACTCGCAGATGGCCACTCAGAGTTCAAAGTGTTGTTAGCTAGTTAAACTGAGTCAATCGGGCTCCTATTCATTTCTCTATGAAAGGAGAAAGACCCAGACTTTCGGTAATTATACAACTAGGCAACTGGATATCTCATTCATACATATCTTCTCTTTGTTTCCTGGGCCCTTCCTCAATCATGATCAGGGCAGGGGTTGGACTCTTTTGTGTGTGGTCGATTGGGCTAAGTCCTTTTTGTTTTGGCCCAGAGGCTCGCTCGAAAAGGCTGCTATACCTTTTCCGAAATGCGCAATGTTAGTGGTCGAAGAATGCGGGAAGAGAATGCACTCTAGGACAGTAAAAAGACTGTGGTGAATTGAGGAACAGTACCAGTATAGACTCAACCTCCTAACCAGTCAGTATCGAAGGTCACCAGGTATAGCATTTTGAGCTTCCTGTCGAACTGACTCCTGTTTCAATCCGCGCAGAACACGAACTCAATTAGAGAATCCAAATCGATGGATCGAAAAGAGACTGATTATTAGTGACTTTCTAGTATTGATCTATAGGCAACCCAATTCAAAGTTGGGGTTCAAAATCTTCATTCTCACTCATTCCTTCGGTCGAGAGAAAGGCGTAGTCGATGGACAACAGGTGAATATTCCTGTACTACCCCTTGTTGGTCTGGGGCTTTCTCCATTCTATTGAAGAAGGGAACACACACGGATATTGCAGGAAGGGGGGAACCCCGGAGTTTCCCATTTACCCACAACGGAGGAGCCGCCCTTTCTCCCGAACCAACTTCTGGCTGACAAAAAGGGCTTTTGGCTCTCTCTTTAGGCCTATGTCTCTTAGTGACAACAAATAATTAGTTTTCTAATTATGGTCAATGTAAATAATTAGTTTTCTAATTATTAGCCTAGATTTAATTATAAAGTTATACTTCGTATCTTGTAAATATGACAATTGTGTTAATGAGAATAATCAAGCATTATAATTCCTTCAATGTGTTAAATATATTGTATATATTTAGTTGTCAATGTAAATAATTAGTTTCCTAATTATGTTCAATGTAATTAGCCTAGATTTATGCTTACAGTTATGCTTCGTATCTTGTATATATGGCCATTGAGTTAATGAAAAAAAATCAAGGATTCTAATTCCTTTCATGGTATCACGAGTTTAGGGTTTCACGTTCTTCTTCTTCCGCTGCACCCTACTACTCGGCCTCCCACTTTCTTCGTGTTGGAAATTACTTTAGAAAAAAGATTGGTGCTGACCATTGTTTGATCAATTTCAATTTGATATTCCATTGAAGATAAATGGAAATAAGTTTCAAAATCGGAATCTACGTTCCGAATAGATAATGTTAGAGTATTTATTTTCTAATATCCAATTTCGGATGAATGAGAAATTAATGTTGAAAGTTGGAAACTAAAACATGAAAAATATTGAAGATAAAAGATATGGGTATGCACGATCGGGTGTGTCAGATCGAACGAGTGTGTGCTTGTGCAAATGGGTATGACAGGCCGAATAAGTTTGACCAAGGTTAAGGGACGTGATCCACACCACTTCAGCCCAAAAAGGCCTTATTCACCAAGGGGTGCGATTCATATCACTTCGGCCCAAAAGGAGTCTATTCGTGAATGGACACTACACATCTCCACCACATCTCTTCAAATATTATAAATAGATCCCCAAATCATTCATTTAACTTACTACACTACAATTGCATACAAATCATTCTGGCATTTGTAGTATTCTCTCTCTAAGTCTAGAAATAAGTTTCGAGTATCAAGTAATTTGCCGATAACTTTTAGCATCATTGTGTTGCGATTCTTAAGTTTCTAGTCGTTGTATCTTGGACAATTGTTATAGACTGTGAGTACTAAATACGGGACAATCTCATCTTACAGAGAAAGAGTCAAACTCTTACCTCGACTAAATAGTTACAACTTGTTCAAATACATATATTCCAAATTCATCAACAATCGTAATATGAGATTTCGTGTATTTGAACATGACTTCAAGTTCTGTTCCAACAGCACCTGTTCACACCAAAAGACCGGTGAAATTTGATGAAAACGAGTTCAAGCGGTGGCAACAAAAGAAGTTGTTCTACCTAATGACTATCAACCTAGTCCGGTTCCTGGAAGAAGATGCTCCAAACATTTCAGAAATAGAGACTAACGAGAAAAAGCGGACGACATTGGATACCCAGAATTATAGTGACTTCATATGCCAAAACTACATCCTAAATGGGCTAGACGACTCCTTGTACAATGTCTATGCGGTTGCAAAACTGCAAAAGAATTGTGGGACTCTCTAGAAAAGAAGAACAAGATAGCAGATGCCAGAATGAAGAAATTCATTGTCGGAAGGTTCTTGGATTTCAAGGTGGTTGACTGAAAGACTGTCTTGGACCAAGTATGAGAGTTGCAACTGGTTTTGAATGACATACATGCCGAAGGAATGCAAGTGGGTGAACCTTTCCAAGTAGCTACCATCATTGAGAAGCTACCGCCACTATGGAAAGAAATCAAGAACTACCTCAAGCAGAAAAGAAAGGAAATGAAGCTTGAGGACCTGATCGTGAGACTAAGGATTGAGGAAGACAACAAAAAATCTGAAGTCAAGAATGACAGAGCTTCGATGGAAGAAAAATTGCACTTGGCCGAACTACCTCAAGCAAAAGAGAAAGGAAATAAGGCTTAAGGACCTGATCGTAAGACTAAGGATTGAGGAAGACAATAAAAAATCTGAGGTCAAGAACGACAGAGCTTTGATGGAAGAAAAAGTGCAGTTGGCTGGAACAAATCCTAACAAGAGGAGAAAACTGAAAGGGCAATAAGCAGACGCAGTTAGGCCTAAAAAGAAGAAAGCTGAACGAATCAAAGGAAACTACTACAACTGCAACAAGCCCGGTCATATGGCCAAAGATTGTGGGAGATTTCAGTTGCTTATGTTATCCCCTTATCTCTTCCACTACCATTAACAAGTTGCAACCTTGCTCTACTCCTTGTGTCTTTTTGGGATATCCTCCTAATCTTCGTGGCTACAAATGTTATGATTTATCTTCCAATTGAACTATCATTTGTCGCCATGTTATTTTGTTGAGCATGTCTTTGCGTTTGCTAAAGCGCATACACCGTCTTCTCATACTTGCGATTTTCTAGATGATGGTTTATCACCATATACTATCTAACATTTACAAAATCAACCTACATCTCAATCCTCTGCCATAAATTCATTTTCATATAACGTCCCTCCAACTGTGACCATGAATTTGCCACCTGCTAGTCCAATTCCAGCTAGCCCACAACATGCTCATCATCCTCCTAGCCCACAAGATATCGCTGGGCTGCCCACAGCAAGCCCACCTGCTACTTCTGTTCGTTCTTCTCCTCACAGCCCACCTCTCTCACCAAATGCCGTCTTCCTCCTTCTACTTTCTTCTCACCCATGGTCTAAACACAAACCGACCCGCAATGACCTCCATTCTCCATTCGTTCCATCTAGCAACCCCAAATTGTAACCCAAAGCCAAAACAAAATTTTTAAACCTAATAAAAAATATCATGCTTTACAGGCTACGATTACGAGGTCACCTTTGCCTCGTAATCTAGTGGCGGCTCTTTGTGAGCCGAATTGGAAAAAGGCTATGGATGAATATAATGCTCTTATTAAAAATAAGACATGAGAGTTAGAGTCCCGTCCACCTAATGTGGATGTGTTTTGTGGATTTTAACTCATAAAAAAAAATCTAATGGTGTGTTTGAGATGCATAAAGCTCGTCTTGTAAATGATGGAAAAACTCAGCAGGTTGGTATTGATTGAGGTGAGACATTTAGTTCGGTTGTGAAATCGGCAACAATTCGAATTGTGCTTAGTCTGTGTCTCTCAAAACTATGGCCAATTCATCAGTTGGATGTTAAAAATGTTTTTCGTCATGGTAAGCTTAAGATGACAATATATATATGCATCAACCTTTGGGGTACCAGCATCGTACCCATCCTGATTATGTGTGTCTTTTGCGTAAGTCTTTATATAGGCTTAAGCAAGCTCCCCGGGCTTGGTATATGCGATTTTCTAATTTTGTTATATCTATTTGTTTCACTAACAGTAGATGTGACAACTCATTTTTTATTTATCGCAAGGGGACAGATATGGCTTACATTTTATTGTATGTTCTCATTGCCTCTTCTGATACTCTCCGATGTTCTATTATGGATCTTCTTAGTTCTGAATTTGCTATGAAGGATCTTGGTCCCTTGAATTATTTTATTGGTATTGTTGTGACTCGAAATAAAGGTGGTATATTTCTTTCACAACGCAAATATGCTGAAGAAATAATTGAGCGTGCCGGAATGTCATCTTGTAAACCGTCTCCCACTCCGGTTGACACCAACTCAAAGGTTAGTGCTACTTCTAGTTCTAGAGTTGATGATCCCACTCTTTATCCAAGTCTTACGGGGCTCTATAATATCTTACTTTCACCCGGCTGGATATCTCTTATGCGATCCAACAGGTTTGCCTACATATGCATGATCCGAGAGTTGATCGTATGTTTGCTCTCAAGCGGGTTATTCGGTATGTTAAGGGTACTTTGGATCACGGGCTTCATCTATACCTGTCTTCTTTCTCTACACTTGTCTCTTATACTGATGCAGATTGGGGTAGGTGCCCTGACACAAGGCGATCTACGTTACATTATTGTGTAGTTTTGGGAGACAACTTGGTCTTATGGTCATCTAAGCGACAGCCTACTTTATCTCGTTCTAGTGTCAAAGCCGAGTATCGTGGGGTAGCAAATGTTATCTCCAAGCCGTGCTGGCTTCGAAATCTTTTCTTGGTGTTGCATTGTCCGATTAAAAAGGCTACTCTTGTTTATTTTGACAATGTAAGTGCTATTTATTTGTTAGGAAATACAGTTCAACATCAACGTACCAAACATATTGAAATGTATATTCATTTTGTTAAAGAGAAGGTTGCCCGCGGTCAAGTCCGGGTTCTTCATGTGCCATCACGATATCAGATTGCAGATATATTCACCAAGGTTCTTCCGCTAATATTGTTTGAGAATTTTTGGGACAGTTTTATCGTCCGTAAATCTCCCACTTCGACTACGGGGTGTGTTAAATATATTGTATATATTTAATAGTCAATGTAATTAATTAATTTTCTAATTATGGTCAATATAAATAATTAGTTTTCTAATTATTAGACTAAATTTATGCCTACAATTATACTTTTAATCCTGTATATATCAAGAATTTATAATTCCTTTAACTCATCTCTAAAAATTTATTAGTGTTGAAAAGCATTGGTGTGGTATTCTTGTGTTGTAGTAGAAAATTATTCAACGTGATTGTTGTTAGGATTGGATTACTGTGCGACATGGGGCCTATTGGAGTATTATAGTCAGCAAATACATTTTCCTCGACTTGTCCTATCAAATACGTTCTTGATATTAAATAAATCACTCATAAGAATTTGCTTTAACTCTGAAAATTTTGTTGCTTTGTGTCGCTTGGCATCACATTTTTAAATTTGACTTTAATGTTCATAAAGTAAATTTAATTATTTAAAGATAGGATATAGTTTCTACAAATAGATTCACGAGAATCGGATCCACGAACAAAGGGTACAAACTACTTACATCAAACACAAAGACCATTGAAGCAATGCCCAATTGATATCTTGCTTTTTAATTTTATATCTATAAGCATTGATAAAGATTAAAACTCCGCACATCCAGTGTAATTAAATATAAATAAAAATATATGTTATATTAACTAGACTAATAAAAGGTTTATATATTAGGGACAAATAAATAAATATTAGTAATTAGTAATTAGTAATTAAAGATAAATTCGTTAAAGCAAGCTACAAATAAATTTAGAAAATTAATAATACATTAAAACTAACAATTAAATTCTAAAACTTTCGAACAAATACTTAAAATTAAAACTGAATTAAAAAATATAACAATAAATATGAAGTTACAAATAAATTATTCAAATAACAAGTAAATCTTTAAAAATTATAGATAAATTTGAAGATAAAAATTATTAAAATCATAAATACATTTTTTGATTTATTTATTGTGTTCCAAATTTATTTTTTATTTTTGCCATTTTTTAAAATTTTTTAATAATTTTTATATTTATAAATAATTTTTCAAATTAAGTTTTAATTAATACAACTCATTTTTACGAAAAACAAAAATTTAAATTTTCAGAATAAGAGAATTTGAAATTTTTAAAATTTAAGAAATGTAGAAATATGAAATTACAAAAATGAATGTGACGATTATAAAATTAGTACAAGAAGTTAAGAGAAAAAAGAAGCCAAATTGAGAGGTAGGACGCATGCTGTGCAAACTCATTAATTTTGATGAAATAAGAGAAAACCAGTGGTATTTACCAAATCTCACAGGATTCAGAATTTTTGTGCAATATTTTCGAACAACGAAAATGTTCTTTACAATTAATCCTTCGAATACAAATAATATGTTGTGTATTAATTTTGAGACATCAATTATTGTTTGAACATACAAGAATACCGATACGACAATAGAACATGCAAAAATGTACACACATACATATGTGCACGATATATATATATATATATATATATTATGTCGACACACATACATGATATGGCACAATAATATCAAATAAGTTGAAAAATATGCATAATTTAAGTTCATATAAATGTGGATTTAACTTTTTTTTTTTTTCTGCGTTTGTTATTTTTCTGATTATCTATATTTTTTATTTCAAAATACTTTAATTTGTATTTTCGTTTTCACAGCAGTGGAATTGGAATAATTTTGGACTTAAACTACGTACTGAAATTGGGCCAATATTGTTGATGACCCAACACGGCCCATTAGTCCACAAGTTCAACAATTAGTCCATGGCCCAACAAGAAAGAAGAGACGTGTGCTTCCCAACAGGAGGAAAGAGAAGCGGGGCCTAACATGAGAAAGAATACGTGAATAATTCCACCACTTGGGAGCAAAGCGCATATATTTTGGGAAATTCCTTACATGAAGGTCACCACAACACCCACCAAAACTTTTGGTGAGAAAGCCAACCCAATTGACAAGAAAAACAGCGCACTTATTCGGTTTTTCTACACTTATTTCTTTCAATTCTCTTTTGGACATGAATATTTATTTTTGGTACTATAACGTATCGCTAGATTTTCATTCGCAATTGTTGAATTTTGAATTACCGAACTGATATAGTTATTGCTTTGGCTGATTTCTTCCCTTTACAAATTGCAAGAAAAATAGAGAACTAAGAGACCAAGTCAATACCTACATATAAGAATGCGGTTGATCACACATCAAAGAAATAAAGACCAACTCAAAGTTTATCCAAAAGAGAAGCAGTTAGTATGAATCATGGAATCATGATTTAAGAAGTTACCGAGACATGCGTGCATGAAAAATGGAAGGAAACTATCAGAATCATTCTACAAATATGGAAGAAGATCGGAAGAAGAAGTTGCGCTGAATGAGAGTATCTTATCGATATCAGACAAGAGTGTTACTAAGAAAGTTGTGTCACTTCTACTAAAACATTTGTACTTCTGTGCAATAGATCATTCTGATCTTGTTGTACAGGATTTTGTGAGTGTTTAAGTGAGTGGAAATTGTTGCTCTAGGTTTGCTTTCTTAGTTGTGTTTAGTCGTTTTGAAATTCATTTTGAATTTCAAATACGTTAAGAATCGTAGAGTCATCATTCAATTTTTTTTGTAATTCACCATCAATTAGTGAATTCATTTCGCCTTGACGGTGAATTCATTTCGCCTTGACGGAATCACAAGTCATTCTTGACTTGTGAAAATTACCCTCGTTGCCATTTTTATTTTCTACTGCTGTTTTTCATTGATACCACACTTTCAAGTGGTATCAGAGTCATCACTTGATACACTAAGTGAGGTTCTGGTGTGGTAATTATTTTTTCAATGGATATCTTGAGTCAACCTCGACCTCTAGTTCTCTCAAAAGAAAATTACGACTATTGGAAGTATCAGACCAAACAGACAATAAAATATATTGACTTCCGAGCTTCGTCTGTTGTCACTGACGCATAGTCACCTCCAAAGAGAGTCGATAAAGACGGAGATACTGTCATAAAACCAGAATTAGAAGGGACAGCTAATGAAATATCTCAAGGGAATTATCATGAAAAAACAATTAGCGTAATTATGGGAACTGTGGATCTTCACATGTACAGACTCATTAAAACTTGCTCTACAGCTAAGGAAACTTGGGATACCCTCGAGAGACATTGTAAAGGAAGTGACACTGTACGTGAAAGGAAGTTGTGAATGGTTCAAGACAAAGTTAAGAATATGAAAATGGAAGAACATGAGATGATATCTACCTACTAGATCGTGTCATTGATCGGTCAAATGAAGTCTATTCAATTGGAGGACAAATCACCAATAGAAGTCTGGAAAGCAAAGTTATTCGCACTTTTCCATCTAGATACAATCCAAAAGTGTGTGTAGTTGAGGAATCTCATGATATGAGTTCATTACAGTTATACACTTTGATTGGTATTCTTAGAACATACGAGATGAATCTAGATAATCAAGAGAGGCTTTACAACAAAGGGTAAAAAACAACAGCATTCACTTCAATGATAAAGGAAGATGAAATCGAAGATGACGATGAGGATGGAGAAGAAGAACCTATTGGTCCATACGAGAATGTGAGTGTTGCTCTTCTCACCAAATGATACAACAATCATACCAAGAGATTCAACAATAAGAAAAAGAATTCAACAGTACGAGTTGTAGAATCAACAAAATCCACCTTCAAAAGAATATTTGAATCAACTCGTTCAGAGGGAAACTTTGTTAGAAGATCCACATACAATCGCTTTAAGAACAATTCTCAAGATCTTGATTATGTCCAATGTCGAGCCTGCAAAGGATTTGGACATTATGCAAATGAGTGTGCTAATGTTCTTCGTAGACATGGAAAATTGATGTGGGTATCTCTAAGCGAGGAAGAGATTGATGAAATGCACCCGGAAGAAGAGGAATCTAAAATTACTACTTTACTGACATCCATTCAAGAGTACTCTAATGATGAAGGATTACTCACGCCTACCAGCTTCAGCACCACGTCTAACAGGTATGAGTTCTTCAAAATTCTGATTTAAACTGCTTTAATGGATGCATTAATGATACAGAATCAGATGATGAAGAAGATGATAGCCGGATAATAAAAACAAATGGAGATATGGGTTTACGATATGAATAACCGTGAAAGGCTTTCACAATTAAGTTGCTTTCACGATTAATGATAATCGTGAAAGCCTTTCACGATTAACAATAATCGTGAAAGCTTTCCTTGCTCAATCCTTTCACGATTGACAATAATCGTGAAAGCTTTTCACGAATATTGTTAATTGGGAAAGGCAGCTTTCACAATTAATGATAATCGTGAAAGCCTTTCACGATTAACGATAGACCTCAATCGTGAAAGTAGCTTTCACGACTAACGATAATTTTGAAGCCTTTAACGATTATCCATATCGTGAAACTCATCTCTCCACTTTTCTCTCTCCTCCCTCTTTCCTTTACAGTCGTGGAAGTTATTTTTTCCTTTATCCTCTCCTATTTCTTCTCTCCTCCATTTTCTCTCTCCTTTATGTGCTTATCCATATTCTTCATTTTCTCTGGTGAAAGTCTCTCTCTTGCTTTCACGATTGATGTGAAAGAAGGAAGGTAAGTTTGACTTCATTAAGGGCAAAATTGGTATCTTAGGCATAAAACATAATTTGTTATATTTTTGGCACAAAAGAGTTTTTCCTATTTTAATGAGTAAAATGAATTCCCCCCTTTATCTTATATATTTGCAAATTAGGTTAGGGTTCTTCCTCTTGAAGAGACCCTTGGAAAGAGAAATTTTATTGTACCACTCTTCAAGATATAAAAAAGAATCTTAAGAAACTCTATTATTGAACAAATATATTCCTTATCCCTCTTTAGTTTCTTGTTTATTTCTATGTTTATCTGTTAAACGATGATGAGTTTGGGGTTATCTTGTATGACTTGTGAGTACTCATTAAAATTCCCAAGGTTTGGGAGCAGCCCAACCTTCAGCTTGTGGATTTATAAAGACTTCTTGATATACATTTGGGAAAAATATAGATTTAATATTTATGGAATGTATGTCTCGTGTATATGAAATTGATCGCTTATATACAAGTAAGGTGAATAATTGAAAGACTCACCATAGATGATACCGTTCACAAAAAATACAAAGCTTAAGCAATTTGTGAGTTCAGTCATAAATTTTGCAAGAGAATTTGATTATTAAACACCTTAAATTGGGTTGATTGTCTTTTGTGATCTTTCAAAATATAGGCTTCCTACCGATCCTAAGTAAGCGAAGAAGATGGTGCATTCAACTATTTCATGTGATTAATATATCATTTTTTCTAATAAGCATAGTCAAAGTGAATCAAGTGTTGACAAAAAAGTGCCCTCGTAGTGATCATTAGCCCCTTTATAGCATAAATGCCATTTAATTCCAACATGTTATCTAAATCCATTTATCTATTTAGTGAATATGAAATCATACATTGGGAACCTCTTTCCCAAATTTCCATTTTGTTCCCTTATTTGAATATTTCTTAACACACAATACTCAAAATTTTGAATTGTTTAAATTTAACAAACTTAAATTAAATTAGCTAGTAACCACAAATATCATCCTTATAGATATAATATATAAAATACTACCTCTGACATGGTGTATGCTAGAAACCATCTGAAGTTGATTAAAACAAGCTTTAGACAGTCAAGTCAATGGTAACATTGTTGGGGAGGATCTCCTTTGTCAGATAAGAATTCGTGTGTGTGTTGTATTCAGTGTGAATCCGAACTGCAATTGAAATATGTAGAAGTAAAACAGTGGTTACAACAATTACGAGTAAGAATTCCTTCTTCATCTCAAATACATGTATTAGAAAAAGTGTTTGTTCCTACAATTGTACAGTTTGGACTTACGCGTCAATAGACTCCCTCTAATACTAGACAACTCTATATCACTCTCAATAACCTTACTTAACCACCTAGTCCCCTAGATGGATTTGGCTGCCGACTCCCATACAACAGTAATCCGAACTCTCCTGTGCCGAGTAAGTTGTACTCTCCCAAGCACAGTGGAAACCAACGAGTGGTTCACTATTTCCTATCGCTGGAACTGTACTACTGTAAGCTCTAAAATAAAACTACTTTCTCTCTCTGCAAAAACTAATAAATATAGTGTAACAGAGATAATTCACAGCCTTTACATAAGACTCTTAGTTATAGACCTGAAGGTTCATTCGAAAGACTAAATTTTTATGATCTTCATTCCATGCGAAACTTTATATCTTCGGCTGTCGATCTCTTTTACTTTAAGGAAATGAATCCTTTCCTTCACAGCTGGATCCTCGCAAACCTTTTCCTTGAATGCATATCTATCTTCTGATTTGGTTTGATCTTCGTAGAATCTTTCTTTCAATCTTGTTATCAACCCTCCAACGATCTCTTGCACTATTTTATTTTCATCATACATAAATTAGCAAATTTAAATTAGAATTTTCGATATACGTTAACACACTTACAGTATCATTCTCCCCCAAAATTAGCCAGGTGCGGGTCTTTAGTAGTTTGTGATGGATACCCATTTTACATAAGAAGAAAAATAAGTACGGAAGCAAACCTTGAAATACTATGTCTAGAAATTAATAGAACTTTCCATTGAAGAACATAAATTTTGAGGGAAACCATCCCTCACCAAGAGATTTTGCAACCCCAAGAAAATTAAGGATATTAGGAAAATCAAAATTTCCAATTTTAGATGATAAATCATGAAGAAGAAGCACCACCAAGGACACTCCAAGACTATTTGGCCCTAGTGGTCAAGGCATATATTCTAGCTTAGTTGTTGAATTGAAGCAAATAACTTGCTCTAGATGATCCCGACAAACCAATTTTCCAAACTACTAAGTAAAGACCAAATATCCACATTTCCACGTTTTTAGAATTTTTTGATACCTTGAAAATCAATGGAGTCATCCATGATGCAATATGACTGTGTCTAATCCCATTCTCTCTCATTGAACTCGTCAATTCAATTATTAGTTGGGAGGATCTTCTTCGCCTAAAATTCCTGGAGAAATTCTTTCCACAAAAAAGACGACTCTGTTGAGGCACAAATTTCCACGTTAACACATGAACCCGATGAATTGTTTCTTGAGGCATGGGAACACTTCAAAAAGAATTTAGGAAATTGTCCACAACATGGACTCAATAGATGGCTTTTTATTGTACCTTCTACAATGGTCTCACACACAATGAGCAAAATGTCTTAGATGCTGCTTTGGGAGGATGTTTCATGAGTGGAGGAGACCTTCGATCTTATTGAAACAATGGCCACCATTCGTTTTCAATGATGCACCACTCGAGGACCCTCTTTGCACATTCTAGCTCTAGAAGAGTTCAAAGTATGAAAGCAATTGACGCCCATAACCTCGTTGCCTTAAAACTTGAGATATCAGCCATAATATTTGAATGAGAATGAGCATGATCAACACTCCCCATAAAATCCCTTCCCCATGAGTGTTGTTGCACGTGTGCTAACGTGGTGGAGGTGTATTCAACCGATCAACGCATTTTATGGCTCTTAATGTGTTGGATCTATCTCAAAAATTAGACCTTAAATAATTATCTTGAGTTTAATAAATTTTATGAATTAATTCATAAACCCAAAAGTCTACTCTCCAATTAATTTATTTAATTCTTTGATTATATGGATCTAATTAATTATTTGTGTACAACAAATATTATTTAGGCCCAATAATTAATTCATCCAAAATTAATTATTTCTAGTTGTTACTTTCCTATCATTCTTTTTGTAGGAATATGTGTCTTGACAACCAACTGTCAGGCTGATATAAAGAAATATTTCAAGTATAATCTTTATAAATGTAACAAAAGTTGAAGGCTTTTCTTTTGTATTGTATTTATTTGTGTTTACATGTTATATGATATTAAAATTTCATTATCCGCCCAATCATCTTTCTATTTAGAAAATATGTTATACAATAATTTTTTTTTTGCTTTGCCATTCTAATTTTCAAAGCCTTACAATATTTTCATCTCAACTTCGTTATTTATGAAAAATATATCAAATTAATCATCTTTTCGTGTTTTACAATTTGAAATCTATATTGCATAAATAAAAATAAAATATAAATTTTTAAATATAAATTATGTTTTCATACATTAATGGTGATATATTTTAATATTTAATATATTTTATATTATGAAATATTTTTATTTTAAATCATTTTTATTAATATATATTTTATATAATTATATATTTTATTTTAAAAATTATATTATTTTTTTAGTTTTTAAGTAAAATTATACTATTATGAATTATATTATAAACTGTATAACAATTAGCTCTCTAATTCTATTATTCAAAAAAAAAACGTAAGAAAATTACAATTACAAGACAAAAAGAAAATTTATTGTTGTTATACACAAATCTACTAAAACCCTGACAAAATAGAGTTATCTTCCCCCGTCAACAGTAGGCTTGTCAATTTTACCCGCTGGGTCAGGTTACCCGGTGGGTAATTGGGTAATAGGATCGGGTCTGGTGATCACTGTTCGGGTATAGGGTCGAGCATGGGCAATACCCGTTAGGAACATGGTCGGATGAGGGTAGGGTACGAGTTTTTTTATTTATTCGTGTACCCGACCTTATTACCCAATTAAAATTAATATATATTATATATTTTTTCAAAATATACAAAATATTATAATATATATATATATATATATATATAAAGGGTGAAATAGGTTTCTGTATATTTTTTTGCATCTTAGAATTCTTCTTTCAAAGCCGCCGACGCGGCGACGCCTACAGCCCAACCCACACTTATTCTCCCCTCCCCCCCTCCCTCGTTCTCTCTCTCATTGGAACTAGAAGCAGCGGTAGTAGACCACCAGAAGAGGTACTTTTCATCATTATCATTATTTAATATATATATATATATATATAATAATTTTTTTCTAAATCTTCAAGTGCAGGGTAGAATTTAAATGCTAATATATGAAGTATGAAAGCGGAATTCAAATACTAATATATGAAGTATGAATAGTGCTTTACAATTTTCAAATTTTATTTGGTCAATTACAATTTACTGAAATATGTTTATAATAATTTTTTTTTTAAATAATGGATGCTTAATTTATATTTCTTCATTGTTTAGGTGATTCAATATGAGTAGGGCAATGCATTCAGATTCACTACCTACACAACAATCCGGACATCGTTCTTCTATAGATGGGGATGAAAATATTCTACCGATACCGACAAGCTCATATATGCAAGGTACCAATGACCCAACCCAAGATTCAATGCCAAGTCAAAGTCCAATGCTAGGTGAAAGAAACAATTTAGAAAATGAGAACATTTAAGATGCTATTGAAACTAATGATAATGGGAAGAGGACAAAGACTTCTATAGTTTGGCAATATTTCAAAAAACAAAAAATTGATGGGGTGGATAAAGCAATATGTGATCATTGCAAGAAAAAATTAACCGAGGATAGCAAACATGGAACAAAACACTTGCTTGAGCATATGAAAAGATGTCCTCTTAGAAAATCAAAGGATATATGACAATGTTTGTTAGGTTCCAACATGACTAGTGATAGAAAATGCAATTGAAAAATCATACTTTTGATGGTGAGTTAGCTAGGCTTCATCTAGCATATATGATTATTATGCATGAGTATCCACTTCGCATGGTTGAGCATTAGGGCTTTAGAACATTCTTGAATACTTTACAACCACTTTTTAAGTTGGTCTCAAGGAACACTCTACACACTGATATTATGATAATATTCGGTGAAGAGAAGGCAAAAATAATAGATTTATTGGAAAGTAACAAAAGTTGAATTGCAATCACTACTGATATGTGGATTTCGAGCAATCAAAAGAAGGGGTACATGGCAATAACCGCACACTTTATTGACAACAATTGGAGTTTACAAAGTAGAATTGTGAAGTACTTCATCATTTTCTCTATTTTTTTAGTAGATCATTCAAACGAGAGAAGAATATTAATGTTTTTTTTAATTATTTAATGGCAGGTTCATGTGTGTCCCTTGTCCACAGACTGCTAAAGTTGTTAACGATGTGTTGTTTGAATGTTTGTTGGATTGGAATATCGACAATAAGTTGTCTACTCTAACTCTAGACAACTGTAGTACTAATGATTCTATGCTGTCAATGTTGATGAATAAATTTTCACCTAGTTCGTTGCTATTGGAAGGAGAAATTTTACATATGCGAGTGTTGCTCACATACTTAATATAATCGTTAAGGATGATTTAAATGTAATTGAAGATAGCATTGAGAGGATTCGAGATAGTGTGTACTATTGGACAACAACACCTAAAAGAGTCGAAAATTTTGAAGAAATTGCTAGACAATTGCACAATCCAAGTAAGAAAAACTTTCTCATGATGTCAAAACAAGATGGAACTCTACTTTTTTTATGCTTGATTCTACAATAACATATAAAGTGTGTCCCTCGTTTGAAACAACGTGATTCTGCATATAAAAGTTTGCCTACGGATCGTGATTGGTTTCTTGCTACTGAAATTTGTGAGAAGTTGCAGTTCTTTCATGAATTGACCAATAAATTTTCTGCTACTAAATTTCCAACCGCAAATAGGATTTTCATTTACATTTGTGAGCTTAGAGTTAAAATGGATGGTTGGCTTGATTCTGAATGCAATGAAGTGAATTTGATGGCTAGAAAAATGATGGAGAAGTTCAAAAAGTATTGGGAAAACATTCATAAAGTATTTTCAATTGCAGTTATCTTGAATCCCAGATTCAAGTTTAAAACAATTGATTACTACTTGATAAAATTTATGGAGAAAAATCTGAGATTGAGAAGAAGAAAGTTCGAAAACTTTTGTGTGATTTTGAGAATTTGTATAAGTCATCTTCTCCTAAAGTGAACTCCGACAATGTTGGAAGTAAGTCATCATCTTCTTGTTCTTCAAATTCTGGAGCACAAAATATATTTGGGGGTATTGAAGACCTTGATGCATATTTGTCTATGTCCTCTACTTCTATGAATGAGAAGTCAGAGTTTGATTCTTATTTGGAAGAGGCCTTGTTACCAACACATGAGGATTTCGATATTTTGACTTGGTGGAAGACACAAGGGATTAAGTATCGTACATTGCGTTCTATTGCAAGGGATACTTATGCCATTCATGTTTCCACTGTTGCTTCAGAGGCTGCATTTAGCACTGGTGGTAGAGTTGTGACCAAACACCGTAGTAAGCTCACTCCGGAAACATTAGAGGCATTAATGTGTTCTCAAGATTGGTTGTGGGAAAGACTTGGAGGTTTGATATTTGTTCCAGATGCATTATTTGTATCATGTTTACTTATTTTGTTTAAGTTGCTTCTTCGAATTATGGTGGATCAGCTGCAACAACATCTTCATTAAAATCACCACCTAAAATTGCAAATGGAATAGCCTCTTATTCAAGTAATGAAGATGAAAAGGTTAAAAAAAATTAAAAATTAAATTCAACAATTAGGAGAAGATTCTAATTATATCATTTTAAGATTTATTTTTAACATGTTTTTCTCTTCTTTTTTTTTTTTTTTTTAGGAAACTATTATTACAGCATTATTTTGAGACTATGGCTGCAGATTGAAGTTTATCTCTCTATTTTGTGTTGTGGTTTTTTATTTGGATGACTAAGATTCTATAATATTTTAATTTAATGTTTGAAGTTTGTGTAATGGTTGCTTGTATTGTTTTTATTTTAGCATTGTAAGATTGATCATAGCTTGTTGTTGAAGAATATGATTGATAATTTTAATTTTTTTTTGTGAAGCTTATAATATTGAAGTTACAGTGTAGAGTCGGGTAAAATGTACCTGATTAATTAGTATACTATGCAAGGAGTTACCTGATTACCCGTGGGTAACCCAAATACCCGATGGATATTACCTATACCCTACCCAAATGAAAATTTAGGAAAATAAAATAGGGCACAGATAAAAAATTACAAAGGTCTGGTAGGGTACGAGGAAGGCTTACCCTTGCCCGAACCTACCTGTTTACATCCCTGGTCAACAGAAACATTATGATTCATATTGACCCACCGCCATTACCTGCTCTGTCAACTTCTGGCGAATCAAAATTTAGCCACCCCCATTCGTCTAGAAACTGGCCCGCTTTAGAGAGGTTACCGTGACGGCGGCGCCTAACGGCGACGCACCAACCTCAATATCGAACGAGTCGTAACGGCAGAATAGCTCCACCAGCAGTAACCTGGACACCAGCACCACTAAGTCCTTGCCGGGGCACTGCTTGTTATTAACGGTGGGGCTCTGGTTTTCCGGTCCATTAGACCAGAGAACATGCTTCAACAACTTCTCTCCTTCTTCGCCGACGAACCGGTCCGGAACAAACTCTTCGGCCCGGTCGAATATCTTCGGGTCTTTGGTTGCAAACGGCTGGAATCCATACAATATTTCTCCTTCTTTGATCTGGAACGCCGCCTCGTGGGATTCAATCACGAAGTCTCGTTTGGCTTTAGCGTACTGCGACGGAACCGGCGGCTCGATGCGCAGTGCCTCGTACACCACTGATTTCATCAACGGCATGCTCTCTATTACAGTCATGGTGATGTCGCCGCCATTGGATTTGATCGCCGATCGGATTTCCTTAGCCAGGTCGGTATGGAGCTTGACTCCGGCTCGGCCCACCCATTTGATCATGTTGGGGAAGAAGATCTTCATGCCGCCGAAGGAGTTGAAGCACGTGGCGAACACGAGGTTATGACAGGCCTCGTCGCGCGAAAGGCCGATGTTTTCGGCCTGATCAAGAATGGGGGAGGAGTTCTGGTAGAAGAAATCATAGAGCCGTTTATAATCTTTCTTTACGAGGAATGGAGGAAGGGTAAATGAATGGAGAATGCCATCTTCGATTGGCCTGGGCAAACCCAGACTCAGCAATGGATGCAGCTGAAACAGTACCCATTTTGCGACGAGGCTCGGGCCTTCGGATCCGAGCATTGTGTCATTCGGGTTGACGCCGTAGAACGATCGGGCCAAGAAATTGAACGCAGCTTGATCATTTGCAGCTCCGAAGCTGGTTTTACCTTTGGTGGATAATTTATCCTCTAAGCCCTCAAATAGCTCTAAATAGCTGTTGTGGAACTCTGGAATGACTTGATCGCGACGATAAGAGAGCAGAAAAAACATGAGCCTCTTTAGCTTGTCATGATTGGGCTCTGAAGGGTCGAGATAGGATAATACTCTGTAGCCGCCGGTGAGATTGGTGGAGGGCATGTAAGTGCCGGTGAAAAGATCTTTCTTTTCGACTTTTTCTGTGTCAAAGAGGGCCGGGAAGCTGTTTCCGTCGAGCAAGACGACGACGTTGGGATGGAAGGAAATGAAAGGGCCTGGCGGCAAGTTGGTTCTGAAGACAGTGGACTGGTATTTCTGGATTCTTGATTTGAAGAATTCATCTCTCCCTTGGTTGTAGAAGTAGTCCTGCCTGTCTTTCCAGGGCCCGATTAAGGGGAGCCCGAAGTCTCCTGGGATCTCCCGGATCGGGAGCTTAGGGGGCCTCTCCGCCGGTTGGGAAATTGATGGCTTTTCTGATATGGTGGCAGTGATTACAGCAAGATTGCGCCGTTTCAAGGGTTGCGCAGAAGCTAGTAGTTTAGTGGAGGAAGTTTTGGAAGAACATTGGAGATAGGAAGAGGATAAAGCAGCCATGGATAAAGATTCTTGTTGTGAATTGAAGTGTAAAGTTGATGATGGTGGGAGTACATATAGAAATATGTTGGGAGAGGAGAATTAAATATTTTATGATAAATGTGATGGAAAGAAGTGGGAGGGGAGGCCCACTGCCAATCGTGATTTTACTTCATTCAAGCCCAAAATTATTTCAGAAGGGAAAATAATATTTTTAAAAGGTATCGTGAAATGTGTGCAATAAGTATGTATTGCTACTTAATTTCGTAGATCTATTTTTTAATGTGATATTTTTTTATTATTTTGTGATAAAGTGAAAGCTATTTTTTCTTTTTTCTCTTTTCCTCTTTGGAAAATCAAATAATAAATATAAAATGGATAGTTGATATATCCTTTCTCCACACCACTAATTGCAATGGTTCTATTAAAGTCAAACCAACGACAACGGATAAGACGAATAGGTTTTCTCTTAGAAATATTTTAAGAATGAGTCGTGATACATGTGCATAAGAGCTTCTCCAACAAGAAGGTACTTTAGTATTTGACGTCAGTTTTTACTCTTCAACAGTATTTCATTCTCTACACTAGTTTGAAGTTTTTGAAATTTTACCCTTCAGCACTACTCCATTCTCTACACCAGTTTGAAGTTTTTGAAATTTTACCCTCCAGCACTACTCCATTCTCTACACCAGTTTGAAGTTTTTGAAATTTTACCCTCCAGCACTACTCCATTCTCTGCACCATTTTGAAGTTTTTTAAATTTTTGCACTACTTTTAACGCACATTTTTTATTATGCTATTTTTTTCCTTTTCTTTTTTATATGATTATATCTTTTTTTAATATTTAATATTGTAATTTTTTATCTCAATTATCCAAACTGAAATTAAATCAAGTTTTTTAAAATCATATGATGTGTAATTTAAATAATAATAAAAATATAATTTAAATAAGTATATGAGATTTTAAATATTATATACAAATTTAAATAGAATTGAATAACATTACCCGACATTCAATTTTACATATATATTTTTTGAATATAATAGTTTAAGAATATAAATAAAATAAATATTATCTCAAAATTTAATGTTAAATATAATTACATACATAATGTTTTTAACAAATATTTAGTAATAAAAATAAATATTAAAAATAAAGAAAATAAATATTATTGTGTAATATTATTTTTTAGAGGAGAAAGTAGTGCAAACTGTTGGAGAGAGTATGTAAATTTTACATTAAAATAGTACATAATTTGTACTAGAGTAATGAACACTGATCTAAATAATTGTTCCTCTGCCCAATGCATGTTGCTATCTTTATATATCTATTTTATTTTCATATCTTGCTAAAATATCTGAACACCACGATGCACAAAAACAATTTTTCAAGATTTCAGGGATAATCAAGATATAGAGAACCCATGTCATATGGGATTATCTAGGATGTCACAACAAAACCAAGGCTTGTGCCAAATTGAAACAAATTTATCATTTCCTATTCTTCATTACAACCCATTCTTTACAAAACTTTGGGGTATTCTATCTTAGCAAGCCTACAGTTTGCTGGCTCAACTATCTACCATCATTTTCGTTTTGGTGACGACAAATTCATGATTTTGGGATATTCCATCTGTTTTTCCAAACTTAATCTTTTTAAAGAATATGTTTGGGTGGATAGACGTGCCCCATAAATTGCGTATTTGACTCCGATACGGTATTTTCGTAACGGACCTCATAAATTGCGTGTTTGGCCCCGATATTGTAATGACCAATATTTTTCACCCTTATTTTATTATTTAAATTTTAAGTATATGCCGTTTAATTATTATTGGCTAAGATAAGTCAAATAGTACGCATAATTTTTAATTTTTTTTTTAAGTCTTGGGTTATAATGGCCCAATTTAAATTTTTTTAAGATAGCCCAATTGGTTGTTTAAGCTTAACAATACATTCGAGAGATCTAAGTCTCGAATTAATTTTAAGTTCTAAGCCCAATTTATTTTATTAAGTAAAGTCTAATGAGATATTGATATTTTTAATGTGTCTCGCTATATTGAATAAACCCATATTGCAACATATCGATTAATTGTTTTGAATTGCATTTTATTTTTGGGTCCAAACTAGCTTAGGCCCAAAATTTTGGGCAGAATTGTCAAATTATGGCAAAAAAAATATTTAATAAAATATAGTGGAAAATTTTTTTTAAAAAAATGAGCAAAGTCGCCCCTGCGAGAGGCGATTTTGCTTACTCGATCGGGCACTCGATCGAGTCACCACTCGGCCGGCCGAGTGGTACCTGACACTCGGCCCAGGCACTTGGTCTGCCACTTTACTCGGCTGGCCGAGTGACGCAAAGGATTTGGATTTCTAAATCCATCCGGTTTTTTTTTTTTTTTTTAATTTCCACTTCAATATTTCTCTCTCTATCACATCTATTACCACCCACCCACACCACACATTTCTCTCTTCCTCATCTCTTTCTTCACTTCTTCTTCACTTCCCTTTCAATTTTTCTTCAATATTCACGGTTCGCTTATCTCCATATCTCAAAAATTTGTTGAGGTAATTTTTTTCTACATTTTTATGTGTGTGTGTTGTTTTGTGTGTGGGTGGTGTGTGTGTGTGTGTGTAGTGTTTTGTGTGTGTGTATGTTGTTTTTGTGTGGTGTTTTTGTGTGTGTGTGTATGGTGTGTGTGTGTGGTGCTTTGTGTGTGCTGGAGTGTGTGTGTTGTGTGCTTGTATTGTATGTTGTGTGTGTGGTGTATGAAATGTATGTGTGCGATGGGTGTTGTTGTGTGTGTGGTGTATGAAATGTATGTGTGTGATGGGTGTTGTTGTGTGTGTGTGCTTGTGCTTGTGTGTGTGCTGGTGTGTGTGTGTGTGTGTGTGTTTGTGTGTTGTGTGTGGCTTGCATTTGTGTGTGTGATGGGTGCTTGTGTGTGGTTGTTTGATGTGTGCGTGTGTGCCGTGTTTTGGGTATGTGTATGTCGGTCGGTATTATAATGAATAATTTATAATAAATTTTGTTTAATTTTTTGCTATATAAATTGATATAGACTTACCGTTAATAATTTTATTTTTTAAATTATTTGATGTAGGAACTGTTGAAATTGTTGCCGTTGTTGTGCATTTATCGCAACCCTCAAATTATTGTCGTTGCATTGAGATATTGATTCATTTCAATATCAGGTTTGAATTTACTAATTTATTAGTTGAAATTAATTTCATTATACTTTGTAATTATATAGCTTAATAATACCTCTTGCATGCAAAAAAATAGTTAACGCCATATTTTAAGTTCATTAATACATCTTTATTATTTAAGATATGTAGTCTTCAAACAATGTCGGTATTGTTGTTTATATTGGGGATAGTAGCGATGTTCCACCTGTTTGTGCAACAAGGGTACCTCGCGACATCGGATATTCTGGCTTGGTGTCAAAATTCTTTCAACTGACAATGGCAATGAATATAAATTCAACATATCCGCTTCACTATATGCAAACAACAGATATCATCGTATACCAATCAACAACGATGATAATCTATGGTTTTTCTTTGCACCAGATGCGGATAATCAATATGTAGAATTTCATATTGATCCGAAAAAACTGCAAGATAATCCTCTTCCAGATATTGTCCCAAGCAATGAGTATTTTCAATATGCTTCTTACTTAAGAGGTGATGACATTAATAATTCAGCACTCGTCAGGCAAGAGCATACTGTTGGAACCTCAAGGTCCAATAATGAGGGTATTCCAAGTGAAAGAGAAAATGCTCATACAGAGGATCAAACACATGATCCATTGATTGACACTTTTGGTGTGAATGAAGTAGAAGACTCTGAACCTGACGAAGACGAGTTATCAAGTGAATCAGATGAAGATGGGGTGGATATTGGTGATATTCAAACTTTGTATTCCCCAAATCAACAGAGATCACCATCCAATCAACAACCACCATTTCGATCAAGTGCTCAGAGATATTCCATGGATCCGAATATCCCGTTCTTCAATGCATCGTCATATGAAATGCTTGTGGACTCATTTGATCTTCCAAAAAACTTTAGATATTATGATGCTTCTGAATGAGTGCTCACAAAAGGCATGGTATTCAAAGATAAAAAGAATTTGCAGTCTGCAGTTAAAGACTTTTCAATTCGTATAGCGAGGCGTGAATATCGAGTAGAGGAAAGCACACCTCGTATATGGAAAATCAAATGCAAAAATGTCGGTGAGACTACACATTGCAACTGGTGGTTGCTCGCAGGTTACAAACAAAAGATTGATATATGGGAAATCACTAAGTATGGAGGCCCTCATACGTGCCTAATGAACACGGTGTCTGTTGACCATCAAAACTTGTGCAAAAATATGATTGCTGCGTTGCTAACTAGAATGGTTCAGACAGATCCCGAATATGAGATTAAGTGTGTTCAACAACAAGTGTATGATAAATTTCAATATAAAATCTCATATCATAAGGCATGGCATGGTTTGAAACGAGCAAGAGAAAATGTGTATGGTACATGGGAGAGCTCAGTTTCAAAACTACCTAAGTTTTTGGGAGCTTTACAAAAATGGAATCCAGGCACAGTTGTCGAGTGGCGCCATATGCCCGAAGAGACAAATGGTGTAAAAATGTTGAAATATGTGTTTTGGGCGTTCAAGCCATGTATAGATGGGTTCCAGCATTGCCGTAAAATTATTAGTGTTGATGGAACTCATCTTTACACTAGATACAAGCACAAGATGTTAATTGTTGTTTCCATGGATGCAAATCAACATCTTTTACCTTTGGCTTAGGCACTTGTGGACGAAGAAAGTTTTGCTTCTTGGACATGGTTTCTTCGTATGATATCGAAACATATTGTTCGCGGTAGAGAAGGAATGTGTCTGATTTCAGATAGACACGCCGGTCTTTTGAAAGCAGTGGAAAGAATTGCAGATTTTCAGCCACCTCTTGGAGTCCATCGTTTCTGTTTGAGACATGTCTGTTCGAATTTCAATAGCAAGGTCAAGAATGTGAAGTTAAAGGACATGTGCTGGCAAGCCGGCTCAGCATTCACAATCAGAGAGTTTGAAAATGTAATGGATCAGATAAAGGCGTTGAATGAGAGGGCATATGATTACCTCTCGAAAATCGAAAAGGGTCAATGGACTCTTGCATATGACGGAGGCTGGAGAAATGGAATTTTGACAACAAATTTGTCTGAGTGCATGAATGGCGTATTGAAAGGTGCACGACGGCTCCCAATCTGTGCGATTGTGCAGGCTACATTTTATCGATCGATAAAATATTTTCTTGACCGATTGACACTGGGCCGTGAAATGCAACAAAGGAACCAACCATGGCCTGATGAGGTGTTTAAGAAGTATGATCAACGACAGCGGAAGGCAATGGAACATCAAGTCTATAAGGTTGATTTTACTGATCAAAGTGCTTCCGTGAAAAGATTTGTGCCAGGAACAACAAGATGCTATACCCACATTGTTAAGTTGATGCTAAGAGAGTGTAGCTGTGGAGACTGGAAGCAAAACAGCATACCATGTTCACATGCAATGCAAACTTGTCGACATTTTGGAGTCAATCCGATGATTTACATGAACTCATTTTTCAATACAAGTGCGTATGTGGACACCTATAGTGGTAAGTTTGAGCCATTGCCTGATGAATATTATTGAGATGAGGCTTCCTTCCAATTGTGTCATAATCCGGCATTGCGTGAGAAGAGGCATAAAGGAAGAGGCAAGACGACGAGAATAGAAAATGAAATGGATTGGGCACAAACACGCGCTAGGTAACAATATCGTGCACAAGATCAAGCTGCTTCCCAGACTGGAACTTCATATGACCTTAGATGAGATTGTTGTGTTTAGAAAGTTGTAATGTTGTTTGTTTTAGATGTAATCAATTTTTGATATGTATGGGGATTATGTGTATTAAATTTTGAATTAAGATTGATGTTAGTTTTCCACTGTTTTTATGTATACCATTTCAAATTTTATGTAATTTGTTCCATTACAAGATTTAATCTTATTGCAGTATGGAGTATTTCGGAGAATATGGCCCTATTAGTGGTGAGATTTTAAGGGAACAACACATACACCGATCTGAGGATGTATTTGCAGGAGAAGTTGACCAAAAATTGAGGTGCAGACACGGAAGTGGTATCTTTTGGAGACTTGATGACCATGATCCTTATGAGGATGACCCAAACGATGATGGCAGGGAAATACTCAGACGTACACAGAGGTTGCATTACCGAGTCATAAAAATGTTGTATCGTATGGGATTCTATGGTGTCTACAGATGTGGTGATTATACAATTAATAAATCATTAATCACTGTACTAGTTGAGAGGTGGCGGCCTGAAACTCATACATTTCATTTTAGAGTTGGAGAGGCGACCGTGACATTACAAGATGTCGCATTTATTTGGGGTCTGCCAATTGAAGGTGGGGCCGTTATAAGTTCAGATAATTCAACCGGTAGGTCATATTGGACTACACGTTGTCAAGTGCTTCTGGGATGGGACCCTAATGCAGAAGACTTAAAAGGATCACGATTTTCACTTTTAGCATTAGGTACACACCTAAGCATGCACCCTGTTACCGATAACAGCCCACAACAACATGTTGTGCAATGTGCACGTGGATGTGCCTTGATTTTGTTAGGATCCATAATGTGCCCAGATACTTCGGGGAATATGGGGTCATTGGTCTATTTGAATCAGCTAGAAGATATTGATGAATGCTGTAATTTAAGTTGGGGTTCAGTGGTACTAGGTTATTTGTACCATCAGCTATGCAATGCATCACATAGAGGTCGTACACAAATTGGTGGGCCCATGCAACTACTGCAGGTAAATATGTTTCTATATTGTTAAATATAAATATGTTATATAAAAATGTGAAAATCATTTTACATATTATTGTTTCATGATAGATATGGGCTTGGTCAAGAATTACTTTTCTCACGCCGCAAATGTCAGATGGCGAACCTGAGCCACAAGAAGATCGAGGTAGAGGTAAAAGGAAAAAAATAAGGCGTCGTTGTTTTACAGGTTGTTTTACAGGATCACATTATGAGTATTAATTTGTTCTCTATGTAATTAAACGTACCATGACTTAATTTGTTCACTATGTAATTAAACGTTCAATTACTTAGTGGTGATGTTCTAATTATTATTATTATTATTATTATTATTATTATTATTATTATTATTATTATTATTATTATTATTATTATTATTATTATTATTATTATTATTATTATTATTATTATTATTTAAAAAATCAACATATAATTATTTCCGGATTTCCTTCGCACTTGGCCGCCCGAGTAAAGTGTGCGACCGAGTGCCCCAACCGAGTGCGAAGGTTTCAGGATTTCCTTCGCACTCGGCCGCCCGAGCAAAGTGCGCGACTGACCGACCGAGTGCCCCGATCGAGTGCGAAGGTTTCAGGATTTTCTTCGCACTCGGCCGCCCGAGTAAAGTACGCGACCGAGCGATCGAGTGCTCGGACCGAGTGCGAAGGTTTCAGGATTTCCTTCGCACTCGACCGCCCGAGTAAAGTGCGCGACCGAGTGCCCCGACCAAGTGCGAAGGTTTTAGGATTTCCTTCGCACTCGGCCGCCTGAGTAAAGTGCGCGACCGAGTAAGCTGGCCGAGTGCCAAATTTCAGCATTTCCTTCGCACTCGGCCGCCCGAGTAAAGTGCACGACCGAGTGAGCTGACCGAGTGCGAAGGGTCGGACAGTTTTAAAAAGAGGACTTCTCCTCATTTTTCTCAAACTCTCATCATTCGAAACCCTAGCCCCTTCAAATTTCTCCTCTTCAATCCGAAAAATTACCAGCATACAACTGAATTTTTTCATTGAAATCATTCAACCCATCATTTTAAACAACAAATTATTCCAATCTTCCAAGAAATTGGTGGAGATTTGAAGGATTCAAGCAAGAACTACAATTTTCATCTTTTCACTCCTAAGGTATATTTTCGTTAACCATTGCTTTTGTTGATTATATATGTTGATGATGGACTTATTTGGAGTATTTTGACATGAAACTTGATATGTTTTCTTGTAATTTTTCATTGAAGTTTTTTATCGAACACTTGGTATGCATGATATAATCTTCTATTTAGATATGTTTTCATTTAACATTGAGGTTGTTGTTTGAATATATTGATGAGGGACTAATTTGGAGCATTATGACATGAAAGAAGTTAAGTTTTTTTTGTAAGTTTTCATTGAAGTTTTTTATCGAACACTTGGTATGCATCATATAAATTGGGAATGTGCCATGACTTAGTGTAGAACAATGATGAAATGATCTTAATATCCCATGAAATTGAATGTTGAATGATGAAATCCCATGAATTTCAATGTTGAATGATGAAATTGCTTGAGATGAATATTGTATTATACGACTCTTCAACTTTTTGAATGATTAAGTATGGGAGATGAATATTGTATTATATGACTCTTGAACTTGTTGACATGAATGTAATATTAATTCCATGTCATCCAGGTACCAATAATGGATCATACTATGGATGTTGTCAATACTACCTTCGAATGGAGTCAACACTCCATTGAAGAACAACAAGAGGAGTACCAAAGAATTTTATCCACCATGCCGGATGCCTACGGCATACACTTTGCAAATTGGGAGAATGAAAGTGCAAGGTGGTTTGAAGTGCAAAGGAAGAAAAGGTGATCCACTCGTTGGCCCGATGTAGAATGCATGCAGGATATGGGCATATACGAAGATTTGAAAAAATTGTGCAAGAATATCGGGTGGTCTAAATTCTTTGCAATGCATGAGAAGACGTATGAGCCCCTAGTTCTCGAATTCTTCTCACAGCTTCAAGTAGGCTACAATGAAACGGTGCCAGAATCGATGATATTTTATGTGGGAAACGAGTGCCACCATCTTACAACCGAAGAGATCAATCATATTTATGGATTTCCCAAGAAGAAGTACTCCAATCTACCAAATGAGAGGATCAACTTTCCCGAGTTCAATGCAGTAAGTTTTTGGAAGGAAATAACAGTCTCATCCAGATACCCCATCGGTCTACCACTCTAGTAGATCGAAAGCATCCAGTATTCGAAGCCCGGTGATCCGATATTTTCAAAGGTTCGTCTCCAATACAATTTTGGCGAAACCTGAGCCTGGAGTGGTCACCTTGGATGAGTTATTCGTGCTATAGTGCTTGGTGAAAGATAAGAAGTTCAATGTGGCACCAATGCTCTTGAAGCAGTTTGTCCGAACAAAACATCAGGTGGCTAATCATATTAGAGGTTTGATCACTCCAATTGCTCGACACTACGGGGTCAACTTGGAAGGCATGGAAGAGACACCATGCTAGACAAGTATAAACCCCGAATTGTTGTGTAACATGGAGATGTGCCAGTTACATCCCGGCACCAGAAAATTGTATCTGATTTTATCAGATAAAAAGAGGTTTGCACTACCCAATTCTCACCTCACCAATATTGCTGGAGGGAAGGTCCCTAATATTTTACTGAATGGCTCGGTTCATATAGAAGCAATTGAGGAGAATGAGAATGAATTAAAGAATGAGGAGGAACGGAGGAAGAGGAGGAGAAGAACTACGGATGCCAGAACAGAGCCAATGGACCTTGATATTGAACAACTACAAGCTGATGAAATGATGGGTGAAGCACAACTGCCCTCATACGATCAGGCAGGAACTTCTTCACAGCATCCACAGTATCCACCTCAGTATCAAGGGGGTGGAACGATTGGTCGGATTGGAGAAACGCTTTGGATGCGCGTCTTGCCAACATAGAAGGGGATGTTGCCAACATACAAGAGTATGTGAATCGTGAAGCCTACAATTCTCAAATTTCACTTGACATGCAAAGGCAACAATATGAGTGGCATGTGCAACAAGGCCATTTTCAAGAAAGAGAATATCCAGCTTATCGACCATTCGGCCCATCCAATACACCGTACCGACCCCCTCAGTGACTACTTTTTAAGAATGTATTGCTTTCATTTGAACCTCTTTACTTTGATGTTTATTGATGATTTCGAGTAGTAGTATTAAATTTGATTTGAAATTTTTCCTTATAAAGCATAATTATTGTTATTTGTTGGAAAATCAATTCATCAACACATTTCAAGAAATTATAACAATCTCATTTAACAATTTCATCGACTTTTTACCAAACTAAAAAATTTAATAAGTTCGACTACAACACGATCAAATAAAAATAAGAGAATGTACAAAAACGGGAGAACGAACGAAAAACCAAGAAGATGAATAAATCAGAAAATCCACTCGGTCGGCCGAGTAAAATGAGAGACCGAGTAACCGACTGCCCCGACCGAGTGCGAAGATTTCAGAATTTCCTTCGCACTCGGCCAGCCGAGTAAAGTGGCAGACCGAGTGCCTGGGCCGAGTGTCAGGTACCACTCGGCCGGCCTAGTGGTGACTCGACCGAGTGCCCGACCGAGTAAGCAAAGTCGCCTCTCGCAGGGGCGACTTTGCTCATTTTTTTAATTTTTATTTTTTTCACTATATTTTATTAAAAAAAAAATTTTTTTGCCATATTTAATTAATTCTGCCAAAATTTTGTGAGTCCAGTTATTGGCACAAAAAGCTTAAGCCCATGCTAGGACCTTCATTAATGGAATGTGAACTGCATTAGCCGTGTAAACATGTTCCTAATCTAACTCCACAAATCCTCTTTCTTCTAACTCTAGATCTGAAAGACTATAGGCATAATAAGCCAAGATTTCTATTAATAAGCTCATCTGATTTCTTTCACCCTAATCCGTAAGATTTTCAGTTCCCTTGAAGTCGAACCATCTCTATAGCTATATATATATACAAGAAATAAAAATCCATCTGAGTTTTACCCTAATTACAACAATAAGAAAGGTATTACACAAATCTTGTTATTCAGTTTTGTCTCCATTCAAAGCCTGATAATGGTCACCGGCCTTTTATTGAAAAACAATCATCTGCTTGTGGCTGCCAAATATCGTTCACCACCAAACCATCATCATCTTTATTTTCATAGTTCTACAGCCAACCTTGAAAAATAAGTCAAAAATCCTCCTTAAATAAGTAGAACACCTAAACCCGAGATTTGAGAAATGAAAATGGGGTGAGGGTAGAAATTGCAGCCTAGACGAGCCTTAAATACGAGGCCTGAAAATTGTTGCTTGTAGCCCAGTCTCATGCGCACTCCACGGCTATATGAAGAATCAGGTCGTCGTCCGCCTAGCCTCGCCATTACGAGCTCAAAGAAGAAGAAAAGAGAAAGAAAAAAAGAAAAAAGAGCAGAGAGGCTCCCTGTGTGCACCAGCAACATAAAAGAAAAAAAATGAAAAGAAGGAGAAGGGGAGAAAGAGGGAGAGCGGGAGAGAGTGAGTGAAGGAGAAAGAGAGATTGAATTCAGTACGAAATAAAGAAAGAAAGAAGAAGAGAGAGAGAGTGTAGGAGAGAGAGAGATGAGATTCAGTACGAAAAATATAAAAGAAAGAAAAAGAGAAAGAGAAAGGGAAAATGTGCTGGTCTAGGGAAGGAGGAAGATTTAATCCTTTGTTTTATTGCTAATAAATCCTCTGATTTTAAGAAATTTTTTAGTTTACCTCATACTTTTTTCCACCTTTCAGACTAGTCCACAATAGTCCTCTATCTTCATTTATAAAACAAATAAAGCATAAACATTTATTTATGCTTTTATATTTTATTTCTCTTCATCATTCTAAGTTTTAACTAAATCATTAATTAATATACTTATATTTATTATGTAGGTGGTTTGGATCAAGAACACGGTGTTTAGACTCATTGCATGAAATTCTCGAAGTTGATTCATATTTCAAAGTTGAGGTGGGGGTTGTTACGATTTGTCATTATTAATTATATTATTTGGATCGTTTACATGTTTATTGTTACTATATGTTATGATTTATGAATTGTGTAAAAATTAAGTTGCACCCCTAAGCTGATTGATTAATCCCCTAAGCTACACATGCTACACAGCTACATACCCCTAAGTTCTAAGTTATGTAAGTATTTGATGCTTACTTATTATGTTATGGCATACGTTTAACTGTACTACATGTTTTACTGTCAATTGTATAATTGATTTTGGCAACTTAACTCTCACAAGCTAAAGGAAGCTCACCCCAACCTTTTGAACCTTTCAAGTTAAGATGGAGCTAGCGGTGGAGTAGAGGCAAGCCGACGCAAATGATGGATATGCAAGCATGATAACTTATATGCTGTTCTATATCTCCATGAATCTATGAACTTTTGCTTGCATTGTATTATTTGGTCTACGTACCGGAACTGATAACATTCGAGATTATGCAGGATTATACGCGAAAGATCCTTTTTTGGCTCTTTCTTTAGCCCTATGTCTCTTATCCCTAGGAAGTCTTCCTCCACTAGCAGGTTTTTTTGGAAAACTCTATTTATTCTGGTGTGGATGGCAGGCAAGCCTATATTCCTTGGTTTTAATAGGACTACTTACAAGCGTTGTTTCTATCTACTATTATCTAAAAATAATCAAGTTCTTAATAACTGGACGAAACCAAGAAATCACCCCTCACGTGCGAAATTATAGAAGATCTCCTTTAAGATCAAAAAATTCCATCGAATTGAGTATGATTGTATGTGTGATAGCATCTACTATACCAGGAATATCAATGAACCCGATTATTACAATTGCTTAGGACACCCTTTTTTAGCTTCTAGGGTCTATTTCTTAGTTCAATATCCCTCTTACTAACTTACTAACTGGCAAGCCTTTGCTTCAATTCTTAGAAACTATTCTCAAACTTCTCATCCCACATGAACTTCTCAGGCTTCCTCATGAAACGAGTCATTGCAGTGGATATTTTTTTAAAATCCCTCAATAAATCTTCGATAGTAACCAGCCATACCAAAAAAGCTGTGAACTTCATTCGCATTTGTTGGTGCCTTCAATCATTAACCTCTTCCACTTTGGCCGGGTCAACTTCTATTCCACGAGTGGTGACAACGTGCCCGAGAAATGCAACTCGATCAAGCAAAAACTCACATTTGCTAAATTTTGCGTACAACTTCTCCTTGCGAAGTGTCTCCAAAACTATGCTCAAGTGTTGCTCGTGTTCATCCTTATCCTTTGAATACACTAGAAAGTCGTCGATGAAAACAATGAAAAATCGATCTAAGTAAGGATGAAATACTCGATTCATTAAGTCCATAAAAATAGCTGGTGTATTACTCAAACCAAATGGCATCACCACAAACTCATAATGGCCATATCTCGTTCGAAATGCCGTCTTTGGGATATCTCCATCCTTAATCTTCAATTGGTGATATCCGAACCTTAAATCAATTTTAGAGAACACTCCCGAGCCTCTGATGTTGATCAAACAAGTCTTCTATTCTTGGGAGAGGATATTTATTCTTTATAGTGAGTCGATTAAGTTCATGATAATTAATGTCCATTCTCATTGTTCCATCATTTTTCTTCACTAACAATACCGGTGCACCCCATGGTGAAACACTTGGACAAATAAATCATATCTCAAGCAACTCTTAAATTTGCACTTTCAACTCTTGTAACTCTTTTGGTGCCATTCTATAAGGGGCCTTTAAAATCGGGCCTGCTCTAGGTACTAGTTCAATTGTGAATTCCACTTATCTGTCCGGTGGAATTCCTGGCAAGTTTTCAGAAAAGACATCCAAAAACTCCTTCACAATTGGAATGTCGTCTACGGTCACTTCTTAGGTATCAACTCCCATCAGACTTAACTTGATCCTCTTCCCCAGGGATCTCAGATGAAGGGCCCTGGGAGAGCTGCCGACTCCAATTACCGTCCATGTATGATGCATACTAGATCTGACCAACTGCCCATCCTACCTCCTCTACGTTTTTGACAGCCCATCTTTGTCTCAGTAGAGTTTTTCAGTGGCATGTTTGGGTCCTCTTCCCTATTACTTAGAAAAGGTGAGCCACCGGTTCAGGTATGATAGGTTGTCAATCCACCAAATATAATTAACCTACTTTCAAAATACGAGTATAGTGGTGAGCAGGGTCGAATCCACAGGGAACGGGAATTAAATTCTCTTGAATAAAAATGAAACAAAAACGGGGGGTTCTGAGAGATTTTCACCTAATTAACTAAATACTAAATTAACTAATCTAGCAATCACAAACTTACACGGTATCAATGCACACAAAACAATTTGGCAAAAAAAAAACTATCAAAATAGAGACAATACTAAGAAGAGAAAATTTTGATTCAAGGGTTCGATATTCAATTACACTATTGATCCTAGACTAACAAATAAATTCTTGCAAATTCAAGCAATTAACCTTGGATTTATTAGGATAGCCTTATAAATCCTTTGTTTTCCTAATTAATTAACCGAACCTAGCATCCGGTCAATTCTTATTATTAATCAACTGGGCACGATAGCGTTCCATGTTAATTAATAATAGCATTAATCTTAGTGAAAACAGGTTAATACTAATATCAATAATTAGGATAGCCATAAATATCAATATTAGTCATATAGGTTCAATTAGGATAGGCAATTTATGATAGCATAATTTACCTATTCTAATGCTACAATTCTTCATTCATTTACCTACTAGGAGTATAAACTCATGAATAGCTTTTGGAGAATAAATATTCATTTGATTTGTCAATTCAAATTAATATAAATCTCCATTAACAATCATTTGAACCTATTAGTACTTGAATATAAAACAAGATAATCAATACATATCACAAAGCCTCACAATAATATAACCGAAATACGAAACCCTTAAATCAAACCGTAAAATTAGCCACTCATATTATAATAAATCCTAAACATAACCAATATTATTTAATACAAAAAATAAACTAAAGAAGAAAAGATAAAATAAGATAAAGGCTTACTACAAAATGGGAAAGGAAAATATGTCTTCTTCCTTCCTTCTATAAATTTCACTTCTCCCAATGTTCTTCAAAAGAAAGAAAACAAGAAAATAAAAATGACATTCTCTCTCCTCCCCCTACAAGTTTTCGGCTGATGCTTGGTGAAAGTTAGGGAAGGAATTTTCTTTCCCTACCCTTTTAGACATTTTTGGGCCATAATGGGCTTTGGGCTTTTATTTTTTCTTGAGTTTTTGGATTTCTTTTCGGGCTTTTGGGCTGTTTTCACATTGACTCATTTATTTTGTTAATTGTCCTTTTTTTCAATTGTTTTTTTCAATTGCAATTAATTATTTTCCTGACATAATTTGATTAATTAGATCAATTAATTGCAATTTTGGAGACAAAAATACGGAGGCTATGAACACAAAATATGGAATATTATAATCATATCAAGGTACAAGATACTATCATTACTGCCTGGACAATTAGACATCCAACCCGTAATCGCAACGACCCAATTGCAAGAGCAGAGCTCTACCGACTGAGCTATATCCCCCCGAGCCAAGTGGAGCATGCATGAAATAGTCAGATGCTTCTTCTATTCTTCCAAGTGCAGGATAACCCCAAGGGGTTGTGGGTTTTTTTCTACCAATTGGGGCTCGCCCTCCACCCCCCTCCCCAATGGGGATGGTCTACAGGGTTCATAACTACTCCTCTTACTACAGGACGCTTACCTTGCCAACGCTTGGATCCGGCTCTACCCAAACTTTTCTGGTTCGCCCCAACATTCCCCACTTGTCCGACTGTTGCTGAGCAGTTTTTGGATATCAAACGGACCTCTCCAGAAGGTAATTTTAATGTGGCCGATTTCCCCTCTTTTGCAATCAGTTTCGCTACAGCACTTGCTGCTCTAACTAATTGACGCCCATTCACTAAAATATGTCTATGATTAACTAATTGGCGGGCTGCGGGAATAATCGAAGCCATACCCATACCCAACCGAAAAAGGATGAGGTGATACTATTGACAATAATTATGATACTTAAGAGGAAACAAAGTGATGCTTTTGATGATAAAAAAAAATAATAATACTTTTGTGCAAAAAAGTGATACTTTTGATATATTACAATAAATATTGAACATTTTCAGCGTAAACAAAAAGGTGATACATTTGATTAAGAAAATGAAAAAAGAACAAACAAACAAAAAGAATAGTTATGAGTAAAAAGAGATTCTTTTGATTAAAACAAATGATACTTTGACACATTAAATAATTTTTTTTACTTTGACACATTAAAATAAATTTTAAAATTTTCTACGTAAATAAAAAAAAAAAAAGTGAAAGTGATATTTATGATAAATAATGTGATACTTTTGATGAATAATGTGATACTTTTGAGGAAAAAATAATATTTTTTGAAAATCACAAAAATTTCTAAACATTTTTCAAATAAACAGTAAAAATGATATTTTTTGTGAAAAAATAATACTTTTGAAATATCTCAACAAATTTTGGATATTTTCTACGTAGATAGAAAAATTAATACTTTTCAGGGACGAAACTATACTTTTGAAATGCCACAACAAATTTTAGATATTTTTTATATAAACAGAAAGTGGTACTTTTAAGGAAAAATATGCTATTTTTGAAATATTACAACAAATTTAATATTTTATATATAAACAAAAAAAGTAATACTTTTGATGAAAAAATAATACTTCTGACAAACAATAATACTTTTGAAACAACAGCAAAAATTTGTTACATTTTCTACTCGAAAGGAAATGTGATTCCCTTTTATGAAAACAATATCAATTTTCAGGGGAAAATGACACTTTTGAAATATCCAAATAGATTTTGAACATTTTCTACTGAATAGAAAAAACGATATTTTTTATATTTTTGATGAAAAAGTGATACTTTTAAAAAAAAAAAAAAGATATTTTTGAAGAAAAAAACGTGATACTTTTAACAAATAATAACAACTTTTAAACATTTTCTCCATAATCAGAAAAAAAATATTCTTTTAAAGAACAAAATGATATTTTTGAGGAAAAATAATGATACATTTGAACCAACACAATAACTTTTCTACATAAACATAAAAATTCATCATAAGAAATTTCCATACTAAGAATGAAATTAGTGATGAATAATATTGATTATTAAATTACAATACAATAGTGATAGAAAGTGATATAATATATTTTATTTTATTAGTGTTTGATTGGTGATAAATTGCCAATCGAATATTTGGAATGGAGCAATCATCTCTATTTATGTAGGTAATTTTGTTTCTAATTTCATATTAGATACGAAAAAAATTTGTTTTTAAATTGTAATAACTATCATTTTAGTGACAATATACTTATAAAATGAGTGACTCCTTTAATTCAGAGACGGGTATCACGTGATTAAAGATACATTTTTCTGTTTCTAATTTGATTTTTTTTTTATAGTGATTACATCAAAGTTTTGAATACTTTTTACATAAACAGTGTGATACTTTTGAAATAATACAAGAAGTAATTTTTGAAATAACATTGTTAATTTCTTAAAGATAATTTATATTTTTTAGATAAGAATTAATAATAGGTCTTTTATTCTTCTTTATTATTATTATTATTATTATTTAAGTTTAAAAAATTGCCTTACTCTCTTTTATTTATTTTTATTAGAAGTATGTTACAGCAAATTTGTTTTTGTCCTTAGTGGCGGATGTGTGGGCGCATTAAAACCAATAATCCACTGTAGCCCTCTGGATGTGTGCGCGCATGCAGGTCTCTAGTTTTCAAGCACGTGGTGTTGAGTACATGAGACTTTTTTTTTAAAAAATTTCTTTCTTATTTCTTTTTTCATTTATGGTCTTTTATTATTATATGGTACATGTAAATAATGATATGACAAATTTACATTAAATATTTTAAGTAAAATATAGAATATTAAATAAAATAGAAAATTTAAATCTTTGTACAAAATTAACTTTATTTTTAATTTTTTATGTAGGTTGATTTGTCTCTTAATAAAACAATCATATGAAAGCACTCACGATGGTTCATTTAAGAGCGTTGGATGGATGAATGATTGAATGAATGATTGGAGAAAATATTGAATGAGAGGAAGTGAGCTAAAATTGAGTTAAGTGTGGAACCCATAAAATTATGTTGAATATATATTAATGAATGAACAAGTATGTTTAATAAATTAGGTGATAATTTGTTGATTGGATGGAAATTCATTAAACCATTGAAGCTTTTACATAAGATATCAAAATAAATTTCCAACCAGAATAAGTGTGCTTTTTAGGTTACATTTTATTTATTGTTGCATGTGGATTATTATGAGATATTTGTTTTCCACATTTTACGAGTCAGTCTGTAAGGACTGAGCATAACTAAAAAAATTTGTAGTGCGATTCATTATTTATTAAAAATATTAAACTAATTTTTTTCGAAAAAGTAGAAAATTGTAAATTATTCAACAATTTATTATTCAAAAAATTTGTTGAATTTATTTCGCATGCAACTAAAATACAATATAAATAGTTAAATTCATAATAATTACGCAAATTTGAATAAAATAATGAACTAAACATTGATTTCTTTAAATCTAATATCTCTTTCTAAAATATGTAAATAAATTTTAAAATAATAATCACAAAAATATGGTTTAAGTATTTAAAAAATCTTTCGAAGAAAAGAACTTTATAATCAATCTATAATATTTTTTTTTATCAGAAATTATGTAAAAAAATTTAGAAAATGACCTTTAATGAAATTTATTATTAATAGCTGATAGTTGATTTTATTATTAGATTAGTAATAGTATATAGCTGGTATGGCGGCTAAAAATTGCATGTCAAATTTGCGGCCACACTATTGGACAAAGAAAAGTGGGAGAAATTTGAATTTGAGTGGGCTATTAAGGCTAATTTAACGATATATACTATTTTTTATTTTTTTTTAAAATAAGGTAATTTAAATTTATTTAAAAAAATAGGTAAAATCGTCTCTTCTACCAATGATATACAGTAAAAACAGGCGATAATATCTTTTTTCTTTTCTTATTTCAATGTCGCGAGTGGTACAAGCGACTTTCTTCCTCTGTGTTCTTTTTTTTAGCGTGTGTGTTTGTGTGTGGGGTGTGTGTTCTGGGTGTATGCGGTGTTTGTGCTGTGTGAAATAATAATAATAATAATAATAATAATAATAATAATAATAATAATAAATATTTATAATTAAATAACTTGTTTCATTACATTGAGAACAAATTGAGAATCATAATGTAATCAGTAAAATAACGATGTCTAATTTTTTTTTTTCTTGTGTATGAGTTTGACTATCTGATTGAATATCATCTCTTATACAAGAAGATTGAGGTAAAGGCAAAAGCAAAAGACTAAGTGTCGTTTTACTAAATCACATTATGATGATTTTAATTTATTTTCAATGTAAGAAACAAATTATTTAATTTTTAGTATTTATTATTGATTATTATTATTATTATGATTATTAATTAATTTATTATTATTATTATTATTATTATTAGGGTGATTATATGACACACACAGCACACAGCACACATCACATACACACACGCGCACACAAACACACCACACACGTGCACACAAACACACACCGAACCAAAAAAGAAAAAGGAGGTTGCCTGTTCCACAGGCGACATTCAATTAAAAAAATGGAAAATTTTAGCGTATATCGCCCAAAAGAAGCTGTGACTATACCTACTTTTTTAATGGATTTGAATGGCACCATATTTAAAAAAAAAAAAATTGAAAAATATGATATACCGTTAAATTAACCGATTATTACAATTGAAAATTAATATGTTTGATTAGTTTGCGTATAGGATATGGACGGAGTTAATTCTGCTGAATATTGGAAGTAAAAAAGGACACAATTCAAATAGCTACTTGCAATTTGAGGGTTTTGAGGGAAACGTCGTAAAAAAAAGGAGGTGTGAATGAATAGTCTAGAAGACTCCACTTTCTAAACTCGTGTAACTTTCAACTTGATTGGTTTTGTAAGGCCAAATAATGATTTTTAACATTCATTTTGGTGATTTTCATTCGCAAATGGGTTTAGGCCCAATCTAATTGTGTTTCCGGCCCAACGAAATACTCAATAATTGCTTGTTTGCCCTAAATGCTTGCTTTTGCATCGTATTCCAAAAGGACGGTGAGTTTAAAAACATCTTGATTATAAAAAAATTATGAAAGGGAATATTGTAAAAAAAAAGGGGATGCGAAAGACCATTCTGGAAGACTCAACCTTTCAAACGTATGTAACTTACAGTTCGGTTGGAATCACGAGGACTACAGTATATCTACGCGATGCTCTTTCTGAGTTCAATGATGTGGGCTATTGAGGGACTCGATAAGGCCCAATTTTTATGCCAAATTCTAATGTTGACCATCCATTCGATTATTTTTGTTTGCGAACGGGTTCGGGCTTAACCTAATTGTATTTTTTGGCCCAACGAGATACTCAATAATTGTTTTTTTGCTAAGAAGGCTCGTTTTTGCATCATATTCCAGAAGGACGGTGAGTTTAAAAAATATCTAGATAAAAAAAAAAGTTTTGAGGGGGAACATCGTAAAAAGAGGGATGAGAATGAATCTTCTAGAAGACTTCATAATTCAAACGCGCACAACTTTTAGTTAGGTTGGAATTACGGGAACTACAATATATCCATGACATGCTCTTTTCGGGATTGATGATATGGGCTACTGGGGGACTTGATTAGGCCTAATTTCCGATGCCAAATTTTGATGTTTAGCATCCATTTTGGTCATTTTTGTCTGTAAATGGGTTTGGGCCCTACCCAATTATCTTTTTCAGCTAAACGAGATATTGAATAATAGTTTGTCTGCTCTGAAGGCTTTTTTTTACATTGTATTCCAAAAGAACACTGAGTTTAGGAAATATTTAGATAAAAAGAAAATGTTTTTGAAGAGGAACGTTGTAAAAAAAAGATACGAATGACTCTTTTGGAATTCAACACCGTTCAAATGTGCATAACTTTCAGCTTTGTTGGAACTAGTAAGTTCTCTCGTGCGATGCACTGATATATTAATTTCTATATGAATTATTTTCATATAATTTTATTGGTACAATATTATTAAAGTTAAAAATACATAAAATTGATATTTAAAAAAAAATATAGTTATATTCAATAATTTGTAAATGTTGCATGATTATAAAAAGCAATATAAATATTATATATAAATCATATAACTATATAATGGGTAAAATAGAATAAATCTAATTTGGAGATTAATGAAGTAATTATATATAGTTCACCTAAAAGTGTCAATGCATGAATAAGAATAAAACTATGAATATAAGCAAAATTATATAAAATTTATAATATTTTAAGATTGCATATGAGCAAAGTTATACAGTATTTTCCTGTTATAGTAACCATGTTTTGATCGAAAAATATGAAGAGTTGCAACTACAATAAATAGGTGACACTTCTCCTTATATATCTATGTGTCTATCTATTTGTTAAAATCTATATATATATATATATATCTATCTATCTATCTATTTATATAGATAGATTTAACAAATTATTATATTATATTATTTCTGGAAAAAAATTAAATTTTTTTTTTTTTATAATTGAGGCCTCACTTTTTGATATATTCTAAAATTAATGTTAATCCATAATCCCAAAATTTATGTTAATTAACTTCATAATTTCAAAACCACTTCCAAATTTTTAGTGTGAGATTAACTTTCTTAGTTTATGGATGAATTAGTTAATTACTACTAATAATAATATTATTCAATAATTAAAAAGATATTATATATGGTTTAAAAAAATACGCACATTTACAAAGCTATTTTAGCTCGTACTTCTCTTTATATATATATACATATATGGATTGGTACATATCTTTTATATATTATATGCTAGATTTACTATAAAGCAAATCATGGGATTTCCTAAAAAAATTGAACAATAACTATATTCTAGCAAATCACGGAATTCTCTAAAAACTCTTAACAAACAAAAGTCATTTTTAATAAATAATAAATAAAAATTAATAAAATAAAAAAATTAAATATTACTATTTTTGTGAATTAAAAAAGGAGGAAAAAATATGTTACTATAAATAGATGAACTTCTACTATATATATATATATATATATATATATTTATTACAGGGACTACAATATATCCACGAGAAGCTCATTCCGAGACAGACTATATATGATATCGAGTGACCTAATTGGGCCCAATTTTCAAGGCCAAATTTTGATTTTTAACATCCATATTGGTGCTTTTCGTCTGTAAATAGGTTTGAGCCCATCCTAATTGTATTTTCAGCCCAACGAGATACTCAATAATCACTTGTTTGCTCAACTCGCTTCTACATCATATTCCATAGGCAAGTGAGTTTAAAAAATATCTAGATAAAAAAAAATTTTGAGGGAGAACATTGTAAAAAAAGGGATGTGAATAACTCTTCTAGAAGATTCCACTATTCAAACGCGCGTAACTTTTAGCTCGGTTGGAATTACAGGGACTACAATATATCCATTAGATGTTGTTTTTGAGATCGACGATGTGGGGTATCAGGGGACTCGATTGGGCCAAATTTTCAAGGTCAAATTATGATGTTTAATATTTATTTTGGTCTTTTCGTCTGTAAATGGGTTCTGGGCCAACCCAATTGCATTTTTTGGCCTATAGGGATACTCAATAATCAATTGTGTACTTTTAAAGCTCGCTTTTGCATTGTATTCCAAAAAACATGATGAGTTTAAAAAATATTTAGATAAAAAGAAAATTTTGATGGGGAACGTCATAAAAAAGGGTAGACAATAACTCTTCTAGAAAACTCCACCATTGAAACGTGTGTAACTTTGGACTTGATTGGAATTATGGGGGTAGGGTTAACTGAACTAGAACTTAAATGTATTTGTTATTTGAAAAATCAACTTGTTTTATTAGTCTCTATTTTTATAATAGTAATTTTTAGATTAATTAATCCAACCAAACCTCTTTAGTTCTTCTGCATAAAGTGATACAAGAAACTATAAATAATTCATGTGCACCTAGCCAGATTTATGGGTGATTATTTGATACATCTTTTTAGAGAGTTTTGGTGTAATTTTGATGATCAATATCCCTTCACCACATGTATTTTTGAGCTAATTCCAGTTGGTAAATAATTATAGTTGAATACTCAATTTTGGAGGAAAAGGAGCACAATTTCTAGAAGAATCGAGCACGGGATTTACCTGGTGGACGGACAGTATGACCATACCAGCCAGTCGGGCTTGAACATATTTGTTTCAGCGGCCCAAGATTAATTTAAAGGCCCAATTCCACTACACATATGGGCTCCCCATGAGGGCTCCCCTTGAGACTAACAACAGGATATCAGCTTAAACTTGTAATTATGGGCTTCATTAATATTTAAACATGACCTTTTTAGTTTTGGATTTGTATATATAGTTGAACTAAGGGTTTAATTAAAAACATCATCACATTTAGCCCTACTCCAAGAAACCAAGGAGACATCCATTTCCCCTCTCCATAGTAGCTGATCAGTTCTATCTTTATATCTTCTTATTTAGGTTTCTTGATCGTATTATGGGTTGTAGCTAAACTTTTTTATTTCGGTGATAATAAGGAAGCTTTAGCAAATATATTTTATGAGATCAAATTTGTTTGTATACTTTATTTTATGCAAGTATCTATGATTCCCTGAGTTTAGTGATGTTAATTGTTTCGGGTCTATTGGGTAGTTCGAAATAGTCATTAGTTTGGGATTAATTAGTAGCCAATTAAATCGGCCATCTTTAATTGTGGTTTAGATTAAAAGATTAGGAAAACTTCTCGCCGGTCCTTTGGGAGACGATCTTGCTTGCCACTGTCATGTTTCAATGTGGGCATACCGACCGCTGGTCGGATTATTTTTGGTGGAGAAACGATGCTACCAAATTTTGGCGCCATTGCCGGGGACTGGTTTTAAGTAGTGATTATTCTGATCAACTGGTTTGACAATTTTTTTTATTTTATTTCTCAGTTTTATGCCCCGTTCTTCACGTAGAAGAAAATTGATTTTTGATCCGGAAGTGAAGAAAACTGCCAAGCACTTGAGGAAAAGAGCTAAGGAACCGAAGGAGGCTGTTATTTCAGAATTAGAAGATATGGCTGATAATGAAGAACGTGGACTCTTACCAAGAGAAGAAGTTGAACCTCTTATAAAGGAATTGGGTCGTCACCGCAACAATCGACCAATTTGCATTGTGTTGCCACATATTGCTCAATATGCTGAAATTAGGCCTGTTTTATCCAGGTGCTGCCCAAGTTCGGTGATCTACCCGGTGAGAGTGCACGCAAACATCTTGCTAAATTTAACTTAGTTTGCTCCACTTTCGCCCTCAAGGTTTTTTTGAAAATAATTTGAGATTACTAATTTTTTCTCATACATTGCAAGGAAAGGCTAGAGACTAGCTGTTTGACCTTCCATCGGTCTCAATTCAGACTTGGAATGATTTGGAGGAGCAGTTCTTGCGTAAATTCTTTCCAAAATCGAGGGCTGCTAATTTAAGAATGACGATTGGCAGCATAAAGCAAAAATCAAGAGAGAGCCTGGTTGATTATTGGGAGAGATTTCAGCAGCTATGTCGAAAATGCCCCGACCATGGATTTTTTGAATATCAATTGCTAACTAATTATTTTTATCGTTGTATGTGTTCATTTGACAGGAAAATCATTGATGCTGCTTGTGGAGGATCCTTAACCAACAAGACATTGGTTGAAGCAAAGCTACTCATTGTGGATGTGGCCTCCAATGGCCAACAATATGAAGATGAGGATGATGATAGATATCGGCCTGTGAAAGGAGCTGAAGGAATAGATAGTTCAAGTGTCAATGATAGAATTGATGCTCTCACGTCTCTAGCGTCTTTAGTTAGAGGACTTGCTGTTTCTCAAACTCAAAAAGTTATATATGAAATTTGTTCAGAAAATGGTCATGCTACTGATTTTTGTTCTATTTTGCAGAATTCTCAACCCGAACAAGTATGCTATGGGTTGGAAGATGCCCAATACGATGCACTAAGGAATAAGAGGAATGATTCATTCTCAAACACATACAACCCAGGCTGGAGAAATCACCCCAATTTCAGCTGGAAATAAAAAAATCAGAAAATACCTAGGAATTTGCCATTCAGACAGCCGCAGGTCAGGCAGTATGTACATACCGACCACTCAGAACCCAGTATGAACGATATTCTGAAGACTATGGCGCACAATAGTGAAATTGTAAACAATAAAGTGCAGAGTCAGCAAGCTTTCCAGCAGGAGACACAAGCTGCCTTGGGAAGTATGGGTACACAAATCACCCAACTCGCCACTCAAATGAACAAAATTCAAGCGAATCAAGGCAAACTTCCATCTCAAGCTGAGATAAATCCTAAGGAGAATGTTAGTACTGTAACTTTGAGGAGTGGAAAGGAGCTGGTTGAGCAAGATGGTAAGAAAAAAGAGAAGGAACCAAAAGCTAAGCATGAAGATCAACCGAAGGAAGTTGTTCAAGAGACACAACACCGGGATCAACCCCTTTGCCCCTAAGGTAATCATGAATTCTAAAGTTTCTAATTCTCATTCTATTATGGTAGCCCCTTTTCCTTCTAGGTTGGTTTGAAACAAGAAAGAGGATGATGAGAAAGAAATTCTTGAGTTGTTGAAAAAGGTATAAATTAACTTGCCCTTTATTGATGCCATTAAGCAAGTTCCCAGGTACGCAAAATTTTTGAAATAATTATGTGCTAAAAAGATGAGATATGGGAAAGATGCAAAAATCAAGGTTAGTGAAAATGTTTCAGCTGTTATTCAAAGGAAATTACCGGAAAAATGTAGGGATCCTATCATGTTTACTATTCCTTGCATCATTGGTAGTAAGAAAGTTAAGAGAGCTATGTTAGATTTAGGTGCTTCCATCAATGTAATGCCATTTTCTATGTATAAGGAGCTGCAGTTAGGAGATATGAAGGAAACTCGTATGATAATTTAATTAGCTGAGAGGTCAACTACATATCCTAAAGGTGCGGTGGAAGATGTTTTGGTAAAGGTAAATGATTTAATTTTTCAGGTGGATTTTTACATAGTTGACATGGATGATACTTTTTCTGCACATAAGTCTTAGATTCTTTTAGGAAGACCATTCATGAAAACTGCAAGAACTAAAATTGATGTTGATAAAGGCATTCTTAGCTTTGAATTTGATGGTGATATTGTTACATTTAATATTTTTGAAGGTATGAAGCATGTTGAGGATCGTGAAGGTTTGTATATGGTTGATGTTGTTGATTCTTTAATTGACGACTTTTTTGAAAATCATTTTAGGGAAGACAAATTGGAGCAAGTACTGCTCAATGGGATAACTGGAACAGAAGCAGCATCTGAAGACGATGACGAGATTTGAGAAGTCAAGATGCAGCTGTATTCCACCAGTGAATTCCCCACTCGACATCTGTCGAGCAGAATGCCCATACCGACCAATTCTGAATCTATTTTACCATCTATAGTGAAAGCTCCAGTGCTGGAACTAAAGGTACTGCCCCAGCATCTGAAATATGCATTTTTGGGTGAAAAGGAGTCGCTGCCCGTCATCATAAGCAATGATCTTTGCAAGGAGCAAGAGGAAAGGTTGTTTGAGCTCTTAAAGAAGTACAAAACAGCAATTGGGTGGACTTTAGCCGATATAAAAGGTATCAGCCCCTCTACATGCATGCATCGAATTTTACTTGAACCTGATTGTAAACCTTCTAGAGACCCACAAAGAAAAATTAAATCATGTCATGAAAGAGGTTGTGCTTAAGGAAATCATTAAATTGTTAGAGTTAGGGATTATTTATCTAATTTCAGATAGTGTTTGGATTAGTCCTGTTCATGTGGTCCCTAAAAAGTCTGGATTTCTGCTAATTAAGAATGAAAATAATGAATTGATCCCAATGAGACTTCAAACTGGTTGGCGTATGTGCATTGACTTTAGGAAATTGAATGATGCTACTAGGAAAGATCATTTCCCATTGCCTTTTAATGATGAGATGCTTGAAAGATTGGCTGGAAAATCATTCTTTTGTTTTCTTAATAGTTATTCGGGATATTTTCAAATTTTTGTGGCACAAGAGGATCAAGAAAAAACAACTTTCACTTGTCCATTTGGTACTTTTGCTTGTTGTCGTATGCCTTTTGGTTTATGTAATGCTCCTGGCACTTTCCAAAGATGTATGATGAGTATTTTTTCTGATTTGATTGAAAATTGCATTGAGATTTTCATGGATGATTTACTGTTCATGGTGTTACTTTTGATCATTGTTTGAGTAATTTGGAACAAGTTTTGGAGAGGGGTGTTGAAACTAACCTTGTGTTGAATTTTGAAAAATGTCATTTCATGGTGAAACAAGGTATAGTGCTCGGACATGTTATATCTAAAAATGGGATAGAAGTGAATAAGGCGAAGGTTGATATGATTGTGAAATTACGTTAAACTTCTAACGAAAAAGATATTCGAGCTTTCTTAGGCCATGCAGGTTTCTATAGACGTTTCATTCAAGATTTTCCGAAGATTGCATAGCCCTTAACAAAGTTGTTGCAAAAAGAGGTGCCATTCGTCTTTGATGAAAAGTGTAAGGAATTTTTCGATCTCTTGAAGAGCAATCTGACTTCTACTCCCATAATCTAGCGACCGAAATAGGGAATGCCATTTGAGATCATGTGTGATGCAAGTGATTTCGCTGTTGGACCTGTGCTTGGGCAAAAGAACGGGAAAGAGTGTCATGTGATATATTATGCTTCAAAAAACACTCAACCCTGCCCAATGCAATTATACGACAACGGAAAAGGAGCTACTTCATGTTGTTTTTTGCTTGTCAAAAATTTAGATCTTATCTTATTGGTTCTAAAGTTGTTGTTTATTCCGACCATGCAGCATTAAAATATTTGCTCTCTAAGAAGGAATCTAAGCCACGTCTCATCCGGTGGATACTGCTGTTAAAGGAATTTGACCTGGACATCAAAGATAAAAAGGGGGCAGAAAAAAAAGTTGCTGACCATTTGAGCAGATTGAAAACAGAGTCAGACAGTATGGCCATCTCAGATGATTTTCCTGATGAGCTGTTACTAGCAGCTGAAGGTACGATTCCTTAGTACGCTGATTTGGTTAATTATTTAACCACTAGAATTTTTCCAAAAGGGACTGAAACAGCTAGAAAGAATAAGTTGAAGAGCCAGGCAAAATATTTCATATGGGACGACCCCTATTTGTGGAAGACTTGTGCCGACCAAGTGATACGGAGATGTGTTCCTGAAAATGAGATTCCATCAATTCTGCATTTTTGTCATGCTCATCGTGTGGTGGTCATTTTGGACCAAGAAGGACAACCCGTAAGGTTTTGATTTCGGTTTTTATTGGGAAACCAGTTTTAAGGATGCTTATTTTTTTGCAAAAATTGTGATCGCTGTCAAAGAATATGTAACATCTCATCTCGAAATGAAATGCCCCAAACCCCTATTTTGGTGTGTGAAATTTTTTATGTGTGGGGGATAGACTTTATGGGTTTATTCCTGAGTTCGTTTGGAAATTCTTACATCTTATTGGCAGTCGATTATGTGTCCAATTAGATTAAAGTAAAGGCTTCTTAGACCAATGATTCTAATGTAGTTGTAGGTTTTCTTAAGACTAATATTTTTAATAGGTTTGGTGTGCCACGTGCTATTATAAGCGATCAAGGCACACATTTTTGCAATCGAACGTTAGAGGGTCTTTTTAAGAGATACGGGGTTCACCACCGGGTTGCTACTGCCTACCACCCACAATCGAATTGACAGGCTGATGTGTCCAACCGGAAGATAAAAACATTCTAGAAAAAATAGTAAACCCAAACCGAAAGGATTGGAGTCTCCGACGGGATGATGCAATATAGGCATACCGTACTACCTACAAGTCACCCATCGAGATGTCCCCTTACCGTCTGATTTTTGGGAAGCAGTGTCATTTACCAGTCGAACTGCAATATAAGGCGTTCTGGGCAGTAAAATAGTGTTATCTTGACCAATAGCTTGTTGGTCAAGAAAGAAAACTTTAGTTGCAAGAATTAGAGGAGATTCGGTTGGAAGCCAACGATAGTGCTAGCCTCTACAAGAAACACAGCAAATTCCTCCACGACAAATATATTTGAAGGAAATATTTAGAAATTGGGCAGAAAGTTCTCTTGTTCAATTCCCGACTTTGAATCATGCCGGGTAAACTGAAATCCCGTTGGATGGGACCCTTTAAAATAATAAATGTAAGTCCTCATGGAGCCGTCGAGATTCAAATTTTGAGTACTTTCAAGGTGTTGAAGGTGAATGGCCAATTGTTGAAACCTTACTACGGGGGAATGGAAATAACTACCATTGATGGAATGACCTTGGCTGCCCTCGAGATCCTTTCATGATCAACCACCTGATATGTCGAGCCCAAGACGTTAAACAAAGGCGCTTCTTGGGAGGCAACCCAAGCTCTTTGATTTTTATTTCTTAGTTTTTTTTTTAAATTCTACATTAGTTTAATTAAAAAAAAAGGATGTGCAAATTTATAAGCCAATAGTGTTAATTTTATTTCATTTTGGCCTTGTTGGCAGATTATTAATAGGCATGGGGACCAAGCTTCATACTCAGAAGTAAAGGAGGGGCCGAATTGGTGAAGTGGGAAGTCCAGGGACTTGATTGCAAAAAGAGTGAAAGTTTTTAATTTGGGGGAATTATGCCCTAATTTCCATTACCCTACCGCCACCTGCTCATCCCTCTCTCACCACATGCCTCTCTCTCTCTCTCTGCCACCGCTCCTTGCACTCGTCCAGACTCGCTCGCCACCGCCCAACACTACCACAGTAGATGGCCCTTAAACACCGCACCTGTCGACAAGATGTGACGTCGTTAGCCCCTTCAAAGCTGCCGCCGACGTGAAGCCCGTCGTCTCCAGCCACCGTGGACGATGTCCTCTTCCTCTCGGTCGCGCCAACCACCTGTCAGATGATGCTCCATCACCACGCCGCTGTACATACTGAAGTCGAGGCCCCGGTCGCTAGGCGTACCAGCTCCCAGGCGTCCATCCCCGAAGCACGGACGACGATGCCAATGCTGAGCCAGTTGCTCCTTCCCCATCGCCCGCCTCATCGCGCACTCCGTCGCCGGTTCCATCCCAGTCACCCCAATCAAGTCCTTCTGCTTTCCCGCCTAGATTTCTTTCTCCAGACGAGGTAGAGACTCGACTCAGTAAGAATTATTTTTGTTAATTTATCAATGCTCGTTTGTTTGATTGGGATTCTATGGAGAGTCTAGGTGTTAACTATTCCATCCGGCATTACTTTGCAAATATTGGTTGGTCTCCATTACTTGATATTTCTGAGCCTATATACAAAGAAATGTCACTAGAATTTATTTCCTCATTTGTGTTTGATCCATCTCGTCCATTATTTAATCCACATGCTATATTGTTTGAATTGAAGGGTCAAAAATTTTATTTTTCTGTGGACCAACTGAATGTCTTGCTTGGTTTTGAAACCGAAGACTCTTTACAAACCCCTGAATATGATTCTGCTGTGTGTGATGTGCCTGATAATCTGTCTTCCACCATTAATAAAAAATGGCATGCTCTGTCTGTGGAACCATTGTATGAAAAAGGGTGTTCGAAGAGTGCTAATATTGTTGATAATGGATTACGTTTGTGCCATAGGTTTCTTGTGCATAATCTGTTTGCTAGGTTGGACTCCTTGAACATTGTCACCATGAATGATATTTTTATCTTGACCAATATGCTTGCTCGTGTGAAAATGAACTTTGGTTTTTGGGTTGCCAAACAATGGCGTGTGAGCTCTACCCATTTCAATGGAAAATTTCCTTTGGGTGCTTTTGTTACTAGGTTAGCCCATAAACTAAATGTCTTTACTGTTGAGTCTGTGTTTTTTCCACCATGTTATTTCACCCTTACTAATCTCCACAACATGCGCCTGCTGTTTGTCAATAATGAAGGGAACTATCAATTGTTGAAGCCGGGTGTTTCAGCCTCGAGCAATACTCTTCCTACAGGTTCTTCTTCTGCAGTTCCTCGTCTGCCCTGTCTCTAGCTGACATCAAGGATCTGTTCGAGAACTCCGTTCCCCACCGGGCCGTGGCTTTAGAAGATAAGATAGGGACTCATATTGACGCTCTCAGTGACCGCGTTACAGCTGTGGAACAAGCGGTCCGTCGGATGTCCCGTTCTTCGAAGCCCTGACACCCTATTCAGGGGAGTTTTCGTTCCTTTTCCCTTTTGTTAGTTCTTGTTTGTTTTTAGTTTTTGTTGTATCTTTTCCTTTTCCATAATGAGGACACTGTAGTTTCCAAGTGTGGTGGGGGTATACATATTTTGTCTATATAAAGAAAAACAAGAGTCTTGGTTGAGTCGTTGGTAGCGTTGAAGTGGTCAATATGAAAAGTTGGTTTGTGGTTTGCTTGGTTGTTGTTCTTTTGTGCTGAAAGTGTGTCTATGCTCATATGTATTCTAGGATGATAAAAATTGCATAGTTGATCACATGATTACAGTTTTATATATTGTGAGAATTGAGCATGATGAGCATGATTTTATAACTGAAAATTGCTCAATTTGTTTCTTAATGAGTGTATCGAACTTGTATGCTAGATTTCTTGTTTGCCCGGTTTCCATAGTTGAAACCCTTTTGAGGTTCTTGCATGAAAGTGATTAAGGCATTAGATTAATCAAGTTTTGGCCTGAATATATTATCCGAACCCTGCATATCTACTAGTGAGCCTGTTGTGCCTTAGCCATTCTTTATTGATTACAGCCACTAAACCATTAAGCCAGAACCTGTTTTAGCCTGCTTTTGTCCCATGGAAATTTGCGAGTATGTTGGAGTATGTTGAAACTGAAACTGTACTTACAAGATGTTATGTGATGAAATGTTGATTTTTGTGGAAATATGTTCCTATTTTGTAAATAACAAAATGTTGACCTTCTGAAATAAATAAAACATAAAAAAAAGAACATCCATCCCCTAGTCTGTCAAAAAAAAAATTTGAAAATTTGAAAAAAAAGGAGAAAAAACAGAATAAAGGGGATGTGGATGTTAATTGTTTGATGTCGGTCATGCCTTGTCCAATTAAAAGTCAGCTTGTTTTTCAGGAGTGGCTCGGATATTTTGATATGCTCGTATATTTCCATAATTTTAACCGTTCTATCCTTCCATCCTACCTTTTCCCCTAGCCCCGTTACAACCCTGCAAAGACATTTTGATTTGTGCATTTATCTCATATTTTGGGTAGAGACGGTGACATAAGGGCAAATCTGTGTTTGATAGTATCAATTTGCGATTTGAGTCAATGAAAATTGTCCTTATTTCTTATTTGAGGAAATTGGAGTGAAACTTGGAAGGACATGATTGACTATGCATAAACTTGACTTGAATGAAGAGCTAGTGCACATTTTTGACACAAGAGAATGTTTGGTGGTTTGTGGATGATCATGCTTTTTTTATTGTCCGTTGAAATGTTGCTAATGATTGGTTTGTCGTTTGAGAATCGAGTCAGGTTTTTCTTTTCGGTGAGTTATGCTCGAGGGAGAGCATTGTCTAATTGTGGGGGGATTTAATGGGTGATTATTTGATACATCTTTTTAGAGAGTTTTGGTGTAATTTTGATAATCAATATCCCTTACCACATGTATTTTCGAGCTAATTCCAGTTGGTAAATAATTGTAGGTGAATACTCAATTTTGGAGAAAAATGAGCAGAATTTCTGGAAGAATCGAGCAGGGGATTTACTTGGTGGACGGGTAGTATACCATACCAGCCAGTCGGGCCTGAACAGATTTTTTTCAGCGGCCCAAAATTAATTTAAAGGCCCAATTCCACTACACATATGGGCTCCCCACGAGACTAACAGCAGGATATCAGCTTAAATTTGTAATTATGGGTTTCATTAACATTTAAACATGACCTTTTTTAGTTTTGGATTTGTATATATAGTTGAACTAGGGTTTAATTAAAAACATCATCACATTTAGTCCTACTCCAAGAAACCAAGGAGGTAGCCGTTTTCCCTCTCCATAGTAGCTGATTGGTTCTATCTTTCTATCTTCTTATTTTGGTTTCTTTATCGTATTATGGGTTGTAGCTAAACTCTTTTATTCCGGTGATAATTAAGGAAGCTTTAGCGAATCTATTTTATGAGTCCGTATACTTTATTTTATGCAAGTATCTGTGATTCTCTGAGTTTAGTGATGTTAATTGTTTCGAGTCTATTGGGTAGTTCGAAATATTCATTAGTCCGGGATTAATTAGTAGCCAATTAAATCGGTCATCCGTAATTGTGGTTTAGATTTAATTAGTGGTACATTGATCTTTCAGGATCAAAGGAAGATGAGTCTTAATTCGGTAATCCTGCATCAGAGTTTATTGATTTTGAATCGGGTCTCTCTAATTATTAATATTGTCGGCTCATTAAATCTGTAGAGCGTCTCTCAGGTTATCAGTCGATTAGGAAAATAATTGGTGAACCATCTTCCTGGTTATCAAGAAATTAAGGAGAGATAAGACCGCGTCAGAAGCGTATTCGATGGTTATAACTGATTTATTTGCATGAATTAAAGTCAATTTGCATCGATAATTGAAATAGTTAGCTAGAGTAGAATTAATTGAAAATCAGAATGTTTTACATATCTGATAAAAATCATTTTCTCAATTTTAGCCATTAAATTACATTCTCAAACTACAAATATTTGCTACTGATTTTTGTGTTAATTGGCAGATCAAAAGATTAGGAAAAATCATCGTCGGTTATTTGGGAAACGATCTTGCTTGCCACTGTCCTGTTTCAATGTGGGCATACCGACTGATGGTCGGATTATTTTTGGTGGAGAAACGACATTACCACAGATCGAACCTTACTCACCAATACTACTTTCAAGAGGAGAGCAAGGAAATATAATTAATTTTGCATGCACAACACGATCATCATCTCTAGTCATACAATTGATATTTGTATGTAGTTTGGAGTCCCAGAACTAGATTCTAGACTTTTTAAATTTTAGTATAGGGATTAGCTCTTACGACCTAATCTCCGGGCGAGTAATCTCCACTTCTAGTACTCAACTCTGTTTCACACGTAGAATTTCTTTAGATTGCAAACATTCCAAGGTCATGGCAACTCCATATCTTTCAACATATATGCACCTCTATTCATGACTTCGCTCACTTGGAATGAGGCAGCCCAATTCGGCGCATTAACTCTTTTCAATACCAAGTCCCCTCGTTCCAATTTAGCTCTGAAACCTAGCAAAATTGTTCGATTACTTGCCCCATTTGCTTGAGGACGAGCTACTACTGTAAATCTTTGTGGTATTTTATTTCCTCACACCAACTTTAGATATTATGTCCATTGAATTGAGTTCCATTATTGAATACTAGAATCCTTGGGACGTTGTATCGAGTGCCAATGTTCCTACACATATATTTAATAACCACATCTTCAGTAATTTTCCCAACTGGCTCGACTTCTACCCATTTGTTGAAATAATCTATTGCTACCAGAAGATATAGTTTTTGGTTGATACATAATGGATATTCCCCAAATATATCGATTCCCCATTTTTTAAATTGTCAAGGTGAATTCATTATGCTCAGATTTTTTGTCAAAATACGAATTGATGGACTATTTCGTATCTTTTGACTAATTCTCTAGCATCAACTCTCGTACTAGGCTAGTAGGCTAGTAGTATCCAACTCTGAGTGCATTTCTAACGAGGGTCTTAGAGTATGCATGATCGCTCTTGGATATTCGAAATTCAAATTTAATTGCAAACTTCAACTTCCACATATGACGCCAATTTAATAAGGTTCAAGATGTGGGTTTTGATCGAATATATATATATATATATATATATATATAATAGATATTTACCAAAATAAATTCTGATCGGAGAACAAGACCCAATTTCACTAAAGTTCCTAGTGTCCCAATATAACTTCTTTAGAAGAATATGGATCAACAATGTAAGAGATTTTCTTAAGAATCCACAATGGGATAGTGGTTTTTCTTTCTTATAAGCTAAAGTTGTTATTTTAAATTAAAAAGGTTGAATATTTATAATTATCAAAAAATGAAAAGTGTAAAATTATAACGGTTCCTGAAATCCTAAGTCGGTACTGTACAAGTATGAGATCCAAATGAATATTCTTGATAACAACAACACATATTCTCTGCTTAGATTTATTGAAACATGTTTCACTCATACATTTATAAATCCTTCATTTTCCAGTTTTAAGATTAGCATATATATACCGGGCAAGTCCTCTTAAAGGTCTGATTGAACTAATATTTGTGGTTTTCCAATTTAAATTTATCAAAATTGAGAAAACATGGCTTTGATCCCTCCAATATATCAATTAACACCTGTAAATATATCTACATCATTTTTCAAACCTATTTGAAAGCATGCATTACCGGATCGAAGAGAATTGGTTGCAGGCCAATATTTAGTTTAAAAAAAAAAAAAAAGAAGAACCACTACAGACAGCGGAATGGACTGAGGCAAGGGTTTAACGATAATTTATCTCCGCTAAACCCTACCCGGTAGAATCCCTCCAGAACTGTGACCTCCTCAAGATCTCAAAATGAAGTTGCAATCTTCGTGCTTTTCCCTTCAAACTTGCCCTCCGCCCACATATTTTTCACCTCGTAAACTTCGTACTGTAAGTTTCCTTTCTTCAATCTATCAATTCCATTCCTGTTAGCAAGATAATCCTCCTAAATTGAAATTCTTTTATGTAATAATCTCATGTTCTTTAGGTCAACAAGCATCATGGAAACCACGCTGGCTTCATTGAACAGATGCCCAGATTCCAAGGTGAGCTCAAATTTACGTCTTCCCTCTTATCATCCTCATGTGTCAATATTGAAATTTTGGGCGCTCTTCTTTGCCCCTATTTCCTTTCTTCTTCGCCAGCTCTTTCGCCATCTTTAAGAAGTGGAGTTGCTGCACGCGCTGCTAATTTTAATTCCCAACAGAAGTTGGGTTTTCGAGTTATTGCAAGAAAAGGGGCAGAACCATTTCGTGGAAAGTCAGGTTCGGTTTCATTTGGTGGGTTGACTCACCAGTCGGTTGCTGAAAGCCAGTTGGTAACGGCGCCGTTTACGGAAGGCACTGGTTCCATACTTTGGGTTTTGGCCCCTGTTGCTTTAATTTCATCGTTAGTTGTTCCCCAGTTCTTCATTGTCACAGCAATCGAGGATGTTTTCAAGAACGAGATTTTTGCAGGTATGCTATAGCTTCCTTTAGTCGATGATTCCCTTTTTATATAATTTCTGTGATTGGCCTTTTTTTTTTCAGCCGGTGCTTGAAGTTACTATATGATGATTTGTTAAAATGTACTTATCTCTTATATTGTGACATAAACCTATGCTTTTGACAGTGTTGCTGTAATACTTGTTATAAGTTCTATTTATGGTTTGCAATGTGATGACCAAGTGACTTTCCAAGCACGAATGGATGCTTCTCACCTATCAGATTTGAATACTATCCACCAATGGAAAATGAGCTTTGTTATTTAACAAACTTCACTTCTGTTTCATGGTTTTATTTTGACTCTGCCTATGTAGAAATGATTCATGGCACCTGACACTGGCATATATCTGTTTTCTGTGATATAAATGTTTTAAAACAAATTGATGGAGTTGATCTTTCAAGTTCTGGGTTCAAATTTTAATTTATGTCCTGTGGCCATTACAAAACATACTCATTTAAATTGTTTAACTTGATGCTCGGTGTGGGTTAACTTTTATATTTCTCTTAGGGTGTAAATATCGACATGATTGTGTTTTGAGGGAATGAATATAAATTAGGAAGATGAATGATAAAAGCTACTGAGGTCAGGCTCAACACATTCAGCTTTGTAGAAACATGCACTTTAATGTAATAATTTATTTTATGTTGTTCGGAAGAATGTTTTGAATATACCTCAGCTAAGGAACTGTTGGATATGAAAAAATGCTAAAGAACAGGAATGCTCTATTTGATTGTGGTAGAGCTAATCGTGGGTAATAACTACCAGCTTAATACTTGCATATACTAGCAAGTTGATAGTCTTATTTGGGGGAAATTGATAGAGCATCTTGGGGAAAAGTTACCATCTTATTAATAGCCTATTAATGACTTGATTATAGGCTAGGTATTAGGATATTATATTATAAATAATGGTTTTGTTAAGGATGGAGATAGACGTAAAATTAGACTTGAATCGGCCCTTAGCCTGGGCAGCTTTGGCTGACAGGATTCATCCTGGTGGACTCCTTTTTTTCAACCAAATAAATGAATTATGTTAATTTATATACTTATTTTCCCGCTCTTTACTCTGTCTACTGGGTCCGACCTGCACGCCTTCCAATCCCTCACTAGGAAAGGTTCATGTCACACTCTCGAATGGAGAGCGGCATGGAAGCAATAGAGAAGAGCATCAACTTGTTATGAGAAATGATATAACAACAGAAACAATTCCAGAAATTAGACAAATTGGATAAGCTGATGGAACCTTTTGTAGCACTGACGAAGTTAAAAGCAGTCTATCAGAGCGATGGTGTCATGCAAGTTTCTACTCATGCTGATGAAATCAACGATTCTACAATTGGAAACCAAACTTTTCACACTCCTACTGTAGAAGATTTTGGATATATCCATTATTTATGATATAAAATTCCTAATACCTAGTCTAAAATCAATCCCTTAATAGGCTACTAATAAGATGATAATTATTTCCCAAGATCAGCTCTATCAAATCCCCCCAAACCAAGCTATTAATTTGCTAGTAATATGCAAGTAATAAGCTGGTATATATTACCCAAGGTTAGCTCTATCAGATTGCATAACAGAACAAGAATGATTTGGTGATGTTTTCATAACTTGGAAAGCTGTATGTCGAATGTGTGTCACATATAATGGGAGAATATCAAATTCGTTTTAATTATTTTCATTTAGTATAAATAACTTGTCTCCCTCAGCTTCTTGTTGCTTAGGAGTTAGGAATGTCAAATAGACATTGTTTTACTTTTTCATGCTAAGTTTCCTCTCTATGAGAAATATTTCTTCTGATCATTTTTCTTTTGGTACAAGAATTTACTATTACTGTCAACGTTGGTGCAGAAATTGTTTCCTCCTTGTCAAGTGAGATAATCTTTTATGCTGGACTTGCTGTGTTTCTGTTTGTAACCCAACGTGTTCAGAAGCCATACCTTGAGTTTAGCCCAAAGAGATGGAGTCTTATCACAGGACTAAGGGGATACTTGACATCTGCCTTCTTTATTATGGGCTTTAAGGTTTTTGCCCCACTTATTGCTGTCTATGTCACCTGGCCAGTACTCGGACTCCCTGCATTGGTTTCAGTGGCTCCTTTCTTGGCTGGTTGTTTGGCTCAATTTGCATTTGAGAGATGTCTTGATGGGAACGGGTCATCTTGTTGGCCTCTTTTACCTATTATTTTTGAGGTATTAGAAAAAACACTTACAATTGATTTTCACTATCTCTATTGAAATGGGAATAACACCTTAGTAAGAGATTGCTCTCTTCCGCAGGTGTATAGGATATATCAGTTGACGAGGGCTACAAATTTCATGGAGAAGTTAATATATGGGATGAGAGATGCACCTATAACCCCTGCAGTTTTAGACAGAACTGGGTCACTGGTTTCCATGATAGTGACTTTCCGAGTCCTGGGTGTGGTTTGTCTCTGGTCCTTGCTTACCTTTCTACTGCGGCTCTTTCCATCCAGACCAGTTGCAGAGAATTACTGATGTGTATATATAAGATTCAAGAGATATTACTCAACTTTCTTTATATAAACACGATCTTCCCTATTTTGGTGGTCTCAGAATATGTTATATTTTTTATTACAAGCCTACTCTCTCCTTTTTTTGCTCTCTTATTTTGTACGTAGTATCCTGCAATTGCAACAGGTGCAGCTGTGGATGGCTGAATTCTGTTTATTTCTTACACTCACAGTTTTGCTACACGCAATATCTGATTAGAACTATGATAGCATTCAAGAATGGTCAGTTTGATGTTGAATAACTTGCAATCTGAGTCTGGGTAATTCATCCCGATTGGGGATCAGATTCTCTGATGTGCGTGAAATACAACACTAGTAGTTGTGGTGTAATACTGTTTCACATAGAAAGATCAGTTACGAGCTAACAGAGTCAATTTGGAAATGATGATTTTTTTTTTTTTTTTTTTTTTTTTTTTACCAAAAGTCGTTGCAGGAACATTTGCCATCCTTGAAATGGTGAAACCTCTTATTATCTCTTACAATAAACTCTCGTTTCTCAAAGGTGGACAAGATTTTGATAAAATTGTGGCAGTCCCCACAAATTCTCAAGTTCTTTATGATCCTCAACGTGGTACCGGGTGGAGTGCCGATGATTCCATGCGCTATAGCCAATCTTTCACTGTGGTAAAGAAGGGCTCTCTCCTTTGCTTCTTGATCAATATCATGCAGTACATACCTCGTATTCGGCACGTACCCAGCTTCCTTAGCCTCCTTGCTCAACAACCTCAGCTTCTCATAAGCTGCCCTGCGTTTGTCTGAAAGTACAACAGGCTTCTCCTTCGCCCCCTTATTTTTTGTAGGTAAAACCATCTTCTTCATCCTCTTGAAGTTTTCGTGCGTTCCAGCTCTGAGATGATTTTGCAGGGTCTCCCATGTATCTGGGTCTGGTTTTACAGGCATTTCAGATAAAATCTCTGTTGCCTCTGCATTTTCTTTTGATGTTCGAACAAGATTAGCGAAGATTAAATAGTGATCTAATGATGGGTTGATGCTGTAATCTTCACTCATTGATGCTAAGTATATCTTCCCTTTGTCCACGGCCCTTAAGTATTCACATGCTCTGAGAATAGCCATGAACGTATTCGTATCTGGTCTAATTCTAACCTCTTCTTCCACAATTCTGTTGAAAACTCGGATTGCTTCTTCTCCTTGTCCGTTTTGTACCAGGCCTGCTATCATCGTATTCCAAGAATCAATGTTCTTGCAAACCATCTGCTCAAAAACACGGCCCGCTCTTCTGTAATCTCCCAGCTCGAAATACATCTCCATCAGTTTATTGAAGATTGAAACATTGTAAGCTGAGGAATATCTCACAACGTATTCATAAATTCTGTCAGCAGATTCCATGGACTTGGTGTCGACAGTGCATTGCATTAGTTCCAAGACATGGTTAGAGTCTGCAAGAATTTCGGGTTTCTCCAATGATTCAAGAGCTAGGCATATGCTGTTGTGTCCGGAAAATTGTGAACTTGAGCTCGATGCCTTAAGCTGTTGATATTGTTGGTCTTGCGCGGTGAATCTTAATGCTCGGACTGAGTACTTTATTTCCTGAGAAGTGGTGAAGAATAGGAGAGGAAGAGTAATGGAGTTTTTGAGCAAGGGATGTGAGCAGAAACTCATGGCTATACCATTTGATTTACTGAGTAAAGATGGGCCTCTTTCTCGAAAGTGGAAACTGAAGAGCTAGGCTAAATATGGTCCCACACAATAAAGGATTTAAGGGTACCTTATCAAGACCACTAGTTGGAACTGGAAAAACCTTTCTCAAAAATATCTGAAATGGAAGCAACCTTTTATTTTATTAGTATTATGGTATTTTTTTTTTTTTTTTTTTTTTTTTTTTTGTTATGTCTCGTGTTACTTCACATTTATTCATAACAAGTATTATTTCTCATGTGCCATACATGATTTATAATATAATATTATAATAAATTAGTATAAAAATCATAATATAATTCTAAAATAAAATACATAATTTAATAAAATATATTTTGATAAAAATTGTTTAAAATAAAAATATCTAACAATATAAAATATATTACGATTAATATATGAAAATGCTATTTTATATTTAAAAATTAATATTTTATTATTATATATGCAATATAAATATCAAATTGTAGATCATGGAAAATGATTAATTTGATATATTTTTCATAAAAAATGGAGTTGAGATCTCAAACGTAAATGCAGGGGGCGGTTGAGACTTTCTCTCTCTAGAGAGAAGCTCTGGCTTCTCTCTAGGATCCGCTTATCACATGCTTCCTCCATCCGATTCCATCGGATTTCATTCTGCTTTTCATTCTTTTTGAAGATTTTTGGAAAAAATAGCCTATTGATTCCGTCAATTCGTTGGGATTATCATTTTTATCAACAGATTTTACCCAAAAAAAAAATGGAATTTTTTTTGAGGATCTTCAATTGAAGGGTTTCAGCCATTTGTTCCTACGCTTCAAATCAATGAAGTTCTTGGATGAACAACATGTTGATTTATCAATATTGTTGGTATTTTCATTCCCCTTCTGGGATTTCTCTATTATAAAAAAAAAATAAACTGTCACCGTGAAGGTTTTTGAAGGATCGTGTTCTAGGATTGTTCGTGAGTCAACTCGAGCGGCACTCAAATTTTTCTAGGGTTCACGGAGTCCCAACTGAGTCAGACTCTGACTCATTGCTAACTCAGTCCGATGCCCATCATTGTAAGACTCGTCTGTATCGTTCTTTCATGGGTTATCCATCCCAGTCTGGCAGCCCCAGGCGAGTAGGTATTGATATCCGCCCTATCTACTTGAGTATTGCGATGGTGGATTTGCGGTTGTTATTATCTGGCAGGCCCGGTTGAGTGAGTTTGAGTGTTAATTTCAAAATATTAGCCTTCAATGTTTTCCTGTTAATTTTGCTGGATATTGGAATATCTGTAGCCTGTTTTGGGCTTTAATTTGCATTGATAATCTTGTTGGTTACGGGATGTTTTATTCCTGATGGAATGCCAATTGTCTATTATTGCTACATTGTTGATTTATTGCTGGGGTTGCTTTGCTGTGTTGCGGGGAGCCCATTACCTGCGTGTGTTTGCTGGGGTTGTGCTATTTCATAACTGGAAGGAGTCTGCTGCTGTTCGCTGGTGGTGCTGCTACTATTTGTTTGTTCCTGCTGATGGCTTGATGCTGCACTAGCTGATGGCTGCTGAAACCGGCTATACCTGCTGCTGTTATTTGGTGTACCTGCTACCGATAGCTGCTGTTTACTGGTTACTGCTGCCCTGCTGCTGATAGCTGTTCCTTGCTGATGGTTGTTGTCCTGTTGCTATTTGTCTGGCTGCTGATATTTACTTCCTGATGCTGAGACCTGCCGGTCAGTTTGTCAGTCCTGCTGTTCTTTCCTAATGGCCCTTTGCTGTTGCTAAGTGGGCTGTCGGTTTCTACGCTGGTTGTTGTTCTTTCCTAATGGCCCCTTTGTTGTTGCTAAGTGGGCTGTCGGCTTCTATGCTGGTTGAGATGGATGCTTGCTGATGTTGGATTCCACTTTGGAATGCTGATACCAGTTTTTTTGAAGACACATTTGGGGCCTGAAAATGCCTACTGGGAGGTTGTTTTTGCTTCTGCATTAGAGCTTTCTAGTTTGTTATATTGGCCTTTGTGTTGGTGAATTTTATGCCACTTATTTATAGTCTTTTAGGATGCTTGTTCCTGTTCCAGTGCTGGGATTCGGGACTAGTTTTTTTTTATTTTCTTCGGGTATGCCCGAGTATTGGTGTAATACAAACTTTTTATTTTATTTAATTTCTGCGATTTCGACAAAAAAAAATGGAGTTGAGATGAAAAAATTATAATCTTTTAGAAATTAGAGTAAAAAAGCAAATAAAAAAAAATCTAATTGGTTAACACAGTTTATAAATATAGAAAGCTATTTTGGACGGAAAAATGATATTTATGTAAATTAGTTCAATTATCCTGCTTTTATATAGTTATAGATGTGTATTTTTCTCTTTTTATTTTTATTTTTTATTTTTTACTAAAATTTAAAATCAAATAATTCTTGCGTTTTAAATCTGTTTTTAGGTATGATGTATAAAATTAATTATCCTTTATGATTTTTAATTTGACACCAATATTTTATATTTTAAAATAAATAATTATATTAAAGTATGACATATAGTTTTTTATAGATAGAATATAGTTTTTTTATGAATTTAATTATTTATTTTTATCTTTATACATGTGTTAGATTTAAATAATTGAAATATTAGATTTTATATGAATTTGATCAAAACATATAATTTTTTTAAAAATAATAATATTATATTATTTAATTTATTATTATCATTATTTATTGCTTCAGTTTAGTAGATTTGCTGACTTAATATTTTGTATTGAGTGGAGAACACTCTAAAATTGACTTGAAAAAGTAGTGTACAAAAATAATTTTTAAGAGAATGATAATGTAATATTCATAGAAAGAATAAATCCAAATTTCATAATATTTATATAAATATAATTGACGTAAATGACTATTATGTATATTTTTTAATAATAATAATAAAAATATAAATTTTCATATATTATTAATATAATAAAATATATTATATTCCATGCATTAAAAGAGCAGTTGTACTAAACATTAATAGATTTGTATAGATGTAGATAATTAAACTTATATATGCGTCAAAGTTAGCACATAAAATTAAATTAAATGGAAACTAAACTTATATTTTTACATCACCAATAGTTTTTCTCAAAATTTTGATTACAGAACATCGAATTTGTTATATTCTCAGGAATTTCATACAGTTATTGACATGTCCTGAAAGTGTGAGTTCAAAGAATAATTTCAAAATATTAAACAGAAACAAGTAATCCAAAATCAATCCTAATGAAATGAGCTACTCCAGAGAAACAGGAAGCTCTCCAAATGAACATCTTGGAATTATACAATTTAAAATAACATCCTAATTCTTAATATCTTGTAACAACAAACAGTGATTCTATATTTCTGTTAGCTTTCAAGATGTTATGTTAAAAGCTCTTCTCCACTAGACATTCGTTTTACAGACTCATGGCAAAGATCAACTTGGAAAATGTCCGAAAACTCCCTAACCAGTGATTTGTAAGTAGCATAAATCAAACTGTCATCATCAGCGTGGTGATAATCTTCTTCTCTGTACCCTCTAGATCGAATATGTTCATTTAGGAGCGCCTTCACGCTTCCAACTTCACGATCCCTAATCCCACATGGGACTATCTGTTGAAAGGGTGTTATGTCTGGGGTGACATTCAGTGCCAAACCATGATATGTTATCCATTGTGATACTTTAATACCGATGGCAGCTACTTTCTGATTACCTGGACAGATTCAAACTGTTAAGCTCTACAAATAATCGGGCCAAAACAGCTAATATTGTTAGCACCAGCAATTCGTAAAACTAAAGCGGATGAATGCATAAACAGCTAATATGAACAACTAGAGCAAAAAACTTGTTTGGAAAATTGATTCTCCAGTTTATGCATATTCAAGTGTCAATACCCTAAAAATAATCGGGCCAAAAAGAAAATGTACAATGTCCTACTCCAAAAAGAAAAAATAAAAGGGGCACAAACAGATAACATGAAATACTAGAACAAATAACTTAATTCTCCAATGCGTGCATGTGAAGCTTCTTCCTACTGCAGCAGAATTGCAAGTATGCCACGATTGTTTTGGTAACCCTTAAGTTTTCAAAAGTAATAAAATAAATAAACCAATGGCAACAATCGAAGCAAGCGTACTTAATCAATTTGTAAGAATAATGCTAGTGCCTTCACATATTAGATGCATTTGAGATTTTTGAGGCCAAATGAATCAAATCCTAGACTAATTCTATGTGTAATTGCATCAGATGTTTTATGAAGAAACGTCTGGTAGAAAGTTATCAAGATTTGTCAGCAAACTAACTATGAGAATTTACTGAGAGACAAAATGTCCATTGAAGGAAAGCACAATACAACATCCATAGTTCTAAGAAACTGGGTGTCTTGCGTGCATCTACTGATTGCTGAGTTGGAAGAAAGAGGTGACACAGCTAACATTCTTTCTTAACATTAAATGTCGGCTGAAGACTACTGACACGATACTATTCGCAGTGACTAATTTAAGATAGAATCATCCGATGCTCCACTGCTAGTGTGCTTCTCTAGTGAATTTACTTCTATTTACCCACAGTAACACTTCTAAGAAAGATGGGGAAAAGAAAGTCCAATTATTCCATCCTTTCCGTGCTTTAACACGTGCTCATATAGGCATCTTAAAAACTTCAAGAAACTTTTTGAATATTTGTACTTCGATAATTTACACATAAGAAATATTGTTAGCACCAGTAATTGCTATCGTTATTTGTTTTCTATGCCCTCTACTTGTGACATAATATACATACTCTTCTTATTGTGCATCAACAAGCATATACGATCAAAGAAAATTAGGTTTTTCCAGGAACAAATCAATAACGTACACAATCTATTTACACACATTAAAGCTATATCCTCAGCTTTGTCACATTTGAATTTACAAAGACTCTCATGACAATTCCACACCTCAAGGTCTCAATATCTTTTTGAGGATGCCATGATCATACTTAGGCCCACGCACACAATCATGCAAAAGTGGAGCTCTTTTTGTTGTTAACAGAAAGAGAAATTTTTGAAGGAATATAATGCGTTCCAGTCAATTGTACCTTCTAGACCAACAGAGCATTGAGAGTCAGTTTACAATACATACCAACCCAAACACCAGTTAAGCCCTCAACTCGTGAAGCATCAATAGCAAATGTTGAAGAAAGAGCACGAATAACCACCTCCTCAAGTGACCTCAGATACCAATGGAGATCCATCTTGTAATACCGAAGATTGATAATTGGATACATGACCAACTGCATCCAAACAAGCATGTGAAATCAGTCAGGACATAAAACCAACACAGCGATTCACTGATCTGGATCCTCTGCTGGTGTTTTTACAATAGAGTACTAGTACTTTGCATTGAGATTACTCCAACAAGTTCTGTGTATAAACATCACAATAACTATTGTGCATAGCAGAAGATCCATATCAACTATCCATGATTAACCTCTCCACATATACTTCGTCATCATAACTTCCACTGATCAAGTTAGTTAATCATTACATTTGATTCACACACTATGTACAATGCAATCTTCCAAATAAACTTTAGTTGATTAATAATTTCAGAGCCACATCAAAATAGAATTGTTGCATCAAGTACCATGTGTAAATATTCAGAAGAATGTGGAAGACCTGTACCTGACCAGGGCCATGATATGTAACTTCACCACCTCTTTCTGTACGGTACAAATCAAAAGGAGCATTATCCACATCAAAATTCAAGAAGTGTTCTGAACTCCCAGTGCCCAAGGTGTAAACAGGGTGGTGTTGTAATATAATCAAACTGTCGGAAAAATCTTCATTTCTTTCAGTCAATGCTCTTTTCTCCCTCACAATGGCCTTCTGCCATGACCATGCCTCAGGATATGGAACCAACTCCTTATGCAGGTTATAGAAATCACACCTGCAATTAGCATAAATTAAAGGCAAATGGTCAATTAGAATAAATCAAAGTCACATTGTCAATTAGACTAAATCAAAGTCACATTGTCAATTAGCATAAATCAAAATGAATTTGTCAATGACAAAAATATAAAAGTGAACATATAGATAAAACTCTCCCCCACCCCCTCTTATACACACAAGACACACGCATCCAAACATCGCAAAAGTAGAATTCTAGAAAACACCTTCTTCTGGATATATGGGTATTCGACGTGGCTGAAGTGATCGGATTAGAATGGTTTTTGCCCGTTATTTTAGATGGGTATTGAACCAAGGACGGCTGCACCGAGCTCAAAGTAGGATTTGACACTAAATTCATATGTGAAGATTGTAGTTTTACAAATACAATGAGAGGGAGATGGGTCCGTCTTTAGAGAAACAGAAATGAGAAGGGCTAAAAGTAATCAGACAAATGGAGAAGGAAAACGATCTACCAAACAGGCAACGAGCGCGAGGAAATTAACTCTCTTCTCCACGAATTAATTTTTTCTTTTGCCAATAGGTAGAAACACCAAATTCAACAATTTTAGCACCAAGTTTCAATAATTATCAATTACTTGATAACTCATCAAAGTAATATTATTATTTTTTTCTTTGTTCGTCTTAATATGCCCGCATGTAAAATGAAAAGATACACTGAAATATATTTATATATATATATATATAATATAAATATTATATGTGATGAAGTTATGTTTCTTAAATAAATAAATATGAACTCTGATAGGAAAAAGAACTTGTTGTCCGTTGAATGAATAATGTTAATTTAGAGAGAGAAATATTTGAATGTGTTTATGTAACAGTGTCGTCCGTATAGAATGAAATATACCTTGATTATATATCTTCTGGAGAAGGATATTAATGTTCTTTCACCAAAAAAAGGCTCGCTAGCTTGGGGGGCTATACCCTCACCCTGCAGGGAATATGATGGGGCACTTCTTGCTAAGGTAATTATTACAACATGCTCTTCCTGATGGATAAGACTACTGGCTAGGAAGAACTGCTATGTCTTAGGGAAAATCTGGAAGTAGTAGGATAGTTCAGTTTAACTATGGTGAACTCCAAGCATCCCTTCTGCTATGCTTATCCGTGACAAGGCAACGGAAAGGTTCCGGACATAATCGATCATCTCTGATCTGGAAGGCAACATATAAAAACTAGGAGTTAGACCTAATCTCCTCAACTCCGATCTACTTAGCTCTGATCTACTCAGATTTGCTTCATTCAAATCTGCTCTATTTTGACCTGTACAGTCCACATGACTTTGTGCCTGGTTTTTAAGGTTTTTCATGTCCTCTGCTAGTCGCGCTCTGGTTATGATCTAGAGTAATTTCTAACCTACTATTTAGCCCAACTACTCCCCCTACTCTGATTTGACTGATATAGACAAGTCGAAGTTGATATGTCAGTGGCAACTTTAACCCTAACAGTCGCCTCTTTTCCAGTTCCCATTTATCCATCCCAATGCCCCAAATCTCCTCCCTCCATGTGTTAACATTTTGTGCATGAATCAGCCCTGATTCTTCGCGTGCCACCAGAAGACGAAATGATGCTTTATTGTTCATCTTCCTTCAACTGGGTATCAGCTATAAGGGGATACTATTACTCTTAATAGTTTACCTTTCTTTCGTCTATTTTATGAATTCTTCAATTCTCGAGCGATTTTGGCGTAAGGTTCTTGGTTTTTTGGCTTTCTCTTCGTTCAGATAATTTGCTTCAACAAGTCTTCTCGCCGTCGGGTCTACAACAATATTTTTTGAGCACGTTCTCGATCGCGATCTTCGATCATTCTCGGCAACTGTCATTCCTGCTTATCTCCCTCCATCCTAACTTTCGTTCTTCATGCCTACCAGGTATCCTTCTCGTTCCCAATTTCTTTCCCCTTTTTCTCTTTTTAAAAACAATGTCGGACCACTCTTCTTCTCGGTCATCGGTTTCTAATCAGCCTCCTTCCCATTTGGCCACTAGACATGCTCATGTCCTTCGGGTATCGGCTTCTGCTCAGCCTCCTACCCTTTGGCCGCTAGACATGCTCTTGTCCTTCGGGACGAATCTTTCTCTTTCCTTTCCACTTCTGCTAGTTCTCAAAACAGTCGCAGAACTGATTCCAAAACCCCAACTGTTGGAGAGGCGCAAGCCTTTCCTTATCATTCCTCTCTCCCAATCACTTCTGACATCACTCCTTTCGAACAAAGTTCTGATCACACGCCTTCAGATGATATTCCCATGGGTGTTCCTCTCTCACTTCCCACTTCATCATTCCCTTCGACAACCATTGAAAGCCCCAGGGGAGTTCCCGAAAGTGATAGAGGCCAATGGGACACAATTTCTGGTCTTTCAACCCTTACCTTTCATGCTTTGGCCTCCCTGTGCACTGATTTCACCTTCACTTCTGACTTTTGAGTCAGAATACCCGATTTCATAGGAAAACCTTAGAGTTTGGATAAGAATTGGAAGAACGAATACTTCTTCATCACCCCCACTTCAGGCCGATGGCCTTTTCCTCATGAGAGATGGTTGTACAGTACCCCTCACTCGGCTACTCCTAGGATATCAACACAAAAATTGAGGCTTCTTGAAAGACTGAATCATTTTGTCCAAAACCTATAACCATCCTTTCATAATTGAAGACTTTTTTAGGAGAGCGGAAGTGTTGTCACACTTCTGATTTCTCCAACATAGAATCCCTCTATCTCCTGGCGTTGGTAATATACTTCCATGTATTCACTTCCTTTGCCCAACTTCTTAGAACGATAATCACTATGTTTTATCCTTACAGAAATGAAGTGGACACCATTCCTTCGAGTTGACAATGATCAGTTGGAGGTGGAGGACGCCTTCTCTGCTCCTAGTTCATTTGTTCATGCCCCTAATGATGTTCCCAAGGAAGATGAGAGATCTGTACCCTCTTTGCCTCCTCTGGATGAGGCTGCAGCAGTCACTGTTGCCCTGCTGTCCTTTAGGCTGCCACCTCCTCCACCAGCTGGCCCTACCACTGCCTGCAAGATCAACCACGACTTCTTCTGCTTGCTAGAAGAGCAAGTCTGAATGACAGATTGAGAGGCATCAACGGAAGATAGCCCTTCCTGCCGAAGTGTGCGCTGAACCTCCTAAGAGGCCGAAGAAGAGCACAATGCGTAAATTCATTGCTGATATATTCACATTAGAGCTCCGCAAGTCTTTTATGGAGTTGGAGAAAGATGACTGCATCCAATTCATCATGGATATGCCCATGATGTCATATATGGCTACTATGAGCCATTACACTGATGATCAAGTTCGTCGAACATTCGTGTAACACTTAGTGCGAGTAAGATTTTCTCATCCTTTGACTTTGTTTGACCCATGCCTCTGATTTACTGATTAGCTCTATTTCTCTAGGTTTTGGCCTACTTGGGTAAGACCTTTTGGACTCAGCCCACTACTCAAGAGATACAGGAGTTTCGGAGACAAATGAAGGATAAGGAAAAGGTAATGGTGCAGGCCGCCATGAATTTGAGCTTGGCAGAGACTCATAAGAGGGAGCTGGAGAGGAAGGTAGGTACTTTAGAGGAGCATATTGAGGCTCTAGGGGCCTTGGGAGAAAAAATCAAAGTGCTGGAAGCTCAGTTAGCCGAGGCAGATCGAAATTAGGATAACCTGATCCGCCATTTGATAGAGAAAGTGACCCATATCTGACTTGCTGAAAAGGTTGAGGGCCAAGACCAGGGCTTTTGAGAGGGGGTAGATGCCTTTTGGCGCCGCTTGATGTTTACTACTGAGGGCTAAGCTTTCCTCAAAGAACTGCATGAAGGCTTAATTGGGGCCTATCAGAAAAGTACCAAATACTTGGTTGATATGGGCACCTGTACCTCTCACTTCTTCATGAGTGGTTTCAGAGCTACCTTGGCCCAGGTCAAAGAACAAGGCTTCTCAGGGAAGCTTAAGATGAGGGAAGCTCTAGAGTCTTTATCCCCTCCCTCCATTTTCCAAAGCGATTCTGAACAACCTGTGAAGTTCCCCTGGTGGACTGACGCCATCAACTCTATAGTTCGGAATCTCTCCGAAGGAGGGGCCATCTCTGTTGAGCACCTTCTTGCTGCTAAAGTGCTCTATCCTCTTCTTGACCCATCTGCAACCTCTCCAGGGAGTTCCGAATATCCCCCTGCCCTTCCAAAGATTGATCCAGTTGAGGTCCAAGAACTGCCTGAAGGAGGTCAATCGTAGGAGTAGGAGTAGTTTCTTATTTTGTAGTTTTTTTGTTATGTACCCCAGTAGCGAATGATGTAACCAATGCGGGGTTCTTCCTCTTTATAACCAATTTTTAATCTTAATAATATCAAATCCTTTCATCTATTCGTTAATTCACATCCTTATCTTTAACTTCATCATGACCCTTGAAATGTTTCAATCGTCGCACTGAGTTTTATGTAGCTAAAACTGAGTACCGTCACCGATTGAACTTAGATCTCGGGCCAGCCAAACTGAGTACTATCGCCGATCGAACTTAGATCTCGAGCTAGCCAAACTGAGTACCGTCACTGATTGAATTTGGATCTTGGTATTCATGTTTTGATGAAAATAGAAGGGTTCAGTTCCTCCATTCTCTCATTACCTTCAAAATGTTGGACAATGGATACATATATCCTTAATTGAATTTTGCAAGAGGTTACAACATTTTCTACGAATAATATTTCTTCAAATTATAGATGTTCCAAGGCCTAGGAACTGGTTCCCATTTCCTTCCTTTAGTTCATACGCTCCATCTGCGAGGACCTTGATTATTATGTATGGCCCCTCCCAGTTTGGTTCGGGATTCCTTGTCGATCTTAGCTCATCGGCTCTCTTTAGGACCAAGTCTACCTCCCTGTAGCAGTTCTGGATGTTGTCCGATAACCTCACAGAACTGAATCTAGTTCTCCTACCCACTTTCCTCCAACTTTATCCAAGTGAACTCTACCTCCCTCCAATAGAGATCTGTTGGTCACTTCGACTTGCTTGTTGGCCTGCGGATGTGCGACATAAGTAAATCTTTGTTGAATTTTCATAGGCTTGCACCATTCCTTGACTTTAGCTCCCGAGAATTGTGTTCCGTTATCTGATACTAAAATTCTGGAAATTCCAAATCTGCAACATATGTTCCTCCATAGGAATTTAATAAGGTTAGTCTCTTCGATCTTTGCAACTTCCTCTGCCTCTACCCACTTACTGAAGTAATCCACAACAACAATTAGGAACTTATTATGGACTACTGCTTCTAAACAATTTCCCACTTTATCAATCCCCTACTAATCGAAGGGGCAAGGGGAGTACACGCCTCTGACACTTGTCACATCTTTTTATCAGTTCTCTAGCTTCTCTAACATGGTTGGCCAATAGTACCCAACTCTTAACGCTTTCCTTACCTATGCTTTGAATTCGGCGTGGTCTCCCTGCACCATTCGTGGATCTTTCTTAACACATAGTTCCATTCTTCCTCCGTCAGACACTTGAGGTAGGGGTGGGTAAAGGATCTCTTGTATAGACAATCTCCTATCATGCAATATTTGAGCTAGCTAGCTTTTCTGGCAGATCTGCTTCTATCTAACTCTTTATTCCTCGAATATAATAAGATAGGAGCTCTCTAGTCATTTTCTTCCTCGATAGATCATATATCCATCTCGAAAGACACATGATCCTCTGTAAGGAGCGTGATGTTTTTGGTCTCTCCCATTTCAATTGTACTTGCCAGTTTAGCCAGGCTGTCAGCCTTCTGGTTTTCAGCTCTGGGAATCTATATGATTTCCAATCTATGGAAGTGTGATTTCAGTCAGGTCGCCCTTTTAGCATATTTTATCATATGTTCCCATTTTCTTTCAGAAGTGCCTTCAAGGTGTTGTGTAACTAGTTGAGAATTTGAATACACCACTGCACTTCATACTCCCAAGTCCATCCATCTGCATTCCTCGGATAAGGGCCTCATATTCTACACCATTATTAGATGTCCTAAACTCAAGTTTTATGGCAAACAGAAATTCATTCCCCCTATGATCAATCAGGACTATGCCAGCTCCACATCCTACCACTGATGCAGACCCGTCAATGTATATATTCCATGTCTCTTTACTTGGCTTGGCATTTTCTAGGGTAAAATCCGCCAATGCCTGAGCTTTGATTGCAGTTCTGAGCTCGAACTCCACATCGTATTCACTCAACTCTATTTCCCATTTCACCATCCTTTCGGAAAGATCTGGCTGTTTAGAGTTTATCTGAGAGGAAAGTTAGTTCTGATAATGACCTTGTGAGAGATGAAGTAGGGACAGAGTCTTCTTACAGTCACATGACTTATGGGCCTGGATTTTAAGGTTATTCGTATCCTCTGTTGGTGGGAATTCGGTTATGATCTAGAGTAATTTTTAACCTACTATTTAGCCCCTATCAATATATATACATATATACATGAAAAATATGAATAAGAAAATACCTCAACCAAGTGGATTTTAGGACCAAAAAATAAAAAAGAATAAAAAAATTCAGTTCCGAATACCCTACTCACCCACCGTCACCCGAGATACAAAATTAGATCGTAGTCGTGAGTATTTACCTCTTCCAATTTGCTTGGTTTGGGGTAGGAGGGTTAATCGAATGCAGTCTTATCCATCAGGTGTGGAGGAATTAAATCATGGTAACTCAGCGGCCCACAAGGAGCTATCCCCCACATTGGAGGGATAAAACTCCCACACTGCGGCTGCCAGGACTCGATCCTGCATCCTTGGGGCAATCTGCCACCCAGGAACCAACTGAGCTGTCCATGCGGACTGTGAATGTTCTTCTTCTGAACATCCATTGGATGGGTAGTTTCATTATTTATAACTTCTATGTTGTCAAAGAAAAATCATGACGAGAAGTAGCAGTTGGTGGAGTATGGCAAGTTGAGTGACTGTTGCTTCTTTGTCCTGTAGCACTAGCCGAGCTTCTCCATCTTTTGGTGCACTGGCTGATTATATGTTGTAATATTATTTATATTTAAATAAATATATTTTCAATTTTTTTTTGTCACGTAGGCCAATTATATGACAATTGGAGATGTGAAAATAATAGTATATGTCATGTATGCTACATCAACAATTCATATACAAAAAATTTATATCAGATCATCAGATGCCTTTCATGTGCGATTATGAAGTCCAAATTATCCCCAATTGATGAAGCTTTTGTAAATCACTAGTAACATCTTTGCATGTGATAGTAAAATCGAATTGAAATGCATGTTTCTATACTTTTATTATAATAATTTAATATTTTAGTATAAAACGTTGTGATTCTCTAAAAATATCTAACAAAATATATTGCCCAAATAAAATAAGTTTTGTATTTATGTGCAAATAATGATTTTATATCATAGATGATTCACCCAAAAAATTGGGGAGAGTCCCTCACATAATTCGTTTGTCTTGGAATGATTATCATGCATATTTAACTTGACTTGAAATAATTGATAAATACAACAAATTACCTTAATTAGCTACACTTTTTATTTAGTATAATAATAATAATAACACTATTAACAACAACAACAACAACAACAACAACAACAACAACAACAACAACAATAATAATAATAATAATAATAATAATAATAATAATTACGATGACGACGACGACAACAACAACAACTAATAATAATAGAAGGAGCAATTTCTCGCCCAAAATAACTTCCTATTTTGTAAAGTATATCCAATCAAATTTTTTCTTTTTATTTGCTTTTTAACTTCAATTTTCAAAGTCTTATAACTTTTATATCTCAACTCCAATTTTTATAAAAACATATATCAACTTACTCATCTTTTCATGATCTTCAATTTAATATACATATTATATTTATAAAAAATAAAATATTAAATTTTTATTTATAAAATATTTTCTTATACATTAATTGTTTGTATATTTTAATATCTAATAAATTGTTGGCTCAATTACCAATATATTGTAAAAGAAATAACAAATTCACGTTTTGTGGTGTTTTTAACTAGTTTTTCCAAAATAATGTAAAACGTTAGGTCCGATGAAGTTGTTTGTTAAAAATATCACTGAGCCTAACGTTTTAATTTTAGTTAAACTTAAAATAAAAAACATCATGCCCACTAACATTTTTTATTTTCAATTTATGTATATGTATGCATACTGAGATGCATGCATCCATCACACACACACACACACACATATATATATATATATATATATATATATATCAGCACATCGCATATATATACACCCACATATATACTATATATAATATATATACATAAATAATTTTATTATTATTTTAAAGTTTTTTCTAATTCAATATATATATATATATAATTCTATTATATTGTAAGTTCTAAATAAAATTTAAAAAAAGTGAAAAGTTATATTTATTTATTTATAATATTTTTACCATATGTTATATTAAAATTAAATTTATTAAAATATTATAAATAAATTAATGCGTAACATAATTTTAAAAAAAACTTATATAGAGTGTTTATTAATAATTATATATTATTTAGAGAATTAAAGCAATTATAAATTGACAAAAAATAAAAGAGATAAATATTGAATACGTCAGTGGACCTGATGTTTAAAGTTAATAATTTTTTCTTTGCTTTGTTGGGTACACACACATATATACTTATCTTTTATATATATAATTAATGTATACATAATTTTATTAAATTACTAATAAAATTGAAAAAAGTAAAAAATTTATTTTTATTTATTTATAAACGTTTTGAATAATTATTTTTCATTCGCTTTACGCACGCGCGCGCGCGCACACACACACATATATATATATATATCTTATATATTTATATATAATTAATATATATGTATAATGCTATTATGTCTTAGATTATAAATAAAACTAAAAAGGTAAAAAGTTATATTTATTTATAATATTTTACCACATATTATATTAATTTAAAATTTATCAAAATATTATAAAAAAAATAATACTTAATATAATTTTAAAAAAACTATTGTATAGAATGTTTATTCATAATTATATATTTTAATTTGTTTGTTCTATTTTATTTTTATGCGTTAATATGTATACTACTGTATCATTCTCATTTTATGTATAAATAATAACATATATAACTAATTTAAATATATATATATATATATATATATATCATAAATATTAAATAAATAAAAAATACAACAAGCATTTTTTTAAATAAAAAATAATCAATATATCTTAAATTTAAATTTTTTAAATTCTCAAAATATCTATATATCTTATACATTTTTATATACAATTAATATTTATACATAGGAATATTTTTTTAATTTTAAATAAATAATTTAATAAAAAAAGTAAAACAAGAAAAAATTGAAATATATATATGTAATTTAGTTTATATATATATATATATATATGTTGTAGGCTTGCATGGCCCAATAAAATCTGACGAATTCGATCTAACAACCTCTTACACCTTCACCAAGTGCTTAACCATTATTCGATCTAACAACCTCTTACACCTTCACCAAGTGCTTAACCATTAGCTGGTTTTACTATTTGATCTTTTTTATAATATAATTGAATTCATAGAAAAGATATATTCAAAATATAGAAAAATACATTTACAACATTTTTTAATTTTTAATTATATTATGTATTAATTCATTTATAATATTTTTACAAATAATTTTATTAAATTACATTTAATAAATATATAATTTTTGTAAGTAATAAACAAAGCAAAAAAACAAAAAATTAAATAAAATATAATAGATTGGAAATATATATAACAATAAAATAAAACAATAAAACAATATATATATATATATATTATTTTTTAAGTTTTTAACAAAAGATATATTTATTGTCATCATACATACATATATATATATATTTATTATTTTTTTCTTTCAGCTATTATTTTTAATTTTAATATAATATATAGTAAAAATATTATATATATGAAGTAAATAAATTGAAATATATATGTTATTTGTAATTTTTAATAAAAAAATCTATATATATTTTTTTTCTTTATCAGTTTTTTTGAAAATATTATATTTAAAAATTTAAAAATAATAAAATTATTTTCTATATATAAATACATATAAATATTAATTATATATAGATATATAAGATATATATATATTTATATACAATATATATGCGTGTGTGGGGTGTTATACATATTTATATACTATATTTGAGTGTGTGTGTATGCCGTGTGGTGTTTTATAGTGTGTATATGTATGTGTGTGTGTGTATATATATATATATGATGCATATATACATACATGTATATGTGATGTGTGTGTGTCTATATATATATATATACTAAAATTAAAAATTTGAGTGAGTCTGACGTTTTTAATTTTAGTTTGACTAAAATTTAAAATGTTAGGTCCAGTGACGTTTTTAACAAAAAACGTTATCGGGTTTAATGTTTTACATTATTTTGTGAAATTTTTTTAAAAACACCACAAGACGTGAATTTGATATTTTTATAGTAAGTTATTTTTATTTTTAAAAAATGTTATTAAAAATATATTTTATATAATTTTGTATTTTAATTAAAAAATTATACATCACTACTTTTATAATAATTTATTACATTATCATATTACAAACCATGCGTATTAGTGATCTATTAATAATAAATTTAAATCAATGATTAATTTAAACATACATTAATTAAAAAATATTGAAATTAAATTTATAAGTATTTATTAGATATTCCCCAACATAATGTGTGACACCCCAATCTTATAATTCACAACATAGATTACTTTTAACATGATTAAACATGTACAGTAATTTTGTTTTTCACCTGCAACAGATTTACAAAGTATTATTCGTCTCCTAAACAAAGACTCGTTTACATTTATAAACAAATATCCATATAGATGCAAAAATATCCACCATAATCACACCAATATTTACATGTCAAAATTCTAGTAATATTATGCAAGTCAAACATAACAACTAAATAGAACCCAAAAGCATAGTAAGCCCATGGTCTAACCCCAAAGGTCGTTATCCATGTACACTGATCCCCAAACACTTGCTGAAGCACAAACAATATGTCTGGTAAGCCGTGAGCTTACACATCATCTGAGGCTCACCTACATTGTACAAACTAGGTGAGCTAAAACTCAGTAATCATAAATCATGCAGATACAATAAGTTAACTATTTGCAGAAATTTTAAAAGAGACATGAAATGCATGCTAATGAAACCTTAATACATGTTTTAGAATCTTTTATCGTTTTTAGGGCCCTTGATCCACCTACTGTGCCCCGAAAAGAGCTAGTTCAATAAATAATAATAATAACCGTAAAGTCTATCCATGTCTTACATGTCACTGACCCGAAAAATCGAGTTTATCCATATCTCACATGTCACTGACTCAATATATCATAGAGCCTATCCATGTCATGCCACCGGTCTAACGAATCAAGCCTATCCATGTCTTAATGCCACCGGCTTAACATATCATAAAGCCTATCAATTTCTCACATGCCACTGGCCTGACGAATCAAGCCTATCCATGTCTCACATACCACCGGCCTCGGTACACTAGTAGTGGTCAACATTACATTTTTTGTTTTTTTCATCATATAGTGCATGCAAAGCAAGCTATATATTCCTTATGAATGCACATGCCAATGCTCGTGATGTTTAATACAATACCAAATCACTCATTTTCACCATGTAATTCATATACATCCATATCAAGAAGCACAAGTCATAAATATCTCATAACAAAATAATACAAACAAGTACTATGTCTATGCATTGTAGATGCAAATGAATTTCTACCTACCTTTATTCAATATTATTATTTGAAACTTCTTATCTCTTGTCTACCAACATAGTCAATCTGTAACAATAGGTAAAATATCATATTAGTTTAACTGTAGTAAAATTTTCATTTACTGATTCTAAAATTTAAAATTTTCTTCATTAAGGTTGTATTAGCGGCATATCACTTCCAAAAAATATCACATTAAGCTTCACATTAAAACTTAATAATTCATATAATCCAATTACTGAATTTACTCTAAGTTGAACTAAACCAATTTCTCTAAATCTATAACCTGTAAAATTTAGCTTAGATATCTAGTGATAACATCAACTAAATACAACAAACAAAGTAAATCAAATAATAAAGGTAGACAAATAAATTAATAAGCTCCAAGAACCAATGTGAATAAGAAAAACATTCAATTCAAGCTTCCAATTTTCTAATTAGGTTGCTTTATTAATAAAAAATTAGCATTTGATTCAATTTTTAATTAGCTATTCCTTAATCATTAACCCATCTGCTCCCTTAATCATCATGTGAATGGTTAGTATATTAAATTATCATGTAAATGGTTAGTATATTAAACAGTACCTTCTCTCTTTTATTTGTAAGCCATTTTCCTTTCCTCCTCAGCTCCCTTTCTCCTTTTTGTTTTTTCCAAAACTAATTAAAGAGTGCATATATATTGGGGCTAATCTTCCCGTCTAAATGCCTAACTCACTATTATATTATGTTTTCTTTTCATTTTTCAATTTTTTTTTTAATTAGGTTTGCTTCTTTATATTTATATATATCAAATATTATTATTATTATTATTATTATTATTATTATTATTATTATTAATATTATTATTATTAATATTATTATTATTATTAACTCTTCATTGACACTCGACATACTTCTGACATTCCCACGTGTAATTTCATGGGATTCAGATTTTCATATTTGCCAAGTGTAACCTTGCATTATTAAACTCACTACGTGTAATTCAATATTATTAAACTTGACATACCTAATCTCTTTCTCTCTAACATTTTAAGTTAAATGGTTTCCATCCTATAATATAAACCTTACAAAATTTTGAACAACACACTGAACATATTTAGATACGGGGCTGCAATACAAATACACATATAACTTAAATATCAAATAAAATTATAAAATGAATGCAATACATGAACTATATTCGCCAATGAATAATGAAAGGCTTGGGGTATCACATAATGTACTAACATATAATTAAATACCATATATATATGATTTTTTTGCACAAATTTTAATTTAATAACTAATTTTGATAGGAAAAATAAGTTTGCTACTATTTTTAGGCTAATTTCTGTATATATATAAATTCAAGATCAAATATTTTTTAATGTCTTAATCATTCATCAAGTTAAATATTTAATTAAATTTATATTTATAGACACATATTTATTTATTGTTAAAAAATAATTTGAAGTAGAATCTGAAGAGGGATGTTGTCATCTTATATGGCAACGTGTGGTCCAAATTCGAATTTTATACACTCACCCATCAAAATAACTTGTTCAACTAAGAAATGGCTTTTGCGGCCACAATCTTTTGTATTATTTTCCCTATTTATTTAAACTAAAAAGACATATCTACCCTCCTAAATATCTATGCAAGTTTGTTGGCACAGGGTAAAGGAAAAGATTCCCAACTCCTGAGCCGAGTCCTCACCCGCTCTTCTTCACACATACACTAAAATGCAGGGTTCTGCAACTCCTCTTCTCTACAACCCTTCTTCAATCATCCCATTCACCAATCTTAAAACGATGACGTTGAACATCAGCAACGAACCCATACCCGGAACGGCGTCGTTGTTCTTTCAGAAGAGAAGAAAGGTTGCAGCATGCAGAGCCTCAGGGTCGTCGCACCATTTTCCGATCACAGAATTCAATCTGTACGAACTTCTGGGCGTCGATGCGTCGTCGGATAGGAGGCAGATAAAGGAGGCTTATAGGGCGCTACAGAAGCGGTGCCACCCCGATATTGCCGGCCCGGCCGGCCACGACATGGCCATCGTTCTTAATGAGGCTTATGCTCTGCTCTGCGACCCCAGCTCCCGCATGGCCTATGATAAGGTCTCATACACTCTCTCTCTCTCTCTCTCTTCATATTGAGATACTTTAGTGGCAGAATTTCAGATTGATCTAACGTTTCTCCGAACTCCAACTATTCCTGGATTGGAATATGTATCTGGTTTGTGCCTCTCTTTCTTGTCTCTCTTATGAAAGTTATGTTCTAATTGATTGGTAGCACAAATTGATCTGAGGTTGAAATTTGAGATTTCTTATATGATTTTGTTTTTTGTTTTTAAGATTCTAACAATTATATGATATTATAATTTATTTGACCTTTTCCATGGGTGTATATTATGTGTTTGGGCCATTATGAAATTATAGTTTATTCAATCCTAGTGTGTAGATTTATTTTTATCATCTATTTGAGTATGTAATCATCAAAGGCAAGTTAATCTATAAATAGCGTGTAGGCTCGCTACAAACTTCTATGTCGTAGTTTCTACAAAAATAAGAGTTATGGTTTTAGAGTGATACAAAATCTCTCTCTCTCTCTCTCTCTCATCCGATTCTTATGCAATAACTTAAATCAATAATTAATATTCAGGAGCTAGCAAAAGTTTCAGATTTACAGGGGTACACGGGAAGGCCTATATATTCAGTGTGGGTTGGATCGGAAAGCGAGAAAAGGGCGGTTTTTGTGGATGAAGTAAAGTGTGTGGGGTGCTTGAAATGTGCTTTATTTGCAGACAAAACATTTGCGGTTGAATCAGTTTATGGAAGAGCAAGAGTTGTGGCCCAATGGGCTGATCCCGAACACAAGATTCAAGACGCCATTGGGGCATGTCCTGTCGACTGCATCTCGTAGCAACACTGCCTATAACTAGTGTTGATTCTATATATGAATTACCCACAAATTAAATGAAATGTGAGCTTTAATGTGTTTTAGGATTGTGGAGAGGTCCGACTTGGCTGCCCTTGAATTCATAATGTCGAAGCAGCCCCGTGGAAGAGTTAGAATTGGTGCGGGCAATACTGCTGGTGCACGATCAGCAGATATATTCGATGAGGTCGAGAAATTTAAGGCCAGATACGCTCAACATAAAGATTCCAAGGTTATTTCTCTCTCCCCCTCTCCCTCTCATATTCTCTTCTAGTTGCTCCTCCAATTTTGACTTAAGCATACACATTTGGCTGAAGGAATCATCAAGGGCCTCAGCCATTCATGCCATTCAAATGATATCGAATTGGCTGTACTGGCACTCACCTAGTACAGAAGCCACATCACAAGCCATGCAACACTCAAAACAGGGCACACGAAGAAGCCATGCAGCAGGGCCGAGTCTTAAGAAGCTGAAAGCTGCAGCGGATGCCCGAAAACAAGCAACGGCTGCTGCCCTGCCGAGTGACACCACCGAGTACTGGGTGCCCTCAGCCCTTGCGCTACCAGATGCTACAACCCCTCCCAGTTCCAGTTCCGAATCTCAATTTGATCCTACTCTGACTAGGAAAATGAATAGACCAACTAACGAAGAATTGTTAAGGCCCAAGAAGAGACCGAGCAACCCCCTACGTTGGGGCGTACCAATGGCAACATCCATTGTGGCAGCACTTGTTGTCCGGTTACAGCTCGGAGAAGGGGCGGGAGGTGGTCTGGAAAACCACATTGGTGGGGCCCTGGCGCTAGCAATTGTTAATAGTTCATGGACGCAGGTTGGTTTAGCAGGTGTTACCTGGTATCTTGTTGGTATGTATATGCTGGAATTCCTGGAGGCTCTTAGGAGAAAATGAGGATACATGTCCCCACCTTTATGGTCATGTAAATAAGTGCAGTAACTTGTGGCCAGAAGACAACAAAGTTGTAATATAGTGTCAATAACTTTTGATTCATTTTTAATACATTTACCATTTATGATACTTATGATTTCGTTTATTTTGCTTCAAATTAGTGCCAGGCATAGCCAACCTGGAAGACTTAGGATCCTCTGTATCAAAATTCCTCACATTCCTGTCTCAAGACAGATTCGATATCGTTTTATTTAATAGTATCTATAAGAAATGATGGGAGCTAAAATAGCAAGCCCCAATATGTCTTCTGCTTTTCTTTTTATGTCACGAGGAAAAAAAATCACAGTGGCATCTCTTGTTATCCATCCTAACTGTCTTCTGCTTTTCTTTTTATGTCACGAGGAAAAAAAAATCACAGTGTCATCTCTTGTTATCCATCCTAACTATTTAAGCTGGAAACCTGAAATTGTCGAAATAGCAGACTGGTACGTTGGAATCAATGGTTGAATCGTAGAAATTTGAATCCAAGAAATTATCCCACAATACATCTTATCCATCAACATGAATACTACCCCGCTCATCTTTTCCGATACAAATCTGTTCACAGGGAGTGACTCCGATAATTCGGCGATTCTTGTTTTTTATAGTTTGGGAAACTTCACGAGCGGTCTTGGAGCTGACAAACTTCAAGATCTACCTCACCGTATTAATTGAATTAAAAAAACCAAGAATTGAATTAGTATAAAAATGCATTCAGTTAATAAGAGGGAATATCATTGATAAAAATCACTAAATAACAACCAAATCTGGTTATTGAATAAAACGTTAAGAAGCACTGTTAACTTGGAAAACAGATGACAGCCATTAATGGAATGGGTTGAAGCAGGGGAGTGGAATCTTGGTGAAAAGGGAAGAAAATGTTGGAAAAACATGTTTATAGGAGTAAGTGCAGAAGTAGTCAAAATGTTTAGTGGTAAGTAGTGGGTTATTTAGCGGTCCTAATTTATAGGTTTGTTTGTTAGTTTATAGCTCTATATAAATATAAAAATGTTTCATCTGTACTTCCGTGATGTGAAGAAGCAATATAAAATTTATCAAGTTTTTAACTCTTCTGTCTTCTAAGTGCGATATATATATACATATAACTATATATATACGCAAAAAGCTATTAGAGGTATCAGAGCCACCTAGTGAAAAAAAAAAGTAACAATTGATACGTGAGCTGCGGCTAACAACTTTGTTCAACAAGTGATTCCCTGCTTTGATGGTCACTATGATCATTGGAGCCTGTTGATGGAGAATTTTCTGAGATTCAAGGAGTACTGTCAAGTCGTCTTCGAAGGAATTATTGAACCAGCAGCTGGCATAACAGTGACAAATGGACAGAGAGCAGAATTAGAAGCACAACGATTGAAAGATCTTAAGGCAAAGAATTATCTTTTCGAAGCTATCGATTGCTCGATCTTGGAGACCATTCTTCGCAAGGACACTTCCAAGCATATATGGGATTCTATGAAGAAGAAATATCAAGGTTCTACAAAGGCAAAGAGATTACAACTTCAATCACTTCATATGAAGTTCAAAAAATTTCGAATGAAGACGGGTGAATTGGTGTCAAATTATTTTGCTCAGACAATGGCCATTGTTAACAAGGTGCGGATCCACGGTGACTAGATGGTGGATGTCACAATAGTTAAGAAAATTCTTCGAACCATGACACCAAATTTAATTATGTGGTTTGTTGTATGGAAGAAGCTAATGATATCAATGAGCTTTCAGTTGATGAATTACAAAGTTCTTTGTTACTCCATGAGCACAAACTTAATCAACAGGAAAAGGAGAAGGAGGAGCAAGCCTTAAAAGCCTCAGCATAAAATAATTCAAAGCCAAGAGGAGACAGAGGACAAGGGGGAAGTAGAGGTTGAGGCAGAGGCAGAGGTAGCAATGATCGTAGAACCCAACAAAAATTCTAAGATCAAGATAATTATTATCATGACTCTCGTGGAAGAGGACGAGGAGGACGAGGAGGCCACCATTCAGATAGACCGAATTCAGCAAACAAGTCAAATATTGAATGTTACAGATGTCATCGGTATGGACATCATAAATCTGAATGTTGCAAGGTGGAGAAAGATCTAACTATGTAGAAAAAGAAAAAGAAGAGGTATCACTTTTTCTTTTTTTGGTCAAAAATATAGAAATTAGATAAATTAAAAAAAGAATATAATTACACAATACTCGGGCATACCCGAGGGAATTACAACACAAGACAAGTGCCCGGCGTGGGGAGGGATTCAAACTTGTTCCAAACTTTCTAGGTGTAAAATGAAGCATGCATCAACCATGGAGACGAATATGGACCAGTAACCAATGACCAACAATGTGATGAAATGAAACTTATTAGTTGACTCATAATATCATATGGATGATAAAAATAAATCAATTAATCTCAAGTGTAATTCCCCAAAATTGTACCCAGCAAAAATTTATTTTTTCTCCCTCTTTTTTGTCCAACGCAGATTATAGAACAATCCCAGCATGTGTCATGGGCCGGATCAATCAAAATGTGCACAGCAGCAGCATGTGTCATTGTTTACAGGCTGTCATATAACAATTAGGGCCCCAACATGAATCACCCTGGAGCCCCAAACTGTTAAATGCAACAGGGAATTACCTAGCATAAACGGCCAAAGATAAATGGGATACCACACAGATTCACAATGTTCAGCAATTTTGCTCTCAAATTTCAACCAAAATAATTAAAATAATATGCCCTCAACATGTTATAACCACCCAGCTGTTCCAAAATATTATATGTAACGAAAATAAGTTCCAAGATACATACTAATGATGAGCTATGGTCTTATGGGCAGGGGGCAAAGATACTCACTTGTTCAAGCAAACATACATATAATGCTCCAATAAATATATTAGCAAAAGCTCAAATTCCAATAACCATATATGTAATCCTGTCATATTATTTTCGTTTAAAACAAACCAATCCTCAGCATTATACAATTTTCACCAACATGCACTTATGTGATTTTATGCACAAACCCAAAATGTTTTCCAACCATAATAATGTACCCTGAAGTAGATGTAACAAAATCAGACCAATGTAACATCATGACGACTAATGTGAACCAATAATCAGTAACCAACTGGTTGATGACATGCAACGCACTTACTCAACGCATTCTCATGCTTGATGGTGATATAATTCAATTTAGATCAAGTGTAACCACATCAGCATATATTTAACAACAAGTGCACTTGTGTGTTTTATGCACCTCCAGGAATGTTCAACCATATAACAGTGTCTAAGAAATGCAAATGAATCCATATGGGATGGGACACACGATCTCTAACACACAACATGTGTAATACAACCATGTAGTAGATTTAAATATGCACTTATGCACATCAGGAGTAACAGATCATCTACATCTCAATATCCAATGCAAAAATTGTGTGATTAATGGTAAACCATCAAGAAAGGATGAGGAAAGAATTCACCTGTTAGTCTCGGAATGCCCTGTTAATAGCTGAATTTCTCTCCTCCGGACTTTTATCACAATGATCCACTTAGAGTACAATTTAGTCATTTGTCAGGCTCGTACATCTTTATCTGTTCAACTATCAGCAACTAATTGTAGGGGAATGTTCGAGAATTTTGTACACCAGGGGGCATCCAGGAAGATCAAGATCAAGTTCCAACGCACCTGGGACTGTCAAGGTTAAGTATCTCTGGACTCGGTACTTCAGTATCTTCCTGCCATGTTTTCCATCATCTGGGTTTGGAGATAGGAAAACAGTTTCTTAAATGGACGAATCATTTCGCACCAACATCAAGTTTGTTGACAACTCCACAATTTATGTCATGGGAAAAGGATGGGTAACTATCCAAACCAAAGAATATTATACCCATACTATTTCTAATGTTCTTTATGTTCCAGATCTGAAAACCAATTTTCTTAGTGCGGGTCAACTACAAGAATAAGGGTACGAAATTTGGGCTTAATTGCTCAAGTTAACATGATAGTAAATCGAATGTTCCCGCTTTATCTCCACAATACCACTCATTCATGTTTATCCAAAAACTTGAAGGATGAATCATGGCTATGGAATTTTCGCTATGGTCACTTGAATTTCAGTGGACTGAAGACTCTGCAGTAGAAAAATATTGTGACTAATCTTCCCTCAATCACAACTCCTCTGAAGTATGTGAAGAATATGATGTTAGCAAACAACATTGCAATCCATTCCCGCATGGAAAATTATAGAGAGCAAACAGACCATTGGAGTTGATTCATCAGACCTATGTGGGCCAATAATTCCATCTTCAAGATATATAATTACCTTCATTGATGATATTAGTCAGAAGACGGTTTCTTTTTTTCGCAGGAAAAATCTGAAGCTTTTACAGTTTTTAAAAGCATTAAAGCACTTGTTGAGAAAGAAGTTGGAAGTCCTATCAAAGTCCTACGCACCGATCGTGGTGGAGAATACAACTCACATGAATTTACAAATTTTTTTGAGACTCATGGAATTAGAAGGCAACTTATAGCAGCCTACACACCGCAACAAATAGAGTTTGCGAGAGGGAAAATTGCACTATCATTAATATGGTGCGAAGTCTTTTATTGAGGAGTGAAATTCCAAAGAGATTTTGGCCATAAGCTATCAATTGGAGTATTCATATTTTGAATAGAAGTCCTACTTTTGCTATTCAAAATATGACACCTCCAAGACCAGCGGTAGATCATTTCATAATTTTTGGGTGTATTGGTTATGGCCACATTCTAGATGAGATAAGGAAAAAGCTGGACGACAAAGCAGAAAAATCTTTATTTTTTGGTGTGAGTGATCAATCAAAAGCTTATAAGCTATATACAATCTTATCACCAAGAAATTCATTATTAGCCGTGATGTAGTGTTTGTTGAAGAAATAACATGGGCATGGAATGAGAACAATGTTCAACAGATTCCAATAGATTTCGATGGTGATGAAGAGACAAGGCAGCAACACCAACAACTTATGGAGACAGTCCAACAACCAACAACAATCACTCAAAGTCCACCTACAGATGTAGTACCTACTGAGCAAAGGCCTCAATGAGAGAGGAAAAGGCTTGAATAGATGTTGGATTACGAGATATCTGATGATTCTGAAAAGACACCCTCACCCATTTTGCTTTATTTTTAGATTGTGATCGAGTAGCTTATGATAATGCTCCAAAAGAACCAAAATGGAGAAAGACGATGGATGAAAAAATTGCAGCCATTGAAAGAAACAATACTTGGGAGTTGATAGAGCTTCCGAAAGGGCGAAAAACTATGGTGTAAAGTGGGTATACAAGACGACTCTGAAAGAAAATGGTGAAATTGACAAACAAAAAGTGTGATTAGTGGCCAAAAGTTATAAGCAAGAATTTGGTGTGGAGTAAAAAGAAGTTTTTGCTCCAGTGGCAAGCCATGATACAATCAGATTGGTGATCACATTAGCTGCTCAGAACTCATGGCCTATCTTCCAACTAGATGTGAAATCAACATACTTACATGGAGACCTAGAGGAACAAGTATTTATTGATAAACCTCCTGGGTGTGTTAAGAATGGTGATGAACATAAAGTGTACAAATTAGAAAAGATTTTTTATGGACTAAAACAAGCTCTGCGGGCTTGGTATAGTCGCATTGAAGATTATTTTTTAAGGGAAGGTTTTCATAAATGTCCATATGAGCATACATTTTTTATTAAATTTGGAGATGGAGGTAATATGCTCATTATTTGCTTATATGTGGATGATGTGATATATATTAGAAATGATAGAGCCGTGTTTGAAAATTTTAAGCAATCCATGATGCTTGAATTAGATATGACTGATCTTAGACTAATGCATTACTTTCTTGGCATAGAAGTGGTGCGAACTCGTGGTGGTATTTTTGTTTATCAAAAGAAATAGGCCCAAGAAATTTTAGACATATTCCAAATGAAGAAGTGCAATTCTGTGGGCACACCAACTGAAGTCGGTTTAAAGGTTTTTAAAGATCTTAAAGGAAGGAAGGTTAACGGTACTCTGTATAGGCAAATGGTTGAGGCTTGATGTATTTGAAAACCACAAGGCCAGATATAGTGTATCTTGTAAGTCTTATTAGCAGGTACATGGAATGTCTAAGGGAGATGTATCTTCTTGCTATCGAACGAATTTTTCAGTACTTACAAGGCACAACTGATTTTGGGTTGTTCAACCATAAGGGAGAAAAAGCAGATGTAGTTGGATTTTGATTTACTGATAGTGATTATGCTGGAGATCTAGATGATAGAAGAAGCACATCAGGTTATGTTTTTATGATGGGCTCAAGTGCTATTTCATGGTCTTCAAAGAAGCAAGCAACTGTCACTCTATCAACAACTGAAGCAGAGTTTGTAGCTGCAACAACCTATGCTACTCAAGCTATTTGGTTGAGAAAAATTCTTGGAAGATATTCATTGCAAGCAAGAGAGGGCTACTACAATTTATTGTGACCACAATTAAACTATAAAGCTTTCCAAAAATCCAGTTCTACATGGAAGAAGCAAGCACATAGATGTGAAGTTTCATTTCTTAAGGGATCTCATAAAGAAAGGGACCATTGATCTCATTCATTCCAAAAGTGAAGAGCAAGTTGCTGATAAATTTACAAAGCCTCTAAAATTGCCTACATTTTAGTATCTAAGAAACCTGCTTGGTGTATGTGCATTGGAAGGTCAAGTTTAAGAGAGGGTCCTAAAATGATGTGCTTGCATACTTCAGTTTAAAACAGGGAATGTTGGAAAAATATGTTTATTGTCATTTGTTTTGTATAGACCGAGTAATCAATTGTGGTAATGGGTAGTGATCATAGTTATCCTATTCTATATGAGGTAGTGTAGTAGTGGTCAAAATGTTTAGTGGTCCTAAGTTTTAGGTTTATCAGTTAGATTACAACTCTATATAAAGAGCTTTATATGTACTTATGTGATGTGAAGAAGCAATATAAAGCTTATCAAGTTTTTAACTCCTCTGTCTTCTAAGAGTGATATATATATATATATATAAACACACACAAACACAAAAAGCTATAAAAAAGATGAGGCAAATTTACAAGGAAAAAGAAAAGGAGAAGAAAAATTAGTGTTCTCATAACCGGACCAAACCTACTGGTTCAATTGGTTAAACCGGGAACCGGTGCCTGGTCTGAAATATTAATAAATTCATTTTCACAGTTGAACCAGTCAAAACCGGCCAAAACAGTATAACCGGTCAAATCGGTGTACCGATTTTTTCTATTTTTTAAAAGCTAAAATTAAAACTTTATAAAATAGAAAAAAAAACTATTTTATGGAGTATTAATATCATATTTTAAGTTATGTATTTATAAAAATTATTGTTTGTGGAAGTTAATATAGAATATATGTGGTAATACCAAAAAAATAAATAAAAATAAGCTATTTTTATGTTTTCGGTTGGATCGCCAGTCCAACCAATCAGACAGATTGAACCAACACCCATGGCTTAACCGATTTGATCTTCGCTCCAGTTATGAAAACACTAAGAAAATTGATGATTTAGCTCAGCTCAACTGATTATTATTAGTTTTCATATGTCTTGTAAGTAAAACGATGTAGTCAGGGGGTGGCGCCGCATCATATTATATATATATATATATATATATATATATATATTGGAGTTAGTCTCTCGTATATTAAATGTATAAATTTTCTTATAGGTGAATGACCCACACAATTCGTAAAATTTTAAAAACAATTGTAAATTGTGCCTTCAGGAGAATTTTGACACACACACAAAATATAATATTTCTTCACAAAAACATAATAATTTATCAAAAAAATATAATATTTTTTTAACAATCTCCAAAGTTATTACATTTTTTTTTATAAAAGTATTATTTTTCCTTGAAAAAATATTAGGTCCAAATATGTGTGGTTGCTTGCATAGTAAGTGAAAGAGAATGTTGCCAACCTTGAGAGCAACACTATGAAAAACATAGCGGAAATAAATAAATTAAACAAAGAGAGATTAAACTTGTTCACAAGTTATAAATAACTTATGATTGCCTCATGACAAAAAGATTCACTATAAACATTGTGAATACAGAAAAGATTACAACTAAGGTTCACTCTAACTCGAGGTGTTTCACTTAGCAAATATCAAAAGTCTCACGACTAAACACACACTGAGATTGATTATATACTAAACAGCTCATAATGAAATCTTCTCTCATACAATCTCAGTGAAAAATACACTCAAATGACTAAATAATAAAATACGCACACATGTGCTACAACACTCTCGACGACACTAATTGTTTGATCTCTCTTTTCAGCTCTGCCTTCTGCCGATATCTTCCTCTCTCTTTTATTGGCATAGGGATGCTTGCTTCTCATGAATTCAGCCTCCAAATAATTTTGTTTGTTGTAAAGGTTTGAGATGACAATAAAGTCTTGTTAATGAGATCAAGCTTTGACATTCTTAAAGGATTCGATTCCCTTAACGTGACATATAAATATTGTTGTGAAAATTTATTCCCGTCTAGACGCTAGACCATTCCAGAAACGTTAATAATTTAGAAACAAAAAATGAATAATTTTTTTAGAGATGTTAAACGAGTAGGCTCCAGTAGATTCCGATCAATAATAATTTATTGCAAACAATTCAGTTTGGTTTAAACAGGCAGGGAAAGTTTCCCACCCTAATCCAGCAATCTTATCCTGTAAGGTTTAGTCATATATAGTCATTGTAAGCAATATTACATGTTTAAATTTGAAATTTTCGCTCTCAAATAATACTAAAACTTTTACTTACTCTTTTGAATTAGATATTATCATTTATTATATAAGTTATAACTCTCTCTTATCTTTATAAAAAAGTGTAATGATTAATAAATGAAGCAATCGTTTTAAATTAATTACATGCAATAAATTGAATTATAAATATTTGATGGATGAAGTCCACTTCCATTTATCTCCCAATATCCCTAAAGAATAGGGCTAACTCTACCTTCTTCTCAACTTCACTTGATTTGAATTGGCCTTCTGAATAAGTCAACCAAGACTTAATCAAACCATGCTATAAATTGGTAAATCCATACATTGTGATTTTGTGAATTTAGGAAAATAAAAGGATTAAAATAATCAGGATTTTATAACATTAAAATCCTAACAATCTCCCCCTTTTTCCTTTCTTCACAAAACTACAACATACATAAATATCTCCCCCTTAATGTTACGTTATATCAACCAAGGAGAAAAAAATGTCTCAAGGACGACTAAAACTAGCTGAGAAAAACTTATAATAAAAACATATACTCAAAGATATCTGGTAGACGCTCACATCACACTTAAAAGTGTGAGTTACAAAATATAATGAAAAGTTGTGACAGATGTGCGATATAACACTCTCAGCAATATAAAACAAATCTCTCTAAAATTTGCGTCATTTGAAATGAATCCTCCTTTTATAGGTGTTGGATTAGTTATTGGACAAGGTCCACAGTCCACGATTTAGCACTTCAGTTAGTGGCTAATGGTATGGGATGTGTATCCCTAAACTTTAAGAATTTTCTACCCACTCTCCACTTTTAAAGGAGCTTGACTTGATCTTCAAATTTGACTGTTTCAACTCTAAATATTTTCTACAAAATACATGTCAATCATGTATTAAAAATATAGAATATAGTTTTGTTAATTAGAAAACTTAGGTTTAATTATTATGGATTTTTATACAAAAATCCTAATAATCTCCCTTTTCATTTCTTTCTTCACAAAACCAATAAAACATGTATCAAGAATACGATTTCAATTAATTCTGTATGAGAAAAACTATACTCTCCCATAATGTAATCTCCCCCTGAGTAAAGTAATGTGCAGTCTTGTGCTGTAAAATCATTTAATCAAAACATGCTTTTGTCACAAGTACTAAGAATGCTACAAAAAGAATTAAAACTCAAGGATTGTACAAAAATATTTAATAAGATAGCAACATCAAAATCATCCAAATCACTCAATAAGAGAACTCTTTTCAATTTTAGATCCATCTCCCACTTTTTGAGAAGAAAGGAGCTAAAAAAGTTGGTCACGAACTTGTGATTCATGATCTTGAATAATGAGGGAGAAAACAAATGATGATTCGGAGTTTCTAGTGACAAAGATGAAGGGTTAATTTGATTTTATAATTAGAGCTCTTAGAAAACCCTAGATAAATCTTCCCCATTTCTAGATAAACCTTTGATTCAACAAATCTCAAACAAACCTGAAATATAGGACCACAATATCCGCTTTTGATATTTAAAAATATATATATTCAAAAAATAGTATATGAACCTGAAGGATTTGTTCAATCTATATTCACAAAAACAATGAGATCTGCAAAATTATAGGAATAATTCCCAAAAATATCTCACCAGAATATTATTTGTTCTTGACGTCATGACATGTGTTACACAGTACTGTAGATCACATTGCTGCTTGATCCAGTTTTTTTGTTTATTTTTTTACTTAAACAAATACGTAAGAATTCTTAAAATTTAATCACTTTTGGCAAGGAAGTATCGTCGGAGCGAGCGTCGGACCCCTTATTACTTCATGACTTCAATTTTAAGAAGATAAATTCAAAATAAGTTTTTGTCAAGGTAGCATCGTCGTAGCGAGTGTAATGCCCCCAAGTTACTCAACTTATTTTTGAATCTTTCACCCTATCAATATTTGTCAAGGTAGCATCGTCCTAGCGGGCACTGTGCCCCCCAAGTTACTCTATTGATAAGTATCCTCAAATACAATTCAAGTTATCTCAACTTATCAATGTTTTGACAAGGAAGTATCGTCAGAGCGAGCGTCGAGCCCCGAGGTAATTTGTTGATAAGTATCATTGATGATTATAGGGATCAATTAACTAGCAGTAGAAGTACGACATAGAAACATAGAAGTCGTACATTGTGTAAATTATATGGATAATATCGTACATAGATATGGCTAAATTTGCGGGTATGACTCATAAAAGATTTTGTTCAAAATATCACTTAGGGTAACTCCCGAACTCATGATATTCAAGCAAAACATTATGCGTTTCAAGAAAGATTAATGTGTTCTTATTTGTATTATAATATGAAAATAGTATACTTATTTATAGGATTTTCATCATCATGGATGTATGTGAATTGTCTTGTTGCACATTCTGCTTATATGTGATGCAATGTTTTTTGTTTTTATGTGTATGTACTTTTATGTGTAAAAGAGTTCCTAAAAATTATTTTTCAACGCTCATCTCCTCACCTTTTTAGGTAACGAGCTAAGGAACAATGAGCATGATTGTGGTAGCCACTCTGTTTATGAAGATTTCTGTAATTAATGAATTGTTCTAAAATTTTAGTTTTTTTTATCAAAAAGAAAAAAAAAAAGATATTGGTTTTAAGAAAAAATTTGTGCGAACAAATATTATTTTCTTTTTGCAATATAATTTTTTATTTCACTCTTATTTTAATTTAGATATTATGGAATTTAAAAAGTGTTATGTTGAAAAACCAAGTGGTAAAATGTGAATTCAAAATGAAACAATTTGTATATCACACCCCATGCTAGTAAGTCTATACAGACAATGGGCTCAAGCGATGCGCGTGAGCCGTACGCGCTAAATTTAAAAAATAAATTCAATTTCTTAAAATTTACCACTAAATTCATAAAATTAAATTTTTTAAAGGGTAAAATTGAGAGTTTTAGGAGAGACTGAAATTGTAGTGCTGAAAATAATTGATTAGAAGAATTAAGTATTAAAATCAAGAAACTACAAAATATTAAATTAGAACAATTAAGCCCATAAAAATATAACAAAACGTAATCTATATGTATTTTCAAGAACTTATTTAATTATTTTAAGATGTTTTATTGATTTTCAATATTTTTACAGGAAGAGTAGCCGGAAAAATACTTTAGCTTGCATCTCATCAGTCACATATACAATGGGAAACAATTTGAAAAGTTTTGTACATAAGATACCAACTTACCAAACCCTATATAGTAAATGTTTGAAATTGTAACTAAACATATAAATATATAGAAAAATAACGAACACTTTCTATTTTTAGGTTCATTTGGATAAAAAATAATTTTGAGGTTCTAACCACTGAGTTCCACTTCTTATCAACTACAATAATTATATTTAAGCGATGGCGAAACGCACCACCAAATGCTCTTTACACACCACAATAGTTTTTAGTTAAAAAATATTAATAAGTAAAATTACTAAGTTGCTTTTATTTTTATCTATTAGAAAAAATCCTCACAAATTAATAAATAAATAAGTAGGTTATATTTTATAGGAAAATAAATATAAATTATTTAAAGTTCCAGATTTCTTATATCCCCTATCTTTTCTCTCATAATAAAAACCCTAAACTGTTAAATTACCAAAGTCGCATAATAATCGATAATGGATACGTGTTAGGCTAGCAAAAATCAGTGAACATGAGGTGAATCTGATGGAGAAACAAAGAGGTAGATTGATATATGCAACAAAACAGAGACCTTTAATTGTTCACCAGTGGAAGCGACTACTACGGTCATTGGGCACTGTTGCATGCACAAAACGATTCTTCTGTCCAATGGATAATGTTAGATGTTGAAGAGACATGAACGAAACTGGTACGCTAAGTCCTATCTAACAACTAACTCATATTTCTCATGTGCCAATAGTTAAGGAAATCCAACGGAAGAAAATTTGATAATGATGATTTGATTTATAATGCGTAAGGAATTATATTCTTGTGTCTACCAGTGTGTGTGGAAATATTATATCTTCTACAAAGATTGAAAAACTTAGTTAATAATAAATTAATTAAGGGAGTAGTTCTTTTAGCACACGAGGAAGGATTTAATTGTGTTATCTGTGATTTCAACTTCTTTAATGAAACTAAAAGTGAGTTTTTATCAAATAGTTCTCTGCTTTTTTTTTTTTTTTTTTTTTTGTAGGTTAAGAGCATAATTCCATTCAATGAACAATATTTCATTTTTGTCTAAATCTAAGCCTGGTGAGTTGATTTTAGTAATCTATATTGGTCTGGGGCTATTCTAATACTATATTTTAACAATATTATTGAGTTATTTATAACAAATTATTTGTTTACCTAAAAACTATTACTTGCACTCCAATGAAGCTTGAATCTAAAAATGTTTAGTATTACTAATTTACCTTAAAAAAATACTTGTATAGTTAACACCTTCTAATTTCCTACATGATAATTTCATCACACAACTTTGCTTGATTTAATATGATATTGAAAGAATGTCTAAAACATTATTGAATTTGGATAAATATCAAGGTTTTTTGTATTTATTAAAAAAAATTGTGAGGCAAAACATTTTTCCAATCCCGAAAACTTTTTGGGTGTGTTTGCAAATTTCTATAGAAGGATTTATCGTTTATATATGTGTATATATAGATAAAGAAACAATCCTTAGACACATAGTATGCAGTGAATTCCTTGGAATCATAGAGGAATTGAATTATATATTTCACATGCAATCATGATTGGACAATCCATAATTTCTCAAATATTTAATTAAATGCTAGTGAATCCTGAAAAAATAGTGAACTAAAGAATTATATTAGTCAATACATTAATCATTTGGTTGAGGGCATCAATGGATGGTAATATATAGAGATATACATATTGGTTAATTGTAAGCCACGTGCAAGGTAAATAAAATTCAATCATTAAAAACATCATGGAATTTATAGTGCTTAGTTCCGAATATCATATAACACATATAATCATATATTGTGATTTTAGATCTCCAAGCCAAACAAGCTACAACACCTGTATCTTATTGATTTGTATTGAATTCTTCGAATAATTATGTAAACTCTCGGTTATTACACCAAAATTGGTTGTCTTTAATTTATTTATATTTTCTTTGTTGACTTTCATATGAGTAATTCACGGTGTTTTATTTGATTTTCACATAAATTATTTCAATATTGTAATAGGCCTAAAGAGGTCAAGGGTAGATTTACGTAGAAATTGACTTAATTTTATAAATATATTTTTGTAGAATTATATACTGATATTGTTAAAAATCTTGCAATTTTATGCAAAGTTCAGCCAAAAAACCAAATACTTTTGTCATGAATGTAAGGACTATGCACGATACCATTGGAACAAGATAAAATGACAATTGCAGGAACATCAACTTGAAAGAAATATAATTTCATTTTACCAATCAACTTCATATGCATATTAGTAATATTAATGAAAGAGAAAGATTTTTTTTCTAAATGATGTCTCTTAAATCATTCATATTAGTAGATTCATTTACAGTTCTTCATGAATTGATACTTGTCCAAATTATGTCTTTTATTTTATTAATTTAGTTTGCTCTTAATAGATGCAAGAAAGAATCAACAGAACCACTGAGCTAGTTGTGGATTACCAAGATGTGTTCCATACTTTGGACTTATTTGATTCTCAGGAAACATCGATTAGTTGGGTGAATGAAAGAGCCATACCACTTGCTACTGTTTTGGCTGTTTTAAGGTCAGAATGAGGAACCGAGCAGAGACTTCCTCATTTATGGTTGTCTTGCGAATGAAGTGGTTTTTACCAACCTCCTAGGAAGAAACTTTGCAAGGATATGGATGATAACAAGGTAGAATGAGAAGAAAGTATGGAACAAGATGGGGAAAGAGGAGGTGTGGACAAAATATCAACAAAATTTAGTAAAAAAAGAGTACTAGAACAAATACATGTATGTTTATTTCGGCTTTAGTGTACTCACTTTCTAGAGACCGGTAAATGGGCAATGGAGGTGGATTGTAGTTCACATAATCATGAAATCGGAAAGTACTTACACGGACATTCGTCTGTTGGTTGCCTAACACCGGATGAGGAGAAGTTGGTTGTTGATTTGTCAATGAGTAACGGTCAGTTGAAAGATATTTTCCTTACATTACAAAAGAGGTGTAACAAGTCAACTATAAAGATACCATGCAATATTCATCACAAGCATAGACCTGTTTAGCGTGTTGGTCGATCATAAATGCAATACTTACTTGGTAAGCTGCATGAGATTGGATTTGTTTTACCATATTAGGCGATATGAGCAAACAGACACCATAAAAGATACGTCTTTTGTGCACCCGACTAGTGTTCAATTATTATGGTCATTTCCACATATATTATTAATGGATTCTACATACACGACAAATAGTTACAACTGACTGTTGTTGGAAATAGTCGGGGTGACTTCTACAAACGTGACATTTCCTGTTGCATGTGCCAATATGGAGAGTGAGAAAAAAGAAAAATTTGTGTGGGCGTGCACTATATTGAAAGGTCTAATGAATGAACGTGCATTACCACTGTGTTTGTGACAGATAGGGAACTTGCATTAATGAATGCAATTCATAGGACACTTTTGAATCCTAGCCATTTGCTATGTTGGTGGCACATTAATAGGAATATAATGGCTGATTGGAAGAAGAAGTTTTGTACCAAAAAGCAGTGGGACTCATTTTTGGTGTGCTTTGATAGTTGCACCTAGTGAACAACATTTTGAAGAGTCGTTAGCAAGATTCCAGGAGGATATTGTGGTCCGGTCAAATGTCTTGAAATATGCTATAGGCATCTCGATCACGTAATACAAAAAAAATATATTTGTATCTTGTTGGACTAACAAAAATTTGCATTTTGACAACACCAAAACAAATTGGTAAAAATCAACTCTAAAATGTTTATTATATTTGATGTCTTTTGTTGTATATGTCATTATGAGATATTTGATATCTGCAAAGCGGAAGATCATCACACACAATTGAAAAGACAACTTGGATCAAGCACAAACATATTTAAAACTTGTTATATTGGGATTTATACTCTTTTTGAAACATCACACATTGCAATCAAGAGTTTCTTCGAAAAGAGTAAAAGCATAGCCCAACATCGATACAAATTGCCTATTTTCAAATTGCTTCGAGGATTGGTGTCCATTATTACATTAGATAAGATATTAGATGAGATGACTACTATAAATGAATCTGGAATCATAGTTGATACTTTATTATCTGGTTGTGTTTTGCGTAAAAATTCTGGTCTTCCATGTTCTCATGAGATTGGTGAACACCTTCGAGTAAACATGCCAATCCCTTTGGAGAGTGGTGATATGTTTTGGAGAAAACTGGAAATTGACCTAGTTAATGGGGCCTTTATTGTATAGGTTGATGTTAGGAGTTGATGGAAGGAGATATTTATCAAAGTAAATGGAAATTTGAAGCTTCTAATGAGTTAGAGATGCTGATATTGAAGAGGCTAAGAGAAATTATGAATCAAGCAACAATCTCCATTATTGAGCCAGATCTCCACAATTGCCCTTGACCCGGATGTTGACCTAGAGGTCGACCCAAAGGTGCAAAGTCATCAAAACAAGACAAATCTGCAAAACGTAATCTAAGTGCATTTGAGTATACACAGTCTATCAATGATAGTTGTTCGCCAATGAATCATATGCTAGTTATTAGCGGACCAACAACCTCCCAGCTATATTTAGTTCAACAAGAACTGAAAAGTAGAAGGTATTACATATTTATTTCTTAACATATATATTTTAGGGTTTTCTTCTTACATACTTAACATCATTTGCGTTCAATAGGTTGTGCGCCGCACATCAAATATGTCTACATCTACTCCTCCCATTGAATATATTGAATGGATTCGTTCCATCTTCTGCTCCTATGTGTAGTCCACCACAGGTGTAGTAGGTGATGGCCATAATGGCTCGTGCAATTGCAGGTTTGTTGAAGTTTAATGAACATCCATGGTCTCGAGTCTGGTGCGACCTTTTGCATGAACTTTAGGAAAGGCCGGGAGTTTTATGCAAGATTGTCCTTAAGCATGGACAATTGGAAAAGTAGACAAATTACTCAATTTGGTTTGAGGATAACTCTCGAAAAATGATCTGCAAACATTTATGCCATCAAAAACTACAGTATCGGCTGAGCCAAAAGTACTTTGCATCAGAATAGTGAACAAGCAAAGCAATCATTTCATTCAGGTTAGAACATTTTTTTATGTTTATATTGTTATTTCATTGCAATGATCATATGTGAATATATTTTGTGATTATAAGTCCTGAATGTGCATAGTTGGATGGGAAAACATATGTAGCCAACAATATGTACTTTACAATAGCTTGATTTCCCCACAAAAGAGTATACAGCGCCACATTATTTACAGTCATTCTGTAAAGTTCTAAGGTTAATTCCACTACAATTTTTTTATACATGTACAGTTGTTTATGCATCCTTTTTCTTAATGGAGATAGGTGCAGATGTTTTTGTTGCAGGACAATTCCACAACAAAGTCAACAACATTTTTATTCTTATACTGTTGTTTAATTTATAGTACAATATTTTGGAGAAGCAATGTAAAATAATATATGGAATGACTTTGATGTTGTTCTACTATAAATATTATACATCCAATATAATTAGTTATATATAAATTAATTAAAATGATACTCTCTCCACCCTACAAAGAACAGAAGATTTAGAGAATCTTCAGCATTTTAAATATGGAACATTTCATAATTTTTTCTATACTATTCTGCTTATTAATTCATATTAAATGACAACAGCTGTGTGTCACGGACTTGTTCCCTTAACAATGTACCGTATGGCCTTAGCTTATTTTCGCCCCTTTCGGTTACTAAGTCAGCCTCGCTCGTAAGTGAAGTGTGTGCAAAAGTGTTGGCAAGAAAGTAAAGTGTGCAAGTATTTGTAGGAAAGATCTATTCACTAAAACTCACTTGATGAGAACTTGATGGTTACAAATGAAGTGGATGTCCCTATATATACTACTCCACCTCCTCAATGGACGGCGGTGATCGATTAGATCCTACGGTGGAGATTAAGTCTCCAGAATTCTCTACAAGTTACTATACAATGGAGAGTTCTTCACACTCTCTAGAATACTCTCTTGAATGCTCCTATCTTACTACAATTTTCTAGAGAATTATATGTACAAAGGGTTATAAGTGTGGGCCAAGTATTTGGGCTTAAGAATTGGGCTTGGCAAGGTTAAACCTCCCAAGTCCAAATGCAAAAAACGGCCAAAGAGGCCCAATTTCGTGACATTATCCCCCACCTATTCCGGCGGCGTCCTCGTCACCTCGTATTGTTGAAGTTGTTCCTTGAACTGCCACAAGTCATCTTTGGGTTCCCATGTTGCCTCAGACCCTGGTAGTCCCCTCCACATAATTAAGTACTCGGTGTGGGGTGGAACGCCTCTCCTCCGGATAACTCTCTTCGATAACACCTCTTAAATATCTTTGTCGAATGACTTGGTGACTATCTGAGGTGCTCATTGAGAATACCCTCGGCTTTGGTCTTCCGTGTCTCCGTTGTATGGCTTCAACATACTCACATGGAAGACTGGATGAATTTTTAAGGTGCTAGGCAAGTCAACACGATAAGATACCTTGCCTACCTTAGCAGTGATGGGAAAGGGACCCTCGTACCTTCGGACCAAGCCTTTGTGCAGACTTGGTAAAGCTTTGAACTGTTGTGGCAAGAGCTTCACAAGGACTTGGTCGCCAATAGTAAACTCCCGGGGTCACCTCTTTTCATCCGCCCACTTCTTCATACGCTTGCGGGCCTTTTCTAAACACGACCGGGCGATGTCGGCTTGTTCTTCCCATGACCTCGCCATATTGGTTACCCCCGGGCACTTTCCATCAACGAGGGGTGTTTCCAGGGTGTGGGGAGTCAGAGGTTGTTGTCCCGTGGCTAACTCGAATGGAGTCCTCCCTGTGGCTTCACTCCTTTGCAAGTTGTATGAGAATTGGGCAATGTCAAGTAATTTGGCCCAATCTCGTTGATTGGCACTCACAAAGTGCCGCAGATAGCACTCCAACAAAGAATTTTCCCGCTCGATCTGCCCATCCGTTTGCAGGTGAAAACTTGTGGAGAAGTTAAGCTTGGTGCCAAGGAGTTTGAATAATTCCATCCATAAATGTCCCGTAAAGCGGGGGTCTCGGTCGCTTACAATGTTCCTTGGCAACCCCCAGTACTTCACAATATGTTTGAAAAATCCCCTTGCAGCCTCCTCGACGGTGCAATCTTTGGTACATGGAATGAAGGTACCATACTTGGAGAATCGGTCTATCACCACCATGATAGACCCATAGCCTTCCGACTTTGGTAGGGCGCTAATGAAGTCCAGGCTAATAGAATACCACGGCCTTTCGGGAATGGGTAATGGCTCGAGCAGTCCCGCGGGTTGCTTATTCTCTACCTTGTCTTGTTGACACACAAGACAAGCCCTTACGTAGAGCTCAACACTATCCTTCATTTGAGGCCAAAAGTACATTGTCTCCAATAGTGCCATCATGCGCTTTTGGCCCGGATGTCCCACCCACTTTGTGTCATGGCATTCCTTGATAAGATCCCGCCTCAAATTGTCCCATTTTGGGACAAATAACCGCCGTCCCTTAGTGTAGAGTAGACCATCCTCTACCCAGAAACATTGCGTCTTGCCTTGCTCGGCTAGCTTCTTAAGGTCTCTAGCCATTGGGTCGTGCTAAAGTCCCTCCTTGATGCGATCAATGATGTCCCCTTTGGTTAGGCTGATGGCTACAAACTCCATTTTTCGACTAAGGGCATCGGCTACCACGTTGGCTTTTCCAGATTTGTATTCCAACGTGTAGTCGAATTCAGCAAGGAAGTTTTGCCATCGGGCTTGCTTGGGCGAGAGCTTCTTTTGAGTCTGGAAGTAGCTCGTGGTGACATTGTCTGTCTTGATGTTGAAATGCACCCCAAGTAGGTAGTGTCGCCATACTCACAAGCAATGGACCACAACGGTCATCTCCTTTTCTTGCACCGTATATCGCCGCTCAGTATCATTGAGTTTGCGGCTTTCAAATGCTATTGGATGTCCCGCTTGCATTAACACTCCTCCGATAGTAAAGTCAGAAGCATCTGTGTGTACTTCAAACACCTTGGTGAAGTCGGGTAGAGCCAAGACAGGTTCTTGGCTTACAGCGGCCTTCAGCTCCTTGAAAGCTTCCTCGCATTCCTCGGACCACTCCCATGTCCTCCCTTTCTTTAGTTGGTCCTTCAAGGGAGCGGCTCGCGCCGAGTATCCTTGTATGAAGCACCGGTAGTAATTAATAAAACCAAGGAAAGATCTTAGTTCGGTTACCTTGGTCGGGGCCCCCCACTCCTTGATGGCTTGTACTTTGGATCCATCCATTTGTATTCTCCCATGGCCGATGACATGTCCGAGAAATTGCACTTCCTGGGTGGGGAATGTGCATTTTTCCTTCTTAACATAGAGCTCATTCTCCCTCAATACTTGGAAGACGGCTCGTAGGTGGTTGACGTGTTCCTCTAGAGAATTACTGTAGACGACAATGTCGTCCAAATAGACCACCACAAACCGGTCCAAATACGGGTGGAAGATCTTGTTCATCAGTGTGCAGAAGGTTGCAGGGGCATTAGTTAGTCCAAAGGGCATGACTAACCATTCAAATGACCCGTATCGTGTGATGTATGCTATCTTTGGCTCATCCCCTTCTGCTATTCGGACTTGGTAGTAGCCTTTTTGTAAATCCATCTTGGTGTATACCTTGGCTCCTCCAAGTCTATCGAACAAGTTGGCAATTAATGGGATAGAGTAACGTTTTTTTATAGTTACCTTATTTAGTGCCTGGTAGTCCACGCACATCCTCAATGATCCATCGTGCTTCTTTTAGAACAGTACCGGAGCGTCATAGGGTGCCTTCGAAGGTCGAATCTTTCCCGTATCCAATAATTCCTTTAGTTGCCTTCGAAGTTCCTCCAATTCGGGCGGAGCCATTCGGTAGGGAGCCATGGAGGGCGGTTTGGCACCAGACTCTAACTCAATTTTATGGTCCACATCCCACCTTGGTGGAAGTTTGTTGGGTGATGAGGCCGGCATGATGTCCTTGTTCTTCTCAAGGACCCTTTGAACGATAGATGGTACTTTCTCCATCTCCTCGACAACTTGATGCTCCTCTTTAACCACGGCCAAGTATGTTGGTTCTCCATGTTTCACCCCCTTGGTGATTTGTATGGCCGATAGTTGCTTGCCTTTTCGAGTTTGGCCGTCAAGTAACTCGATGGTGGGAATCAGGCAAGGTTGCCCTTTTCTCAAGATACACACAGTACTAAATGAAGGCATGGAGATAGCAGTTACCTATCGTAAGAATTCCATGCCAAGCACAGCTTTGAAGTCGTCCATTGGTGCCACCGAAAGGTTTACCTGTCCCTTCTAAGTGCCTAAACGTAGCTCCACGCATCGAGCTACCCCATTGAGTGATTGACCTTTAGCGTTTACCGTCTTGAGCCAACCCTCGCCTTGTGTCCATCGAAGCTTTAACCTCTTAGCTTCATCTTCCATCACAAAATTATGCATAGCCCCCGTGTCTACTAATGCTTTGGTCGACACCCCGTTGATGTGTGCCTCCACGTACATCAGCCCCTTACTAGATGTCGTGGGCATTGGCTTGGATTTTAGGGTGTTGAGGATTTGGAGTGAGCCCATGTGACTCGCCTCCTCTTCCATGCGACTCTCCGATTCATGTCTTTACACCATTGCAGACAAGGACCCAAGTTTTGGGCAATTCTTCATGGCATGCGGTCCTTTGCATACGAAGCATCCATCTTTGGGGATGAAGGCCTTCTTTTTCTCTTCATAGTTGGATCGGGTTGGTTGCTTGTCCCTTCCTCTGAAGTTGTGCCTTCGGTTGTACTTGCCCCATTTGTCTCTATCTTTCCCGTCCCATCTTTCTCCCCCACCTTTGGTTTGGTACTTTTCTTTCCTCGGAGGAGCATCGGTGCGTAGATGTGGTTGGAAGTCGGCTATAGATTCAGTGACAGCAATGGTCTCATCTACGATTTGACGTCCCGTCAATGTATCTCTTGTTTGGCCCAACCTTGCAAACTATCAATGAAGTAGAAGAGGAGATCTTCGTGTGTTAGGCCGGGGATTTGAAGCATAAGGGTGGTGAACTCTTAACTTCCTTCGAGCTTCATAAACCACATTCTCGGGATAGAAGTAGCGCTTGAGTTCTCTCTTAAAGTCGTCCCAAGTATCTATCCGACACGAACTGCGTTCTATGTCGGCATGCTTCCTGCACCACCATAGCATGGCAATATCGGAAAGATAAAGAGAAGCGGTCCTTACCTTGGATGTCACATCCGTAAGGTTGAGTCCTTCGAAGTATTACTCGATCCGCCATAGGTAGTTCTCCACTTCCTTGGCATCTCTTACTCCGTTGAACCCCGTGGGCTTGGGGCATTCCACCCTTGGTGTGGCAACGGTAATACTAGCCTCCCCACTAGCTGCGGACCTCTTGCACAAAGCCAAGTCCCCCCGCATCCCCTCGATGCTATTTCGTAGGGCTTGGATAGCATCTTCGATGTTGGCAAAGTGAGCTTCCATATCGTTGCTAATTTCTTCCACGTCTCCCTTGAACGTGTCAAGTTCTTCCAAAATATGATCCTCCAATGTTTTGAAATCATGTTGGACCTTTTCAAGTTTCTTCCCAAGTTCGGCGGCAGCAGGTTCCCACGAAGGACCCTCACGAGCCTTGTTTTGATCACACCTCTTCTTGGGTTGGACTTGAACGGTCTCTCGGCCTCGTTCCTCAGATACATTGGATTCGTTTCCCGCCATCACTTCCCTCGTGCACAACTCTTAGCCCAAACAGGCTCTGATACCACCTGTCACGAACTTGTTCCCTTAACAATGAACTGTGCAGCCTTAGCTTATTTCCGCCCCTTTCAGTTGCTAAGTCAGCCTCGCTCGTAAGTGAAGTGTGTGCAAAAGTGTTGGCAAGAAAGTAAAGTGTGCAAGTATTTGTAGGAAAGCTCTATTCACTCAAACTCACTTGATGAGAACTTGATGGTTACAAATGAAGTGGATGTCCCTATATATACTACTCCACCTCCTCAATGGACGGTGGTGATCGATTAGATCCTACGGTGGAGATTAACTCTCCAGAATTCTCTACAAGTTACTATACAATGGAGAATTCTACACACTCTCTAGAATACTCTCTAGAATGCTCCTATCTTACTACAATTTTTTAGAGAATTCTATGTACAAAGGGTTATAAGTGTGGGCCAAGTATTTGGGCTTAAGAATTGGGCTTGGTAAGGTGTAAACCTCCCAAGTCCAAGTGCAAAAAATGGCCCAAGAGGCTCAATTTCTTGACACGTGGCTAGCTTCCGCAAAAATTATAACTATATATCATATGTTCAATAGACTGCAAATACAACCAACAATAATCTAAGAAAGGCAAAAACCAATATAACAAATTTTTAACCATTTCAAAAGGCAAAAAATCTTTTTGAGTCCTTTCTAATGCAACTTGAAAGCCTTCAATTTCAGCCTCTTTTACTTTCTCTTAGTTTTTCTGTCAAGCAAGCAACAAATCTGATTGGTTCATGAGATTGACTCATGAAGAACTGTTTCATAAATGGACATAATTCAAACATATCAGCATGATTAAAATTCTGAAAAAGTAACTTCATGAATCATCAATACAAACTAAGTCGTGAAAGAAAAATCTTCTAGAGAAAATGAAAGGATGCTCACCTTTTGGGCGTATACGAGGATAAAAAAATCATAAAAGTTGAAGGCTTCATTGCACAAATTAGAAGCCTACTTGAGTTTGGAATGATAGAAAATTGAAGAAAGAAACCCTTTTTCTGGGATTGGGCATGCGTTGGTATGTTGCTTTTATTTTTATTTTACTTTTTTTTTTTTTATTAATTGTGGGATAAGTTTTTCTTATTGTTAAGGGTGAAAGTAAAATATTATGTATATAAAAAAATCAGAATAAAATGATTTTTAAATTTATGATGCAAAAAATAAGATATATAAAGAGCATTTGATAGTGCTTTTAGCTGTGGCCTATATTTAATTATTCTCTTACATATCCAAATTCATATTTATTCTTGGAAGTTAATGTTCTAAAAATGCAAACAAATCAAGTTGTCACATGTAATTATATTAAGAAATAAGAAATTACATCATCACAAAAAGATAATATCTTGAAAACAACTTTAATCTTATTTTGAGTAAATATTTTAAGCTAAATATTAAGAATGTTTGAAAATGTGAAATTTTGTGTTTGACACGTGTGTTTCAAACCAACCTGAAAAAGATTGTCGTATCTTGAAAATGTGATTGTTTGACACGTGTGTTTCAAACCAACCTGAAAAAGATTCTCATATCTTGAAAATGTGAAATTTTGTGTTTGACACGTGTGTTTCAAACCAACCTGAAAAAGATTCTCATATCTTGAAAATGTGAAATTTTGTGTTTGACACGTGTGTTTCAAACCAGCCTGAAAAAGATTCTGGTATCTTCTACAATATGGAGTCAATACCAAATTCGGCATTGAGTTGAGCATAATTTAATAATAATAATTTAATAAACATTTTGTCCATCTATTGAGTTGAGCTTCTTCGACGATTACCATTTCTTCTGTAATAATTCTTGTCATGTCCAATTTGATTCTCGATTATTTTCCTTCCTTCAGCATTACTCAGCTGGATTGGATCTCCTACCTTATGGAATAAAAGAATTTAACAAAAATCATATTTATCTAATTGGTTCACTATTTCGAATCAATGATATCTACAATATAATTATAATATCTATATATGAAGGATTTTAATATTTCTGCCGCAACTATTTTGAATTAAAAGAGTGAATACTATTATAATATTTGTAATAGTAGTTCTAATATCAAGTTGGTTTGTTTACAATGGAAATTGGGTTGATTATCGAAATAATCGGTAAGTTTACGTTACAATACATGTTTTCTTTTTTATTTTTTTATTTTTTTTGGAGTTAGTAGAGAAATGTAAAATGAATAATGTATTATGGATCATTTATTCTCCCATAGCCATTTAATCCCCTCCTCCTCCTCTCTCTACTTCATTAGCTTTTGTAGACAACTACCAATTGTATTTTAGCTTTAGCATCATTCATTGAATTAGTGTCTTTGCAATTTCAATTGTCACTTTCGTATATATACCAAACAAGGCATATTGATACATATATCTTGAAAATTCCAAAACTGTTTTTTTTTGTTTTTCCTTTTTTTTGGCAATTATAAATGACAATCAATCACGCCTATGTTTAGGTTATTTTAGAACATATTTCAGTTTATAACAACAACTACAACAACAATAGTAATAACAATCAATAAAGTTTTGTAGCTAGGGACTCGTCATACTTGGAGTCTTTCAGAATAATTTTAAATTTTGATTTATATTTTATTTATTTGCTAACATGTTATCATAACGAGGTATATATCTAGTTATGTTTAGTTCAATGTTTCACCGAAATATTTGGCATTTTGTATCGAGGAATTTACAACTTATTTTTAATTTTTACAAAATATAGAGTTGAAATAATTATATGCAGTATAAACATAAGACTAAGAGCTACATGATAAATTTGTTTCTCATTTGTAATTTCATATATACTAAAAAATATTTGATTGTTTCGTAAAAGATTATTGAAAGTAAGTGATAAGCACAACTTTCATGTATCTGTAGAGAAATATATGTTCTAATATAGATTTATACATATATATATATATTATAATCAATATATATTTGTATAATATATACATTCGTAAGTGAATATATATAAATGATTTATATAAGTCTGCATTTTTTTTCTTGCCCTTTGTCATAAGTATGCACATATAAAGCTAGTCTATCAACTCATCCACCTTCATCAGGATGGTCTCTTACTCTGTCTCTCCTCATCCCCTTTCAATACTATGCAGCTCTTGGAAAAGACCCCCCCCCCCCCTCCTATTAGTTAATTTGGAAAATGCACTCCATTGATCTCCTAAAAATAAGCTGTTTTTCAACAAGCTGTTTCCACCTCTTGAGGATCGAAGTTAGTAGAGTTGTTCATCACACCATATGAGATTCCCTTCCATATTCTTTTAGATAGTACATATTTTTCATTGTTACTCTTTGACTATGTTAATATTTTGTTTTCTCCATGCATTTCTTTCATATTCTTTTAGATAGTAGACATTTTTCCTTGTTACTCTTTCGCTATGTTAAGATTTTGTTTTCTCCATGCATTTCTTCATTTTTGCAGGTTGTATCATTATGACAATGGACTACCATAAACTGGTACAACTTATTTTGAGCATACTAGGTAGTTTATAAATATTTTTTCCATATATTATGTAAAACTAATCTGTATGTGGCATAGCAACCACATAATAAGACAATCAAATTTAAGAAGAAAACAAATTAACCGTTGATTTGTAAATATTGATAAAGATTTTTATAAAAAATGTATGCCCCCAGCAAACCCTAGATAACATATGTTTACAGGAGGTCAGTAAATTGCAAACTAGCCTCTATGAGATACAAAATTACAACACGTGGAAAAATTACATCCAAAAGTAACATAACGGAGGAAAACTGTAAAATAATATCAAAGAAAGAAATAATGAATAGGCTAAGTGTGCATGTGCCTGTCCGAACGATCCAGAAATGTAAGTGCCAATCAATCTACATCATTGTATGTAAGCAACTTTCTTTTATGTATGCGGCTTAAATAAATATGGTAAATAGAATAATGAAACTTGATCCATTGTCTCATGACTTATTAAGAGTGGAGCAGGACAGGATGGGATTGAGAATAACTTCCTTTTGTTGGCTCATGAACAACCTTAATTCATTGTTGAAGTTCACGGGGCTTGTTGTTGGTGTTTGTATTAATCTGAATTGGAATGTATGAAAAAGGACTATCTTGTCATGTTCTGATCAAGCTTAATTTACTCATCGTATTTTTCTTTAACCGAGAGTAACTAGGTAAAAGTGGCATGTTGATTGGTAATTATTTGCTATATCTTTTTTTTAGAGTTTTGATGTAATTTTGATAATCAATATGCCTTTACCGCATATTTTTCGAGCTAATTCCAATTAGTAAATAATTGTAGGTGAATACTTAATTTTGGAGGAAAAAGAGCAGAATTTCTGGAAAAGTCAAAGCAGGGGATTTACCTGATGGATGGGCAGTATGACCATACCAGCCAGTCGGGCCTCAACAAATTTTCAGCAGGCCAGGATTAATTTAAGGACCCAATTCCACTCCACACATGGGCTGCCCACGAGACTAAACAGCAGGATATGAGCTTAAACTTGTAACTATGGGCATTATTAACATTTAAACATGGCATTTTTAGTTTTCAATATGTAGATATAGTTTAATTAGGGTTTAATTAGAACATCATCATACTTAGCCCTTCTCCAAGGAACCAAGAGAGGCAGACGTTGTTCTCCCCAACAGCAGCTGCTCGGTTTTATCTTTCTATTTTTCATTTTGTCCCTGGATCGTAGTATGAATTGTAGCTAAACTCTTTTATTTTAGTGACAATTAAGGAAGCTTTAGCTAATCTTTTTTTATGAGATCAAATTTGTTCGTATACTTTATTTTATACAAGTATATGTGATTATCTGATTTTAGTGTTGTTAATTGTTTCAGGTCTATTGGATAGTTCAAAATATTCATTAGCCCAGGATTAATTAGTAGCCAATTAAATCAACCATCCGTAATTGTGGTTTAGATTTAATTAGTGGTACATTGATTCTTCAGAATCAAGGAAAGATCAGTCTTAATTCGGTAATCCTGCGTCAGAGTTTACTAGTTTTGAATCGGGTCTCTCTAGTTATTAATGATGTCGGCTCATTAAATCCGTAGAGCGTCTCTCGGGTTGTCAGTCGATTAGAAAAATAATTGGTGAAGTGTCTTCCTGATTATCAAGAAATTAAGGAGAGATAAGACTGCGTCAGAAGCGTCTTCGGTGGTTATAACTGCTTTGTTTGCATGAATTAAAGTCACTTTTGCATCGATGATTGAAATAATTAGCTAGAGTGGAATTAATTGAAAACCGGAATGTTATACATATTTGATAAAAATCCTTTTTCTCAATTATAGCTATTAAATAACATTCTCGAATTACAAATATGTGTTACTGATTTTGGAGTTAATTGACAGATCAAAATATTAGAAAAATCATCGCCGGTACTTTGGGAGACGATCTTACTTGCCACTGTCCTAGTTCAGTGTGGGCATACCGACAGGTGATCGGATTATTTTTGGTGGAGAAACGACAATACCACATGTCAATAAGTTTCTCATAGATATGAGAGAAGTCAACTTTTGGGCTTCATAACATTAAGTTATTAGCAAGGAAGAAATTATTTAAGTTCTCATGAATAAAGAAGTCTTAAAAAATCTAATGCCCAGTAGCAAGATGGTGAAAAATCTGATGCTCCAACTTGAGTGATTTTAAATGTAACGATTTATAATCGATGAATTTCAAAATCATTTAAATTTGACTGGATTTCGAGTCCACGCAAATTCCTCTAAAATATTTCAAATTTAAATTATGCCTTCAAAAACTAAAACTTTTCAAGTTGAAGGAGTGGCCATGGGAGTTAATATCGAATATGGAGTTTCGCATTCTATTTAATAAGTTGTATTTTCACACAATGCTTTTATTAGTTTGAAATAAGCTATATGACAATGAAATTTTGTAAACCACTCTTATAAGTTGCACAAAATTTAAATTTATGAAAGTACTTTAAACTACTTATCATCAACTTTATTTTATGAAAAAAGATAATGACTTACCGAGTAGCTGTCTATTTCTGAATTAACAAGGTTGGGGTGTTACACCCGATCTATGATGAGTCCAATGAAGAGGAAGAAATTACTTATAAAGACCATGGAGAATCACTTGTGCTACGCACATCCTTAATCCTACAATTAAAGAATTCTTATTAGTAATTTCCACAACAGATGCACTTCTCATGGAAAGGTATGTCATGCCATCATTGTTTGTGCACATGAATGTTGATAGTAGAGCAGTGAGTAAAATCACTATCAAATACTTCTTTTCTATCCCTTGTCTTGAAGATCTTCTTGATAGACTTCATGATTTTCTATATTTCTAAACCGGAGTCCCTTCTACTTTATGTGGCTTATGACTTGCAAAGAAGAAAAATACAACAAATTCCAAGTTGCAACTTACATCTTACATCTTACTTTCAACTTACATCTTACCAGTATAATGACCAAACAAAAAAAAAAAAAAAAAAAAAAACAAATAATTGCAACTTATGAAAAAGGAACAAATTACAAAAAAAGGAATTAAAAGAGAAAATAATTTAGGAATCAAAGCCCACAAACTTGACCACAATTCTAATTTAGAAACTACAAATTCCAATTTCTACTTAGGATTAAGATTTATGTGTATCCTAATAGTAGAGAAATCGAAGTCCACAATTTTTTTTCTTTTTAACTTATCTGTGCGAGTGACCTCTGTCAATCACTCCAAGTGCAAAACTCGTTTGGCATGCCGCCCTCTTCGTTTTCATCTAAATTCTCTTCTGACTTCTTTAGCTCGACCTTTGACAAATCATGAAGCAATCTTTGATTTCTGAATTTGCAACTGTTAATGTAGATTTTCAAGCATCTAAAATATACCCTCCCCTCTAAATACTTGATTAGCAAAGACGGTTGAGGTCGTGCACGCGAATATTTTCTTTGCAATTATAGATAAAATTGAAAAATTTGTAACCCTTCTCAACCCTCATCTTAAAAGTTTGACTGGTATCAAATCCAATTTTCTCAAAAGTTATAAATTATATAAAAAAAACTATATCATGGTAAGCACTACTGCTCTTTACCTTTTAACGATCTCATATCATAAATGTTACTCCCTCCTATTCAAAATAAGTCACATCATAGAAATTTTAATTTTGTATACAATAAGTGATGTTTAATAATTTTCAAGGTGAGTAGTATTGTTATTTTTCTAATTTATCATTAATGTTTCTCGTAACTGTAAATATAATGTGTCTTCTTTCCGCTAACCATCAATGTCTTCTTCTCATTAATTAAGGATATATTAAGTATTTAATTAATTTCGTAATATGTGTGAAAATTTCAAAAACAATATTTATTTTAAATATAAAAAAATATAACAACCTTGAATTGTCGAGTCAAACAACCTCTTATGTTTTCATTAAGAACACCACTATCTATATCATCAACATAATGAATTTTTATATTAATTAAAAATATCACAGAAAATTTATTTTTTGTTAGCTACAATTATATTTGTGTTAGGGGTATCATTATCCTTAGTGGAAAATAATGAATCATTATCTCTTTTAATAATTCTTCTAACCAATCTCCTCTAATTTTAGGATCTAATAGAATTGCAACTAAAAATAAATCGGGAGTGTGCAAAAAATATTTTAATCATTTTACTCTCATCATTTAAAAACGAACTTTTAATAGTCTTTGAATAAAACGTTTGTAAAAAAAGTGCAATTTTATAACAATAAATCAAGACTAAAGCATTCTAGAATAATAACAATCAGATAATTCTTTGATTATATCTTTAAAAGCTTTCAAAAGAAAATTAAATCTACACACATATCCCATTAATTCGAAAAAAAATACAAACAAAATCAAAAACCACATTTTTCTTGTGGCGAAAAAAGTTAATGTCCCTAACATCATAAGAGTCATTACATATTATAGGTTGAGTTTCAAATTTTAGGACCATTCAGTGATAATTTTTTACGAGCATCCATATCGAATGCTTTACAATCTTCCCCATTATTTCATCATGTTTGAATGTCTGGTTAAATTTATGAATGCTTCTTTTATAGGGCCAATATGAACTTTAAAATTAATGATGTAATCTTAACACACAAATCTATCAATATATAAAAGTGAACCATGACCTCCCCCAAAAAAAAAAAAAAAACGTTCCATAAACATCTGAAAATATAAAATAATATTCATTTATTTACCTTTTATTTTCATTGAAATAAATTTATTTAGGAATAAATAATAATTAAAAAAAATTCCTATTACAATTTTCAGTTACACAAATACAGACAGACACGCGCATATATATATATATATATATTCATAGTCTGCCAAAACCGGCAAGAAAATATTTTTTTGTCAAAAGATTTGACATAAATAATTTATTTTAAAAGAAAAAAATGATGCAAGGAGTGTGATTTGAACGGCTTATCTTGTGAATGTGTGCAAGAAATAGGTGAGTCAGAGAAGGAAGGGGCTGACAAAACTCCTCTTTTTGCTCACTTTTCTTTTACTTTTTATCTTTTTTATTTTTTACACATTTTTCAGACAAGTTTTTAAGTCTATAAGAGCATCTGCAATAGTGCATTAAATGGCCATTTAATTTTTAAACAAATGTCCAATGATATTTAAAATCATTGGACTTAAAATGTTAAATGGAGAGAGAAGGCATAAATCCAAAACTTGTATACCCAAAAATGGTGGGCCATTCCTTGCTGCTGTCGTATTTTTTTTTCCTTTTTCTTTTTTTTTTAAAGGAACCGTTAATTTTGGCTGCTATGCATTCTTCTTCTTTTTTTCTTTTTTAATTAAATAGTCATTTGGTTATTTTTAAAATATTTTTAGATTATATATATATATATATTTCAAAATATAACCGTTATATTTCTATCTATTGAAGTTACTTTTTATATTTTTTTTAATTTTTTTAAAAGAATATATCCTCAATCCCTATAAATACCTCAATTTTTTCTCATTTCATCATTCTCATCCATACATCAGATTTACTCTCTCTAGTATCTTTCTTAATTGTCTTTTATTTTCAAACTCTCTTTTCAATTGCTAATTTTTATCCAAAATGGATCAAAATAACAAATTCAATTTCAGTAATTCATCTCAGAAATCTCAAAGTGTTGATGAAGATGAATCGTCCCCAAATTCTCAATTTCCTCCAAATTTTTCATATTCTCAATTCAATCTTCCGACTCAATTTCATCCACAAAATTTTCAATTGGGTAACCAATTTTCCCAAAATTTACAAAGTTTTGGGAATATGACGAATTATCCAAGTTTCGCCTCCAATCTTAAAAATTTTGCCAATATCGCTCAATTTCATAATCCCATGCCTGAAAATATTTGGCAAAATGCTAGCAATCAGTTTGGGAAGCAGTCGCAAATGTTTGGATTTTCTACTCCACAATCAACAAGCAAGCCATCGAAATTTTTTATGGGTGAAGAATCGCCAAGTCCATCTTCAGTCCCAGAAACTCAACTCTCAGATCACGAGTCACCCATTTTAGTGGAAAGTGTGCACCGAGCAGCTGTCAGGGCAAAGGGAAAGAAAGATCAAACTTCTTGGACAAAGAAGATGATGTTCGCCTAACAAATGCATTATGCACTATGTCCGATGACCCAATCATCGGTAATAATCAGAAGGAGGCAGCTTTCTAGAATCGTGTTGCTTCATACTACAATGAACATAAATCCGACAATCAACCAACACATACACCGTCCATCTTGAGATCGCACTAGCATTATATTAAGCTGCTTGTGAAGAAATTCAACGCTTGTTACATTAGCATAAACAATTCATACAGAAGCGGATGTAGTAGTGAGGATATATATATATATAAGGGCAGTGCAAAAGTTTCGTTCAGAGGGGAACCCACCTTTTAAACTTGATCATGTGTGGAAGATTGTCAAACATCGTCCAGCATTAATATCACAGTCTGATAATGACTATATTTGTACGAAGAAGATGAGGACATCTGAATCGGGAGCGATCAACTCTTCTTCCACACAAGACACAGCTGCTGATTTTGATTTAAATGAAGAAACACGTTCGATTGGACAAAAGGCCGCAAAAAAGAAAAGCAAAGAAAAAGACATTTGCATCAGCCAGTGGTGACAACGAAGATGGAAACAATGATATAAGGCAGAGGTACGACAGTATTGTAAAAGGTTTGGCTGAGTTTTCATGCATGAAAAAGACTAAACTTGAAATTAAGAAGGCTAAACTTGAAGCAAAGAAGGAGAAGATGTGGATTAAGGAATACGAAGTTCTGCAAAAGGACATAAGCAATATGACACCTGAGCAACATTTCTATCATGACAAATTGTGTCAAGAAATTATGACAAAATGGAACTCATCGTCTTAACTCATTTCATGTATTAGTTGTTGTCATTTAATGCAGTAGCAATGTTTCTATTAATGTTATAAATGTTTTTATTAATGCAATAAATATTTTTATAATATATTTTCCACCTCATTGTCCTCATGTATGACAAAATTCTACAGACACTAAACTAACCGTTGCAAAAGTAGCCGTTGAAAACTAGTCGTTGCAAAAGTAGTCGTTGAAAACTAGCCGTTGCAAAAGTAGCCGTTGTAAACTAAGAGACTTATATATAGGAGTAATGGGTGACATCTTCATTTCATTCTCAAGTCTTGTTTCTTCATATACAAAAAAAGAACTTGTATTTACAAAAAAATGGCTCAATATTCAAGTAGTTCCAGCTCATCCAGTGACCCGAATATAAAGGCAATAATTCGGAGCTAGATTTGATGTCAGCAATATTTTTAGAAAGTTAACAACTAATGGAGGAATATGAACGAAGGTGCCTCCAAATATGAGGAGTCGAAGTAGAAGGTACATCGAAAGGGAACGTGAAGCAGGACACGAAAGGCTAGTGAATGATTATTTTGTTGAGGTCCTGGTGTATCTCGACCACATATTCCAATGACGATTCCGAATGTGTAAGGACTTATTCCTCCGTATAATAAGTACACTTGAGAATCACTCACCATTTTTTCAGCAGAGACTCGATGCAACTCATAGAAGAGGTCTGTCACCACTACAAAAATGCACATCGACTATTCGTCAACTAGCCTATGGAGTCCCAACCGATCATCTTGATGAGTATCTACAAATGGGGAAATCAACTGCCATTGATTGCCTTTCAAATTCTGTCAAAATGTGGTAGAAATTTGGGGCAGTCATTACTTAAGAAGGCCGAATGCAACTGACGTCCAACGTTTTATTCAAATGCACAAGACGAGACATGGATTCCAAGGAATGCTGGGCAGTCTTGATTGTATGCACTGGGAATGGAAAAATTGTCCTGTTGCTTGGAAAGGTCAGTTTACAAGAGGACATGGTGCTCCTACGATTGTGCTGGAAGCTGTTGCGTCCCAAGACCTATGGATATGACACGCCTTTTTTGGTGTCGCTGGATCAAACAATGATCTCAACGTGTTGTATGAATCACTATTATTGAACAATCTGCTGCAAGCAAATGCACCCGAGGTTAATTTCATGGCAAACAGAACACAATATACGAAGGGGTACTATCTAACAGATAGAATCTATCCAACATGGGCTACTTTCATGAAGTCTTTTCCATGCTCCGACGATCTGAAAAGAAAGTTTTTTATGGAGATGCAAGAGGCTGCAAAGAAAGATGTTGAACGAGCTTTCGGGGTGCTCCAAGCTCGATGGGTAATTATTAGAGGTCCAGCTCGATTTTGGTCTAAAAAAACTACGATTTATTATGTTAACGTGCATAATTTTACACAATATGATTGTTGAGGATGAGGGGGATATGGCTACAAATTTTCCCAACGATGAAGGTGATGAGCTTGCACAATCCGTTCAAGGCCCAAATCCTGAATTTCAAGATTTTCTTCGAAGAAATTCCAAACTACGTAATAGCGATATGCATCACCAACTTCGGGCCAACTTGGTCGAGCATATATGGGCACGCTACAACAACAATTAATGAATTAGCGTTTTAATTTGAATGTTGTACTTTTTAATTGCACTCAATAATTTTTTTATTTTCAAAATTTATGAATAAAATATTTTATTTTGATTTTCGTGTTTTTATTAAAATTAGTGTATAATGAACTACTACATTTATTGTAATATTATTGATAAATAATATCATAATTCATATATTTTAATTATTTATAGTATAAAGTAAAATGTAAATAAAATAGAATATGGGACCCATAAAAATTGTATTGAATATATATGGATAGATGAATGAATGGAGGAGTTTGTTTAAAAAATTAAGTGTTTAAAAAAGGATGATGTGAAGATGATTTGGAGGAGAGAGAATAGTTGGATGTATGAATTTTCACTCAACCATTGTTGATGCCCTAATAGTTCTTATTTATTCAATTTCTTATGTAAAATGAATTAAATTAATTTTTATTTCATGATCTTCAATTTAATTTATATATTGCATCTATCAAAAAGATCAAATCTTAACGAAGTGGAAGGAATGGAAAATTATTCAAATTAAGAGCAAAAGCTGGTTGCTTTTTCTTTCTGGATCTCCTGTTGCTAAAGATGCAGGAGGAAAAGAGAAAAGGGCACGTTCAGGATTGACTTGATCTCTATGAATATATGATATAAAATGTGTATTTTTTTTTTTTAATTTGATATTTTAGATTAAATTTAATAAATAATGAATTGAATTATTGTGGTGGGCTTATGTTGCAACATGTTAAAATTAATCCAATAATTATTTTAATAAAAAATACAATTTTTTTATCACTGAATAAATAAGGACATTTTTATAATAAGATCATTCAATTTATATTATTATGTCTTAATACCTTTTTGATGCATTGTGTGGTGATTTACATATTTTTGTATTCATTTCAGTATTTAAAATTAATTAAATTATTTGTAGTGAGTATGAGTTCTAAAAACAATTAATCAATTTTTTAGAAGATAAAAATAATAGATTATTATAAAAATCTTAATTTAAAATTATTTAATATTTACCAGAAATTACTCTATAAATAATTGTTTATTTATAAATAATTAGTAAAATCACTATATGTGCATCGCACAAGAAAAATATTAATTTAAACAATAATACGTGCGTCTAATATGAAAAAAAATGTCATTAAAGGATGGTTGATAAATTTCAATAAGTGATAGTCAACTAGAAGTTGAAGAAAAAAAAATTAACAAAATAATATTTTTGTAAAATACTAGGAATTTAAGAAATATTATTGGTTGTGTCCTCTTCAAATTTCTTGTATGCAATTAATTGTTTTGTCCTCTCTCATGAATCATCTCTCTAATGGCATGTAACTTCTAAATAATGATGTGATTATCAATTCACACCATATATTCGTACAAATTAAAAAAATTGTGTTGAAAAGAAATATTTTTTTTCAATGAATGTTAATTTAAATTCACCCACAAAAACCTAATACCAAGAAGTGACTTCTCCTAAGTGAAACTAAAGTTGCTTGATGGTCTAGTGAAGGTTGACAAGGTTTACATAAATTTAGAAGGAAGAGACATACATCAAATCATATTTACTAAAACAATTCGCAATATAGTCTCGATCGAATATTTAAACGAAGATGTGGTAGAAGAGGTACTTTAATGTGAAGAGTTGGGAATTTCCTCTGAGGAATTTTTGTTTGACTCTGATCATTTCCAATTTTATTGAAATACAAAGTATTTTTACAATTTATCATATCCTAATCTTTTACAGAATACAAATTCAGTAGGACAAACTCATTAACTAAAACCATTCAAAAGTTGGAGATAATTAGGGTTACCATGTAGAATGTTGGAGGAGTTTCTTCTCAGAAAATATGTGTTAGCACAGTTGCAACAGTGTCAAATGAATTTGGTCGAAACCGATAAAGAATGAAAATGGCAATACTTGAGCAGACCTAACTTCACCTTAATCGCACCAAATACATTACACGTCGTGTCAATTCAACCACACATTCACATACAAAGTAACGTGGATATGAGTAAAATATGCATTCAGAACCACAGCAAGGATATGATCTCTGCTCATTTACTACTTTTGCCACATATCATTTCCGATATGTTGGCAACAATTATGATCACATACTAATTTATTATAAAAAGACTAATATATTTTTTTAAATAAAAATCTCAAAACTTTATTTTATATATAATTTTATTAAATATCAAAATGTATCATAGTTATGTTTAAGGAAAATATTATATATTTAAAATTTTAAACTTTTGAAAATTGCGGTGAAAAAACATCTCATTCGCTGCCAAATCTTCTAACTCTCTTCTCCCTCTCCCTCTCTCTCTCTCTCTCTCTCTCTCTCTCTCTCTATATATATATATATATATATTTATTTATGTGAACACAAGCCCAAGACTTGAGATGCAGCCCAAGCGACCGTGTAGATGGGCTCAGGTCATAAGAAGGTGTTCAGTAAGTAAAATAAATTTTGAACGGTTCAGTGTTGATACAGCTGAAATACATCAAATAATACGTGCAGCAACCATTAACTTCGCTCTTACAATTTACGGTGTTTTGAATACCCTAAAATTCCGGAGCAGAATGAAAAATGGAGCCCTACAGAAAAAACATGTACTGGTCGGAAAGAAGACAGCCGATGAAATTTCATATTCATCCGCTTGTAATGACGATTTGCCAGTTTGAGGTGATTTTCAGATTGTAATCCTGAGAAGAAGAAAAAAAAATGACACTCGGTCAAAAATAAGAAGTTAATTGCCGACATCCCAGCTTATATCGTAAGTCAATCACAAATGGGAACATATATGATATCTGGTACTGGCATTACCTCATCGCTTCGAAAATTGAGGGCGCTTTCTAGCTTTCCTCAATCCAGGCTTCTTCCTCTCCACTACTCTCGAGTCCCTAGTCAGAAGACCTTCTTGCTTCAAAGGTGCTCTGTGGCTGTCACTCACCTTCAGCAAGGCCCGAGCAACACCAAGGGAAATTGCTTGAGCCTGACCTGAAAGCCCACCTCCATGCGCCTTCACAAACACATCATAGCTACCCTCGTAGCCTAGAGTTACCAATGGAGTTTTAACATACTGAAGCCATAGAGGATTGCCTTGGAGGTATTCCTAGAGAAATCAGCAGCAATAAAACATTATATGATAAAAATGAAGAAAATAAATTCGGGTTTAGTCAGTTAAATATTTGAGGAGTATTCTTTCTTAGTCACTTGTGAACGAGATTAGTCATTTCAATCCACCAACTTAGGTTTCATTCTTTTCTAGCCAGAAATAGTTATTGTGTATAGTTTTTTCAATCAGCTGTTTTGTTTCATTCTTCTTGCTTTTCTTGCTAAGCGCCATTTTTTCATCACATTCGACTCTGCGTTCTACGTTAGTCGAAATCTACCAGTTAGGATGTGTACAGATTGATCAATACACCCAACTCTGAATCCTCCCATCAGTCATGAAGAAGCATTCTCCATGTGGAATTACTGAATACTCCTAAACAGAATACCAATTTGACCGACTTCAAAACAATCTAACCTCCATCTCCATCTTATTTTTCACATCTCCCATTGTCATACTTTACCAACCACTTATATCATAATCTTTACATGGGGCAGCACAAGAATATCATCCATTTTTGCAGGTATTCACAAGTAAGAACAGAAATTGTCTGATTAGGCTTTCGTCCAAAACACATCTCAAACTACAGTAGCTGTACAAAATTCAGCATACTTTGCATACAGCACACATCTCATTATATGTTCTCTAAACCTGGATAATGTTTCCATGGCGCCGTTAGCACAAATTCAATTGGATATCCTCCCTTTTACATTTTCGACTTTTGTAAACTAATTAATATATTACATTCGTTGACCTATATGTTCTGCGGGTCTGCATTACTGCTGCTATCACTCAATTACAAAATGTCCATAAACATTAAAGCAAAGGTACGTTGGAGCCTGGAAACAAGGATTACCTTAGCATCGCGGTAGTTAATGATGATTTTCCCAGAGCCTTCCTGAAGAACAACCCTAGCAATGGCGCATTTCCGGCGGCCCGTGCCAATTATGTTTTGCGCAGCAAATCCACCAGGAAGCCTAGACTTGACCAGCTTCTTCAAGTCTGCTGTTTCGATATCCGGGTCGGCGACGGCGGAGGAGGCGGCGACAATGAGGGCTGGGAATTTGGGGGCAGCGGATTTCAGACAGAGGGGCTTTGATGGTGAGAAAGACAGGGAGTGAAGGGGTTTTTGAGAAATTTGGGAGGAGAATGAGAGGGAAGATAAGTATGAGGTGAGAGCAGAGATAGAGGAGGTAGCCATCGCCATCGATGGATTTTCGCTTCGGAGGGGGTGTGGTAAGCGAGAGTTGGACCTTGTAGTGTTAAACAGATAATGTGTCTGAATTGACCAACATACCCTCCATATTACAGAAAATATACTTAGTGCGACTATCAAAATATCTAAACATACTCCATAATATGACAAATTTAGACATAAATAAGTTGACTAAAATATATTTATATATGTATATATTTAAAAGTAATTTAATTTTATTCTTTTTTTCTTATTCTCAACTGCAGCACTATCAATTCTGAATTACACTAGAAATAGAAAGTTTTACAGATTCATTCATGACTTTTTTGAGGCTCGATTCCAAATTTGAAGTATTTCACCGCGAAAGCCAAACTTGATAAGTTACACACATTTAACGCTATCTTCTAAAGGCCATTTCCCAGACTTAAATTTGTTATGAATTGTGTGTACAAGGGTTTTTATATATATATATATATATATGTATATAATTTGGAATTTGTTTTGTGGACTTGGAAGAGTTAGATATTGTCAGTATTACATTTATCCCACCATTATCCTTGGCACATAGAATCTGAAATAGAAATTTGCAAATGTTGGAAAATGTTTTTCAGCATCACAGAGATGGTATTTAGATTTGAACAAGCAACACAAATCTGAACAAAGTTTCCACGATTTCCTCTTCATCGTCAGTCTTTGGGTTCTTAGACGTATACATGGCCATAGCTTGCAACAAAGTGTCAACGCCATTCATCTGACCAAACCTCTTCTAATTTGTGGTACTGTTCTACAATAAAATAGCGAGAATTTGAGAAGCATATATATAGTGCTAGAATGTGATGGAATTATTTCATAAGAAACATATTTTTTCCTACTAATCTTCTTGTGGTATACTAATATTTTCTAGAAAATATTAATCTGAAGAGAGAAAGTACAGGTTAAAAGGGAGATGCATTTATGATAAATTAAATGATAGAGAAATTGCGGACAGAAAAACTTTTTTGGGATGTTTCTGGGAAGGATGGAAATTTTTTCTATTTTGATATGTGAATTTGTGCTGTAAATTTTGGGTTTTTGTTTTTTATGTTTTATTTTTTAAAAAATGATATAATAAGTATAAATTGGGTATATTTAGTAAAAAGAAGAGAATTATTAATTTTACCTAAAGTGTATTTAGACTCCGGGGTATGAATAGTCGCACCCTATTAATTATTACAAAACGGATCACCTCCTACCGTACCGGACTATTCTTTTTGCCCAATAATAACTTGGAGTGGTGCAAGTATAATATTATTAAATTAAAGTAAATATATAATATTAATATTTTTTAAATATATATATATGTTTAATAATTTGTATATTAAGTATTATTATGATAAGAATATGAATGTTATTTATAAAATTATATATATATATAACAAATAAATATATATATATAACAAATAAAATAGAATAAATTTACCTAACTTTTTCTAAAGTTATAGAAATTCTCATGTTAAATAAATAAGAAAACAGTGTCATTTATTTCTTTTCAATTTGCAATTTTGGGACAAAAGAAAATTGTTAGATCAGAATCCATCCGTGTATGTTGTGTTCAATATGAATTCGAACTATAATTGAAATATGCAGAAATGAAACAATAATTACAAAAATTACGACGAAAAATCTTTTCTTCCTCTCAAATCTCTATATTAGAAAAGTGTTTGTTCCCACAATTGTACAGTTTGAACTTACACATCATTAGACTCCCTGTAATACTAGCCAACCCTATATCATCTCTTTTAATATATTGCTTTATCATGTAGTCCCCTAAATGGATCTAGCTGTCGACTTTTGTACGACTGTAATTTGAGTTCTTTCGAGTCCAGTAGGTTGTACTCTCCTCAGCATAGTGCAAACCAACTAGTGATTCAATGACAGTTCTCATATCGTTGGAACTGTACTACAATACGCTCTCAAATAAAACTAATCTCTCTCTCTCTCTCTCTGCAGAAGCTAGTGAATATAATGTAACAGAGATCATCGACAGCCTCCACATAAGACTCTTATCTATAGACACGAAGGTCCTCTGATCCTTGAAATCTTCATAATCTTCATTCCATGTAAACCATGATCATATCTTCACCGGCTGGCCTCTTTTTCTCCAAAAAATGGATTTGTGTAAATCATTTTCGTAATAGCTAGATCCTTATGAATTTCTTCCTTGTATGATTGGATCTCCTCATACATATATCTCTTAATTTGGGTTGATCTTGCATTTATTCCATCCGATTATGCTACTTCTCGTCCTACGATCTCTTTCAATCTTTTTCTGTACAACTTACATAGATTATCATATTTAAATTAAAATTTTTGATATATGCCAAAACGCTTACCTTATCAAAATTAATTATATATAAATCAACTAAAAGTAATAGACTAATGCATAGATAAGAATAAAGTTATGGATATAAGTAAAAGTAATATTAAATTTATGATATTTTAAAGTTGCATATGCGCAAAGTCATACAATATTATCAAGCATTTGGTGCATCTCAGTAGTAGATCATTAACTAGCTATTTTTCCTATCAAATATCTGTGTATATGTATAATAATTATAAACAATAGTATAGATTCAATATCAATTAAATGGCTTGATTTTGAAACTTATTTGATGTCATATAATTCTAAAATATCTACTAAAAATTTGCTAAAATAATTAATAAATATAATAGCTATTAGTAGAAAGAAAATGAGCAAGAAAAATAGTGGGGTACTAAAAATAGCTAGTACTTTTGTTATTATATATACTAGTATGTCTCCCGTGCGATGCACGGATAATTATTTTTAATTAATTACTTAATAAAATAAAATTTAAATAAAATATTAGTAACTATTTCTATACAAATATTAAACAAACTCGCTGTTGTTCCATATCTTTTTTACTCATGTGAACAACCATAATAGTCAAATAAATTACAAAATATAAAACAATATGAATATCTAAATAACACAAACTTATTAAAAGAAATTAAATAACGTTAATAGAAAAAAGTTTTTGGTTATTTAAGTTATCTCATTGTAATTAAAATAATAATTGATTAATTTTATATAATAATCATGTTTCTACTTATGTTGGTATAAATATAGATTTACTTATTATATGGATTTACTTATTTAATAAATTTAAGAAAAAATAAATAAATTGATTAATAATATTTAAAAAAATTTAAGTTATATAATAATCTTATTATAAGAGAATTATTTAATTAATCTTTATGTACAACTCAAAACAAATATAATTAGCCCAACCAAGTCTAATAATAAAATCTAACCTGGAGAAATAATTGGAATATTTGAATTTAATTTCTCAATGTAATATATATGAATAAGTGTCAAATTAAAAATTGACAAATTTGACATATTTTACGTTCAAAACAGTTGAAAATGAAAAAAAAAAAAGTATTAGTAATTAAAAAATAAAATAAAAAAACATGTTAAACGTAACAAAGTAAAAAAACATATTAGAGTATATTCATTATTGGATGACAAAAACATCACATTTATTTTTTAGATTTTAAGAAACATTGAAATAATTATACACATGCTCACACCCAAAAAGAGCCTTATTTATTTTTAGCAATAAGGTGAGGCGGGAAAATGAAATTCTTTCTAAATTTAGAGGGTTTTTCTTTTATATAAGTAAAGATATCTATATTTATATAAAAAATTAGAAGTCACCCTAAAAATAACAACAATTTTTCCCGCCTAAATTGATTTCTAAATATGAAAAATATCTAAATTTCGAAAAAAGAGAAACTCGGCACAATTATAATGTTAGAAATAATATTATTTTTACATTCATTACACCAAATAAATATTTTCATAACCAATAAATTATGAAGATTACAATACAACAATTTTGTCAAACTTCTATTTAGAATCATAATATTTCTATATTAAAAAAATTTATTTTCTTTGAATCATGATCTTCATATATTTCTTTGACATCATTGTATTTATTATTTTTATTGATTCTATGATATATATATATATATTAGTACCTCTATAATTCAAATTTATAGCATTTTTTCGTCGTAACTTTCTTACTAAATTTGATTATTTTTATTTCTTACGTGGAATAAATAATATAATTAATTTTAAGTAGCCAATAAACTATCACTATCTATTTGTATATATAAAAAGAGAAGTATAGTCTAGAAAATATTAATTTTTCCTATATAAACTACTTTCTAAATTGTGGTATTTATTTTTCTCTATATCTACATCAATATTTGTATGTATATAAGATAAGTGTTAATGATCATGTGTCCATCAATGGACACCAATTTATATGTCCACCACTTATGTGGCATGCCACATCAACAAAAAAATCCATCATATTATATTTTTTTCCTTTTTTTATCCTCCTTATTTTTTTTATTTTTGATTTTCAACCCCATCTTATTAATTAAAAAAATAGGTTTATTAATTTTAAGAAAATGAAACTTATTTAACTGCAAATACGAGTTTATTCAACCAACCTACTCTTCGTTTCATCAAAAGAATTCAATTTATCAAATTGAATTAACTTCAAGTAATGAAAGTGCTGATGCTTGGATATATATCAAATACGCATTGCTGCCGACATATTTAAGAATATTAATTTTAAACTATTTTTTAAGAAAAAGTAAATGTTATTATAAAATTGTTGTTTTGTTTTGAATTCTGAAACTTCAAAAATATAGTGTCTGACATTGCAAAGCATGTGATTTATTTTATGTGAGAATTATATTGAAATAATTGAACATCTTTTGGTGTGGAATTATGTTGAAACGTGGAGTGTATCGGTTGATTAAAACCACAGTTGAAGTTAAATAAGTTTTATTTTTACAATTAATAAAATCTAATTTTTAATTAATAAGATAGGGTTGAAAAAAAAATAAATAAATATGGGAATATATATATATATAAACAAAAGTCGTCCTATAAATAGCAGCAGCAATTTTTCCCGTCTAAATTGATTTCTAAATCTAAAAAATGCCTAATTTAAAATATAAAATAAATCTGCACAATTATAATTTTATAAATAATATTCCTTTTACATTCATTAAACCAAATAAATATTTCCATAAACAATAAATTATGAAGATTACAATAAAAAAAAATTCGCTAAACTTCTATTTAGAACCATAATCTTTCTATATTAAAAGATTTGATTTTCTTTGAATCATGATCTTCATATATTTATGTGACACCATCGTATTTATTATTTTTATTGATTCTAATATATATATATATATATAATATCAGTACTCATATAAATAAAATTTATAGCATTTTTCCATTGTTACTTTCTTACTAAATTTGGTTATTATTATTTCTTATGTGAAATATATGATATAATTAATTTAAGTAGTCTTATAGACTACCACTATTTGTATGTATATATAAAAGAGAAGTATCGCCTAGAAAACATTAAATTTTCCTATATAAATACTTTCTAATTATTGTATTTATTTTTCTATATATATATATATATCAATATCTATTTATATATACGAAATAATAATACAATTTGATTAACAAAAGCCACGATTTTCAATGTTGAAATTACACTTATCATTTTCAAGATATAATAAAATTATGTTGTATTATTATTACCTATAAAAATATATTTATTTTATTATCCTTTTTTTTTAACTAAAATATCTAAAAGCTTATAATTTTTTTGTTTCGACTCTATTTTTTATAAAAAATAAATGTAATTAATTCCATTTTAAAAATTTTTAAGTAGACATCCATATTGCATATATACATATATAGATATTGATATAAACTTAATTATTATATATAAAATACTTTTTCTTAAGTTTATTGTTATATTTTTTTTTATTTAACTAAAATAATTAAGTAGATATGAACAAATCTTCTCTAAATATCGAAGCAAGAAATCAATCTTATAAGATTATATATATCTTTTGATATTGTCTATCTAAAGACATAACAAAATACAAAAATAAATACCCTATGGTGGTAATTATTTAGTTCTTAACTAATATTTTTTGTTAAAAAAATTAAGATTTACGTGTTTAGTAAAATTGAAGAATATGATTATAATTTTTAATTATTTGACAATACTTGCTCTTTTTTAGTATTATAATGTTAATGTATATTTATTTATTTATTTTATCATTGATATATTGTTTCAGCATATGGATATTTTGTGAAATGTTTTATTTTATCAGTGAATTTTTAAAAAAATTCTAATATTTTAGAAATATTCCACTAAAAATTCCTCTATGTGAATATATATTTATATATATAAATATTTTTTTTTGTCAAACATAACACAAGAAAATAATTTTTTTCAAACCAATGCTTTTTCATAATCATAAAAACTATTATACAATATTTTTATATGCTTACTATAAATATATGTATTTATGTTGTGGTGAAAATATTAGATTCACTCAATCTTTAAAATATAATAAATTCATATACGTATATGTAGAGGATGGGGTGGGGCGAGGTGAATAAAATTATTGTATCATATTTATAATTGTAATAATTTTTACCGATAATTGAGGTTAACTATTGAATATACTTCGATTAGAAAATAAAAGAGAGAGAGAGAGAGAGAGAGAGAGTGATAAGAGAGAAATACATATATATATGTAATATAATACTTGAATATAATAATATTATATAACTAAATTACATTAGAAATATTCACACATTGTTCGTGCATCGCAGGGGAGCTTAACTAGTATGTGTATATATACACACACACACACACTTAAAGGGGCACCTCACATTTTATCTAAACAAACACTATGATTGTGTTTGAAGAAGGCTAGAGGATTTCATAGCACATGCAACTTTAGCTTAGAAACTTTGTACAATTAAATACATAATAAAAAACATGAGGTTCGTTTTAAATTGTTATAGGATAAATGGTTACTATAAATGTTAAATCAATAGGTTTAGTGGAGTTCTATTTGTATTATTTTTTAATGAAAAATAGGAATTTGTGGATTTATTAATTTAGATTATATATATTATATGTTATATATGTAATGAATTGAATGTATAAATAACATCATAAACAATATATTATATATATGAATAACATAATATTATATATAAATAAAATATTTAAGACAAACAAATAACATATAAATAAAATGTAAATAATATATTAAAAAAATGAATTATATAAGTGTATTATTATATTTATATATTCCTTATATATGCAATATATAAAATAATATATAAAAATAATAAATAGAATATAAAAATCATAAATTAAATAAATATATTATTATATTTATATATTCGTAATATACAAGATATATATTAATGATAAATAATATAAATGTACATAACATAAATATATTATCATATTAATAAACCCTTAATATACAAGAAAAAAAGATAGATATATAAATAATATGTAATCTTAAATAATACAAAAAAATTAAAAGTAATATATATTAAATATTACAAAAATTATATTTAATAATAAATTCATTATTATTGAAAACAATAATATTTTCTAAAAAACGTAAAAATTGGAAAAATAATAATTTTTAAAAGTAAAAAACCAAAAAAGAAATTATAATATGATAAAAATAAAAATAATAAATAATTATTTTCTTAAATTTTCCAAATAATATATAAATTGAATAATTGAAATTGTACATACTTTATGATATTAATAATCTTATTTGTTTATGAAAAATATTGTTATCAAACAATTTCTTATCTTTATTTTACATAAAATATTGTAAATAAAGAAATATATCACCATTAACTTAACAAAAAATATTTTTTATTTAAAAAATAATTTTTTTTTTTTTATATATGATAAATGAATGCCAAAATAAATATCTCAAAAAGATTTTTAATATGATATATTTATTATAAAAATCAATTTTGATCATAAAAGGTTGTAATTAATTAAAATTTTGGGAAGAAAATAGAAAAAAAAAATTTGAGCGGTTGACTTGGGAATGATGAGGGTAGTGAGAGGAAAAAAGAAGTAAAAACCACAATTCTTAAACAAACACGTGTTGCATTGTATCACAACTCACAACTAGTTGTTCCCAACTTAATCCAAACATACTTTATAAATTTAAATAATACAAAAAATATATTATTGAAAGATTAAAATATATTATTAATATAAAATAAAATTAAGAAATACAAAATTTCAAAACAAAATTGATTCAAGCTCTTATCTTCCACATTATTCGACCACTTTTTTTAATTTTTTCAGACTTTTAATTATTATATTTTAATTTTATTTTGTTTATACGAAATGTACAATTAAAATTGTGTGGAAATTTGAGAAAAATGGGAAATGCAAATAGTTCCCGCCGAAAATTAAATATTATATCCACAATTAAGAAAAAACATATTTTGTGATTTGGGTCTTTCAATTGAATAAAAATATTAGTACACAATCCAATCTAATTATATTTAATATAAAAAGAACCTATATAATCTATATATATATATATATCAAATAACATAAGTAACAGTTATTTTTAGTAGTCCATTAATTTTTCTACTCATTTTCTTTTTTCTAATAGCTATTATATTTATCTATTGTTTTAGCAGATCGTTAGTTAGATATTCTATGATTGTATGATATCTATAATATATTTGGGATTATATGATATCAAATAAATTCAAAAATTAAGGAACTGGATCGATATTGAAATTATAATTATATATAGATAGAGATTTCTTAGGGAAAATGCTCAGTTGATGATCTAGTTCTGATATGTGCCAAATGATTGATAATATTGTATGACTTTTGCTCATATGCGACTTTATAATATCATAAATTCCTTATATTTATAGTTAGATTATTATCCATGCATTGACCTATTACAGTTGAACTATATATATAATTACTTTCTTTCGTCTCAAAATTGTAAATTGATGGATACCATTTTCTTATTTTCTTTAACATGAGAATTTCTGCAACTTGAAAAAAATATAGGTAAATTTATTTTATTTTACTCATTACATATATATATATATATATATATATATAATTTTATATATAATATTTATATCTTTAACATAATCATGCTTCATACACAAATTATTGGACATAATTATATATATATATATATATATATTTTTTTAAATATTAGTGTCATGTATATCTTAAATTTAATGTATATTCTATAATAATATATATGTGCATCACACAGGATAACTTGCTAGTTATTAAGAAGACACATGTCAATCCACGATTTCAATATTTATTGCTTAAAACATATATTAAATAAGTTATATGTAAGAAAAAAGGAAAATGACTTCATGGATGTTAGAGAGGGGAGTTAATTAATCTCTTTTCTTTTTTCTTTTTTAACAAAAAATATATAATTCAAATATGTTTTTTAAGGTTAAATTCATTTTTGACATGTGATGTATCAACTTGATATTGTTTTTATGATCTTTAATTTGATACAAATATTGCATATGTCACAATGAAATATTATACTTACAAGATCTAATATAGATTTTTATGGATTGAAATATTTATTTTTATTTTGATATATATGGTAGATTTGAATAAATTGTGGATTAAATTTATGAATTTGAGCTACAATATAAAATATATAAAATAATTTTAATAAAAATAAAAATATTATACGATTTAAAGTATATAAATTAATTAGTTTACTTTAATATATTTTTACTAATTTTAAATATTTGTATTGAGTTTGAATAATTATAAATGGGTTAGATTATTTGTATGAGTTTGTATTGTATAATTCACTTCAGAATATCCTGCAAATTGTTCTTTGATAAAGAAACTTTTGAGAGAATGACAATGTATTATAACATTATAAAACTATATTCAATTTTCGTGAAATACTACATATTAGAAATGCTACTCAATATTTGATTTTATAAATAGAAAAATATTATAAATTACAAAGAAAAATAAACACACAAAATATGTTTATAAATATGATATTTTAAACTTTTTTGTGTATCTTTTTGTTTTTTTTTTTGTTTTTGTCAAACAAATACACACACATGAATTAAACACTATAAATATTATTTTGTATTTCTTACCCGACTTTATTTGCACCACAATCTCTTACTATGTTATATTATAATACGATCTAAATATTTTATCTTATAATATTACTTATGTATTTTATAATCCTTTATAATAATAATAATATAAGTATATTATAGAATATATATAGCGCACATCTGATAATTGTGTTAAGTCGAATATAAAGTTGTGCAAATCTTACATTTTTTTCTTTTCTCTCATGAAAGCTTATGTAAGCAGTTTTCATTCTTTTTGGTTTGGGTTATTTTGGTTGAAATTAGGTAAAACTAAAACATACATTAGGATTACATAATTGTATGAAAATTCAACTGCGGAAGCTTATTATATCAACCAAACTTGTTTAGAATTTTTGTATTCATTCATGTGATCAACCTAATCATATAAGCTGAAGAAGAATTGTGAAGAAATGGTCATTTATGATTGGAATGGGAGTTTCGTGAGTATATAAACAAGAAAAAATATCACGATTGGGATGGGATCAAGTGAGAAGAAGTTTACACAAGCTGGTTTGGTGGGAAGAAATAAATAATATTTATTAAATAATTTCTAGTCAGTTGTAATCTACAAGGATTGTCATAGAATTATGTAATCCTAATGTATGTTTTAGTTTTACCTAATTTCAACAAAATAACCCAAAACAAAAAGGAAATAATTTTATCTCCTTAACAACTCTATTAGAAATTGGTGCACTCTCTTATGAAGAAAATACAGTTATATTATTTCTATCAATTATGTAAAAATTAATTTCTTTTATTTTCAAATAAATAAAATTTAATTTGTCAAAGTTAGTGCCTTAGTTATGATCTTGTACATGAAATGTGAAATCATGAAAGAAAATTTGTACTAAAATTTACACCTCTGTATTCACTTGAAACTAAATGATTAATTGATATATATATATATATATATATATATTTGAAATTCAATTTTAAGTTTGAAGAAGGTTGTGTAGTTTTGTATACTGGGAAAGATTGCATATTATATTTGTATTTGCATTGAGCATATAGAGTGCTTTTTTTCTAGAGTTAATAATTATAATTTTAGGATGCATATTTACGTGCTTTAGCATGTTTCTGATTCTTGTAAAACTAAGAAGGGATGATTCTAGCAACGATGACATTTGTTCGTATCTGATCTGTTTAATTTCATGAGATTAGAATTGATTTTTCTGTGGCAAATGGTATTGATTGATTATGTTCTTATGAAGTTAGTTTTGTTGGAATCAACAATACAATCATTGTACATATGCATGATTTGATACAAGTAGGCCTTCTTGTGAGATTTGAGCCTTTGAGTGTGATCATAATTGAGAAACTCTATCTATTTCCATGTGTGTTGTCACACTTAGTTTGTTCATTCTAGAGCTTGCATGATTATACTTTTTGAAATCATTGTTTTGGATTTGTGTGTTATGGGCACATAGGTATCCCCATTTGACCCTTTTGTAATATCCCTTATTTTATTTTCTCTTATTAAGCCTCGTTGAACCTCGATCATTTTCTTGATTGCACGTTTGTTTGCCTTTTCTAATTTTTGTAGTTTGAACCCTCCTTTCGAACAAAGATATTTGTGAATTACATGCGTGTAGAGTTGGATACACGAACCCAAAGGAAGAAAAATTGATGGATTGCAATTATATTATAAGGAGGCCATCTCTATTTGTTGCCCATTTTATCACCAAGGTTGCGGCTAAAAGAAAAACAAAGGAAGAACAATTGAACAGAGATGATACGAGTACTTGAGACATTGGTGTTTGGAAGTTAGGTAATTTGAAAAGCATTTGCTAATGAAAAAAGAAATAAAGCTGTGGGAGAATCCATTTGCTATACTTGGAATTTATGAATATTCTTGTCATTTTTATTCTAAATCTCTCGGTTTCTTTATCCTACCCGACCCATAGCCATATTACGATCAATAAAGACCCTTTAATTTCACACAAAGCTCAATTAACAAATGATGAAAATTAGATATACGAGCAAACCTATGGTAATTACACATTTTATTGTGATTTGAGTGGTTTCTGAGTTAATCACCCGAATATACACTTGAGTGAACTGGATTATCCATTATGCATGCATTGAATCATTGCATATGAAATGTTGATTTAATAGTTATGTAACAATGAAGCACTTTGAAAAACAAATTCTTTATCAACACTTGTCGGTTTGAATTAATTTCATCTCATGGAAATTATATGATTTTTTTAGTATGAGCATAAAATTTCAAACATTATAAACTTAGAAAGATATTTTGGATAGAAAAATATAATTTTCTATTTTTAGTTGTGGTTCTCTTATATTATATACTAGTATTTCTCTCGTGCGTTGCACGATTTATGATATAATAATGTAATAAGTTATTATAAAAATAGTAATATATAATATTTTTAAATTAAATACATTATTATATCAAATATTTTTTTAAAATAAAAAATCTCACAATATAAATATCAAATTGCAGCTAATGAAAAGATGATTAAATTTGATATATTTCTCAAAAAAATTGAGTTGACATGAAAAAGTTATAAGCCATTAAAAATTAAAGTAAGAAGAAAATATGATTGGATATGAGAGTTTCTAAAAATATAAAGGTAATTTTGACGAGAAAATACTACTTTCTATTTTTTTGTGGTTTTGTTATTATATATATTAGTATTTCTCACATGCGTTACACAACATATAATATGATAATGTATATTATACAAGTAGTAATATATAATTTTTTAAATAAAATACATAATTATATAAAATATTTTTAATAAAAGCATGTTTAAAATAAAAAATTCACAATATAAAAATATATTAAATATACCACAATTATTCTATGAAAAATATTTTATATTTAAAAATTAATATTCTATTTTTATATATGAAATATGGATATCAAATTGAAAATCATGAAAAACTAATTAATTTGATATATTTTTCATAAAAGAAAAAAGGAGTTGACATGAAAAAGTTATTAGCCTTTGAAAATTAAAGTGAAAAAGCTTAGAAAAAATTAAAGTGAAAAAGTTTAGAAAAAATTATGATTAAATATCAGACTTTCTACAAATAAAAAGGTATTTTTGGCAGAAAAATGTTACTTTCTATTTTATACATGAATTAATATTTCTCTTGTGCGTAGCATGGTTTATAAATATGATAATACAAGAAGTTATTATAAAATTAGTAATATATAAATTTTTAAATTAAATACATAATTATATAAAAATATATTTTTTTAATAAAAACTTGTTTAAAATAAAAATATCTCATATTATAAAAATATATTAAATATTTAAATATACTACAATTAATCTATATTTCATATTTTAAAATGAATATGTTATTTTTATATATGCAATATAGATATCAAATTGAAGATCATGAAAAAGTGATTAATATGATATATTTTCAATAAAAATAGAGTTAAGATAAAAAAAAGTTATAAGCCTCTGTAATTACATTAAAAAGGCAAAAAAATAAAAAATCTGATTTGATATTAGACTTTTTAAACTAGTAAAGTAATTTGGGCGGAAAAATGTTATTTTCTACTTTAGCTGTGGTTTTGTTATTATTATTATTATTATTATTATTATTATTATTATTATTATTATTATTATTATTATTATTATATATATATAGATTATAATTACATAAATAATATTATATGAAAAAAATAAATCTTACGATAATATAACATAGTAAGAGATTGTGGAGCAAATAAGTGTATAAGAAATACAAAATACTACAAAATTTATAGTGTTTATACATAATATGAAGTACAAACAAAGTAAGGGTACATACAAAACATATTTATAGTGTTTAATTCATGTGTATGTGTGTTTATTTATTTATTTATTTATTTTTTTGTCTAAAACAGTTTAAAATATCATATTTATAAACAAATATTGTGTGTTCATTTTCATTGTATTTATAATTTTTTTCTGTTTATAAAATTAAATATTGAGTAACATTTTTAATATTTAGTATTTCACTCAAATTGAATATAGGTTTGTATTGTTATGATACATTATCATTCTCTCAAAAATAAATTATCAAATAATAACTTGTAGGATATTTTGAAGTGGATTATACAATACAAACTCAATACAAATAATCTAACCTATTATAATTACTCAAACTCAATACAAATAATCTAACCCATTATAATTACTCAAACTCAAGAAAAATATTTAAAATTAGTAAAAATATATTAAAGCGATAGTTAGTTATATACTTATAGTATAATATTTTTACTTTTATTAAAAAATATTCAATATATTTTATATTGTAGTTCAAATCCATAAATTTAATCCATTATTTATTCAAATTTAACATACATATCAAAATAAAAACAAATAATTCAATCCATAAAGAACTATATTCCATATTTTAAGTATAATATTTCACTTTGATATATGCAATATTTGTATCAAATTAAAGATCATACAACCAATATCAATTTAATACATCACATGTAAAAAATGAATTTAACCTTTAAAAAAACATATTTGGATTATATAATTTTTGTTATAAAATAAAAAAAAAAAAATTTGAAAAAAGGTTAATGAACTCCCCTCTCCAACATCCTTTGAAAACTAAAGTGAAAAAACAAAGAAAAAAATATGATGAATATGAGAATTTTTAAAAATAGAAAGATAATTTGGACGGGAATATAGTACTTTATATTTTTGGGTTATATATTTTATATATACTAGTATTTCTCTTGCGCGTTACACAATTTATAATATGATATTGTAATAAATTATTATAAAAATAGTAATATATAATTTTTAAAAATAATATACATAATTATATAAAATATCTTTTTAATAAACTTATTTAAAATAAAAAATCATAATATAAAAATATATTAAATATTAAAATATACCAGAATTATTCTATGAAAAATATTTTATATTTAAAAAATTAATTTTTTGTGTTTATATATATGCAATAGAGATATCAATTGAAAATTATGAAAAGATGATTAATTTGATATATTTTTCATAAAAAAAAAATAGTTTAACTGAAAAAGTTATAAGCTTTTGAAAATTAAAGTGAAAAAAAAAATCTAATTCAATATCAGACTTTCTAAAAATAGAAAGGATTGAGGGGAAAATGCTATTTTCTATTTTAGCTATAGTTCTGTTATTATATATACATATATATACATACGTACTTATATATTGCTAGGGTAATTTCATAATCCGTATTTGTTATGAAAATTATTCTCTTTTATAGCAACTAATGACATTGATCATTAGAATTAACACGATTCTAGGATAATTGAATCTGTTTTATGAATTCAATTACTAGCCTATCTTATTATCCTATTTGGTAAACGCATTTAACGAATTAAATTCAAGAATTGAACTGCTCGATTAAATAGGTCAATTAGAGAGTTTTTTCTAAATGGTTACACTTATGGGACAATCGAATCAAAAGAATTTCTTGTTGATGTAGGGGTGGAATTTTTAGTTCGAATTAACAATAATTCAAGATCATTATAAACTGAACATAGAAAAATAATTGAACCATGAACTAGATTTCTTTTTTATATGATTCTTTGCAATTGTTTTTATATATTGTCTTGATTTCTTGTTTGTTTGTTTATCGAAAATGTAGTTTGATAACAATTCAACCAACCCCCTTTATTTGTACTCATAAATTAATAGAAAAAGTGCACATAAAATTCAACCGTTCTCTGTGGGATAGACTATTGCTTTTGACTACTACAAAATAGTAGAGGAAAGCTAATAACAATTAATTAAGTTTGATGTGTCACGACAGCACAATCATTTAGCTATTTATAAATTGTAAGAATATGTGCCCTGGCAACCAACTATTAGGCTGACCTAAAAGATATAGTTAAAGTACATTCTTTATGAATATAAATAAAAGTATAAAACATTTCTTCATTATCGTATTTATTTGTGTGAATATTTTATATCATATTGAAATCCTATGATCTCGATAACTAGGAGACACAGTCATGTACGGGTTGTTAGTCATGGAATTTGTCTCAGTGGTTGAAATAAAAAATGTTTCAAGTCATAGAATTTACGAGATGGAATATCGTAGGATTCATATAGACTTTCATTGAGCGATACGTCACTTTGGGAGCAGTATCTTGTTCAATGGATATTGAAACACCACGTAGGCTAGTGGATTGTTCGTCCCAAATGATCACATTGAACTGATACGGCATTGGAACTCAAACTATTTGGTAGTCATAGTGACACTGGAAAAACCTAGGTTCCAATTTTTGTTGGTGCTTTAATTAGTCCTTAGATTGTACATATGCATGTGGTCCTACATGAGGGAAGTTGTATATCTGATAGGTCTTTAAACTTCTCTTGAGAGGCCATATGGGGACCGTTGGTTACTGTGGAACTATGTTTAAGATCAGTGTATTGACAACACATAATTCATTGCCCCACAAAATAATCTGTTGGGTTTGTTTCTCTATATTTCTTACACCTGTCGTACCTAATGAAGATATTGCGCAAGGCAACTGACCAAAACATAAGAGATGAGTTTCATTACGGGCCAACAAATCGACAGAGTCCGTGAGGATTATTATAGTTATTAATATCAATAATGGGTATGTCTTAAATGATCAAGCCTTAGACATTTATCGGAGAATTGAACGAAAGAATTGTATCTGCGCGGTAACTATGGATGAAAGGTTCACATATTGAATTCATCTTTTACCTATGAGTCCTTCTAGTAGTGTTTGCTAGACATAAATGAAAGGATATCTTAATACCTAAGATTGGAATATCCAAGAGTGATTGATTCATTGGATTAGTTGTTCTTAGATTAGGTAAAATGATGAACCTAAAAGGTCACATGCATAACATGATTCTAGTGCATTAGAATGGAGATAAATAATTAATTCATCATGGATGAATTAATTATTGAAGTAAATAATATTTGGTCTATAAATTAATTATTTGAGCTCAAGTAATTAATAAATCATAAAGAGAATTAATTATTGGGCTAATTTCATTTGTCGGACAAAAAATTAATTAGGCCCAAATAATCAAAAAATTAAATTAGTAATTGGCAAGTAGTCTTTTGGACTTATGAATTAATTCTAAGAATTTATTAAGCCCAAGAAGACCACTAAAGGCTATGTCTTCATGATATATTCAACACATAAAGTGTTGGACTCCTAAACTCATAAGGAACAGAACTCCTAAGCCTATAAGGAGAAATATGAGATCAATATAAAAATTAATCCCCAAGTGAGAACAAGATGATAAATCACACGATCGATAATCAAAAGAGAACGACTTCTTCTTCTTGATTTCATGCGCTCTCTCTCTCTCTCTCTCTCTCTCTCTCATGTATTGAGATTCCTGATTATATTTAAATTCTTGATTATTGACCTCGTTCTTCACATATATACGGGAATCAAGCTACATCGTGTATCTACGTATCAAGGTTCGGCGTGGATAAACATGAAAAGAAGGTCACGAACGTCCTTGATCAAACATGTTATCCGATAATCTGAAGAATTCCTACTAAGAATGTGAATTTCTTGGTATAATAACTAAACTCCCTTTTAATTACATATACGGGACTGTGCAAGTATAGGTATATATTGTAGAAATAATTTTTCTAATTGTTTTCTTTCGCTGCATATTTTGTATGATTTATGACGTATATATTTCAACAATAGATGAAATGTTGCTAACGTTGATCAAAATATGTTATCCACTTGTGCGACTAGGGCAATCTTGGATGACATGGTGACAAAGGATGGATAAAGTTTAAATAGTATCTTCATGAACAGTTGATTCATCCTTTAGACTTGCTCCATAAATGATACAAGTTTTGCACAATATCGCTAAGATGAATTTGATAAGTATGTGAATTTGATAAGTATGGATAGCTAGGAAGAAAGAACACCTTTGATTCTGGTGAGTAACGTCTGTTGACAAATAAATTGTATGTGTATAATTTACTTTTGAATAAAATAATTCACCATAAGCTTGTAATTTGTGTTGGCTTAAATTAAAAAAGAATGTAATTATTTGTAAATAAATAATACCAATTTATAACGTTCAAGCTCTAAGAATGTAATAATTGAATCTATAGACATTAGTTGCATTTTAGCAATTTTTGACAATATTATGGAACCAAAAAAATCTATCTATATTACTAATAGAGCCACACAAAGTGTACCAAATGATACGAAATTGAAGCTCCTCAATCCTATTATCCAATTAATTAATAAAAATTACATTTTCTTAATTTTCATCATATTTATATAAAAATAAATTAATTTAATCTTACATGTAGAAACATCAATCCACATTAATAGTGATTATATATATATATATATTATATAATAAAATCATATAATTTTGGTATGTACTTATCTATTTACTTGCAAGAATAACAATTAATGATTAATATATATTACATAGTAAGTTTGTCGTGTAAGTTTTTATGTCTTAATTAATAATTAAAATTGATGTGAATAACAAAAAAAATATAACCATCATATATTTTAGTAATTATATACATAAAAATTATGTAAAGGACATTAAGATATTTTAATACATACATTTTAATCAAAATACTAAAATTTGTACAAATTATTTACATTTGGACAACATAAATATTATGTCTACTAAAAAAAAAATAGTTCTAAATGATCCTAAATTTATAAGAGTAAGACACATTGAATTAAATTGATTAGTTGAAGAAATTACCGCTAATGAAGTAATAATTTGATTATTTTGTTTATTATAGTATAGGAGAATTTTATTTTATTACAAGTTTTATCCTTTTTTTTTTATTATTATTATTATTGTGAAGGTTTAACCTTTATATAGTAATAATAAATATTGATTTTGGTTGGATGATAAATGCACCCACCCGTCCATACAGATAATAGATTTTGATAAGACAATTTAATGAGGGGTGGTCCACATAGTAATCAAATACTGAACGCTACAAAAAACATTAGGTATAGTAATAGCAGGAGCTACAGTTTGATTAATTACTGCAATCAGTGGTTGGCAACTGCTCCACCCCATTTCCTTACGCGGCTTTCTGCTTCACTGGCCTGCAAATGGACAATTAAACTTTCTAATATATTTACAAATATATAATTTTGAGTAATTAAATATTTAAAAAAAGGAACACTTACTTCTTTATCCCAGTTTCTAGTTGAAACGATGACTACCAAGATTAGTGTCTGCATACAAATTCCTCCAATCATCCCACCCCATATTCCCTGCACACCACACAAAATTAAATAAATTACGACAAGAATTATGTAATAAAATAGTGAGGTCCACACATAAAATGCATTATTGTCAAAATAAAAACAATTAGTCTGAACTAATAGATGTACTCTCTTCCATTATTACAACTTGTGCCGGAATGTATAATAACTTGTCGCCGTCTTTTCAATTAGTAGACCACTTCGGGCAATCACGGTCGTACATGTACATGATGACATCATTAATATACACATAGCATCCATTAAAAAGCATTTAAAATTGAGATTCCAAAATTTATGGTAGACTAGTTTCGGGGGTTGTGAAAATTTTACCACTGCTTCAAGTTTAAGTACGAAGCCCAAGATTATCCCTAGTGGCAGTCCCACAATGTAATAGCAGCCAATGTTGATGTACGCCACAACAGATTGCCATCCAGCTCCAACCGCAACCCCTGACAAAGTAAAACCACAACCTCGTTGGTCTTCCATGTATAATCAGATATTTTCCCACAATCTCTCAAGGGAGCGCCAAAGTGGGTGTGCGTAAATATGTGAAATGTATAAATAAAATTTAAAGAAGAGTTCATACCAGACAAAACGGGTTGAAGGCCGTTTAGCAGAACAGTAAATGCAAGTAAAATTGATAATCTAGTAGTCTCCTTAGCTACTGCATCACTATTGGTGAAAAAATACGGGAAAGTATCTTTGGTTGCTAAAACCACAGCAAAACCTACTATGCCAATCAACACAGTTGTGATGGAAACCACCACAACCGAGAACTTTGCAGCTCTGGGATTGCCAGCTCCAAGTTCATTGGACACTCTCACACTGCAAACATTATTCAAGTTGGTTGTTGCCATCTCTTCGAACAAAATAATGTATAAAGTTGATATTGGAAGTAACTAACAACTTATTCACTTTTAGCGTGTGTGCAATGCTACAACATGTCACACATACGGGATGATTGAAACTTCACCTTATGGCAGCATTAAATCCAATTGAAATCATCGCATCCCATCCACTAATATTCATGCTGCAGAAATTTCGCAAAAGGAGTTAATCCAAATTCTTCATTGACTGACGTATTGTGTGACGCATATCCCGAAAATGACACCTTAGAAACTATCAATGATCTCTGGAAAGTGAAAAACTGCTCAAAGTAGAAACACAAGACAGAGAGAAATGAAGAAGACTTGGATATATAGCAAAAGAGGACATCCCTCTTTGTCAAAGACACAAGTTTTTCCTGACTTTCTCCATTAGACACAAAATAAGAAGATAATGAAATGAAAAGGACACCGCACCAGATAGACAGGGCATCCACCGGTATCACAGGGTTATCCAAGTGACCGGCTATTACTATTAATATCATCAAATACCAGAACTCCAAGCTGCAAAATCATTCCAAATGTGTAAATATTAATAAAGATAAGAAAATACTGATCAAGACTCATACGTATCCGGGGAGCTAATTTTTACCATAACATTATAGCAGAGGCCAAAGAAAGCTTCACAAAGCCATACAAATCTTGAAATGCCGACCATGAAAATCCACTCCAAGCACCATCAGATTTGGTATATACGATGTAGATGAATTGTGAAATGACAATGAGCCACCATGAGGCATTAAGAGCAATTGCCGCTCCCACCAATCCCCACCCAAGTTTCAAGATCATTAACCAGCTAAAGAATATATGCAGAACCAGCACCACAAGGGAAATCCAGGCCATTACCATGAGTTTCCGTTGCGATTGCAAGAACTTCTGTATCGGAAAATTTACAGCATATGCAAACATCTGTGGGATCATCCACAAGGCAAATTTACCTGCAAGAGAAACATTCAGTTAGGTTGCGTTTGGATTAAAGAGTTTGAAATTCATAGTAACAAATTCATTGATGGCTGTTTGAAATGATGGGGATTAGAAACACCCTAATTTGGAGAGATTTGGAATCCAATGAGTTCAAATACTCACAATTCAAATATTTCAATCCAAACTCAACCTTAACATTTATCAGCAAAATATTTAAATAAGTCCCCTGACTTGGAGTAAGACCAACCTGCAGCTCGAGAAATGTCATCAGATTCTCCAAAGAACATAAGGATTGGAGGAGCAAAGATGTAAATCGGAAGAAGGACACAGGCTGTGGCCAGCAAGATCACCCATGATCTTTGCATGTACACACCCAACATCCTAATCTGCCCTGCACCAAATGCTTGTCCACACAACGTCTCCAACGCACTTCCCATTCCCAACTGCATGTTTTTCGAATACACTTAGTACCTAGACTTTGGAATTGTAGCCGTCTACCATTCGAGAAAATATTGAATAATCAAGAAAATAGTATAGCTGCAATTTTTCACGACATAAGATCTTGCCAAAACATCAAGAAAAAATACAGGCTTTAATCTTTACTACCATTATTCCGCTTTAGTCGTGCTTTTAAGTTCCCTGAACTAGAGCAAAATTACAGTCCTGAACCAGGCTCAACTACCTAGGGCCCAATATAGTTCGATATGAGTATCAAAAGACTGAAAACAAGAGAGCGTTGCCCTCAATTTAGACCACAACAACAGAACATAGTCCATGCAGTTCTTCGGACAAAAATAATAATAAGAGAAAGGATAATTGATAAAATAATGCAATTTTACCATGACCCCGAACACAAGACCAGCAATCACAGAGTTCTCCACAGAGACAGCAGCCAGCTCGAGTTCTCCGACTTGACCCGCAAATGTCTGAGTAAATGCTCCTAGAGAATACTGACAGATGTATGTGAATATCGCCGGCCCAGAAAGCCTCCATAGTGTCTTCGATTCCGATCCAAACTCCTTGATGAAGGTCTGCCGTGGGTGGTGGTGCTTTTCAAGAAGCGATTCCGTCGCGCCGCCGTCCATGACCACAAAGCACTTGCTGTACAAGATAAAGTGGTAAATGAAAAAATGAAACGAAATATGAGAACCTTGGATTGGAAAACGGGACAAAAAGACTATTCTGGTCAATATTGCGTATTTTACCTCAAGAAAATATATGACGGCTGATAATCGTGTCGTGTTTGGACAAGACAAGTGAAGAAGATAGATGAGTTATAGATTGATGTCACCGGGACAGGCAAGGGAAGAGGAGAAGCTTTTAAGCGGGAGAAATCCGTGATTTTATTATTATTATTATTATTATTATTATTATTGTTAAGATGTGAAAACTAACCAATGATTAAAAATTAAAAATAAAATATTTTTTATCCATATTTATGGTTTATTAATGAATATCCTCTTTAATTTATTTATTTATTTATTTTTTATCAACTTTCTCTTGAATATGGTTTTCTCCTGCCTCTCTTTTTGCTTTCTCAATTATTTTTATATTTTTGTTCTCTTTCCATTCTCCTTCCTTTTGTTTCTATCTTCCTTTTCTATGGTATAAATTTTCTTGCTTTCTTTTTTTTTTCTTTGCCCATCTTTCATGATTGATTATGAAAGCAGAGCTTGGGATCATTGTGAAACTTGCTATTACGACTGAGAGTCATTTTAGTAAAAGCTTAGTAACTTAGTAAGGATATTTTAGTAATTGAGGGTATTATTATTATTATTATTACTATTATTATTATTATTATTATTATTATTATTATTATTATTATTATTATTATTATTATTATTATTATTATATAGAGAGGCTACATAGACTAATATACATAAATATTATTTTTCACTTTAAAATGAGTTTATTAATTTTAAAAACTATAATATCCAATCATGTGTTTTCTTTTTCTTTGTTTTTCAATTTAATTTTCAAAGTTCTATAACTTTTTTATTTTAATTTCACTTTTTGAAAAAATATATTAAATTAATAATTTTTTAATAATCTTTAGTTTGGTATCATATTGCACATATAATAATAAAATATTTATTTTTAAATATAAAATATATTTTTCATATATTAATTGTGATGTATTTTAATGTTTAATATATTTTTATATTGCTAGATATTTTTATTTGAAGTAGTTTTTATCAAATATATTGTATATAATTATTTATTTTATTTTAAAATTATATTACTATATTTATAAAGGTCTTTTATGTTATCATATTATAAATTGTGCAACGCACCAGATAAATGATAGTTACTATTATTAATTAGTATTTCTCTCAAGCGTTGCACGATTTGTAATATAATAATGTAAAAGTTATTATAAAAATATTAATATATTTTTTAAATAAAATTCATAAATATAGATAAAATATATTTTTAATAAAATAAATTTAAAATAAAAACATCTCACAATATAAAAATATATTTAATATTAAAATATACCACAATTAATCTTTGAAAAATATTTTATATTTAAAAATTAATATTTTATTTTTATATTGATGTTAAATTAAAAATTATGAAAAAATAATTAATTTGATATATATTTTCATAAAAAATAGAGTTGAGATGAAAAAGTTATAAGTCTTTTAATAATAAAGTGAAAAATTAAATATCGTAATTTTAAAAAATATAAAAAGATGATTTTGACGTAAAAAATAAGATTTTGTAAATTTTTTGCACTATACTGCTTTTGTATAGTTAATTTTTTAATTTATATTTTCACGTTTGCAGCGTTGTTAGATTAATGGTTAGGTGGGAAAGTGATTAGTTTGGGTGGTAAATAGAAGTTAGGTATGACAACTGCTACAGCTTAGGTAAGACTTAAGAGAAATATTATTATTATTATTTGTAATTAATTTTGTTGCATTTTGCATCATAAACCTAATTTATATAGGAATTTAGAAATTAATTAATGGGCGACCGCATCCCACAGCAACGTGCCTTTTTCATCCCCACTTTTTTAATGTTCATTTAATTGCCACGTCACAATGTCTCGTACAATTAATTGACATTTCCCCACTTGTGTCGGCGGAGTTGATTTATCTATCATCAAATAAATGACAAAAATATTGTTTTGTGGATTGTAATTTTTGTGAGAAGAAGTCAATTTTATAATTCTTTATTTTTTCATTATTTTTAGTGTTTTTTACAATTTTTCAGTTATAAGGGTTTTTTGTAATTTATGTTTTCTTTATTTGGTTCTAGTTTCAAGTTTTATAATTTTATATTTATTGTTTAGGATCATGATCTCATGTAAGAAGATATTTGTGATACAGTTATGTAAAAGACCTACTTCGAGGAAATTGTTCCCTTTTTATCTTTAAAATATCCTAGTATTTCTCTCTGAGATGTAAGATTGAATATATATATATATATATATATATATATATATATATATATATTTATATTAATAAATTTATTATAGAAAAGAAAATAAGATATTAATATGACAAATCAAAATTCTACGTTCTAAATTAATTAACTCTTATTTTAAACTTATTAACATTTATAGTCATTCTTCTTTCTTCTAACATATGCGAACAACCACTAATAGTTCAATCTTTTTAATTATTCAAATCAAAACAAATATCTAAATAACATCACTCATAAAAAAATATTAAGATAAAATAATAAATAAAATAAATTGATTAATCTTATTAGAATTTTTTTTCTTATTCAAATAATCTCAAATTTATTTATTTTTATTAAATAAATATTTGATTAATTTTATACAACTAATGGCATTTCCACTCATATTTATATATATATATATATATATTTATAAAATAAAATAAAGTATTAATCTTTTTAACATATTTAGTAATCTTATTTTGTAGAAATTGTTTAGCAAGTTTTATTTACAACTCAAACCAAATATCGATAATCTAATCAACAATAACTAATCAAATCTAACTCAAATAATAAAAATAAAAATTTTATCTTTTGAATCTAATATCTCATTTTAATATATATAATATGAATATTGAATAAAAAATTATAAAAAATGATTAATTTAATATATTATACATAAAAAATAGATTATAAATTAAAATTTATTTATATTTCAAAAATATAAATTTAACAGAACAAAACCTAAATAACTTCGAGATCCCATAATTAGGTAAAAAAAATTAAAATCAATATTTTACAATTTTATCATCCATTTTGCTTTTATATGTGTGTGTGTATATATATATAGAGTTTGGTTTAGTCTTTTTGGTGGGGGTGGAGGGGGGGGGGGGGTGAGTGTTTTTAGCATAATAAGTAAGAACGAATATTGTTTTGGACTCCAATTAGAGGATATTTACAGAAGAAAATGCAAAAGCAAGATGAGGACAAAATGAAGAAGAAATTTAGGATTTCTTAAAGCAGGCAGTATCCACCGCTAATGTCTTTGTCCACTACAATCACCCTTTTGTTTTTTCATTTCACATTTTTTGTGTTATTTCTCCATAGCCATGGATATTTTTTAATATCTTTGAAAATAAAATAAAATAAAATATTTTTATACTATAATTTAACATAATTAATGTTTATTTGTAATTTAAATTCAATTCAAATTAATAATTAAATACACAATAAATATTAAAATCTAACCCAAATAATCAACAACACAAAAAATTATATCTCTATTCATTTTAATATAAGTGATATAAGTGTAAAATTTAAGATCGTAAAAATAAGGTCAATTTAATATATTATATGTAAAAAATATCGTAGAAATAAAAAAGATTATTTGTAGTCTAATAAAGTGGAAAAAATATTTCACAAAAAAAAAAAAAAATCAACTAAGTAAAAGATGACACATCATTTTTCAATAATATTTTTATTTTTTAGAAATAAAGAGTAGGCCGCAAAACTATATTTAGACTTTGTATCACTTTAATTTGATTAGAATTATATTCTTAAGAGCAATTATCTACCTGCTAGTGTTGGGATATCTATCTCTATTATTATTTGAGCAACTAAATATGCTACATAACATAAAATTAAAGATCAATATTTCTATTAATCAATCAAATGTATGAATTTAGATAAATCATTATGCGATCACATCAAATAATTTTGGTATATTAATAATTTAACCATCCATACTTAAAATAATGATTATTTTTGGAATTTAAGTTGTGTATGGAAATGTTTATCACAATGCATTATAATAATAAAAAACAATTTAAATGCAAAAACAAAATATGAAAATGATGAAGATTTAAGAATTTTTTACTTTTATTTTTGGTCCATAATTATGCATTAAATAATGGGAAAAAAAACCTTTGCATGTTAACTTTTACAAATGCGTAAAATAATAAAATTTTCATGTACAAATATTTTCGTATATAGTTCATTCTTATATCAATTTATTTCATATTATATTAATCAATATTAACTATCATTTATTGTCAAACACAAACAATTTTATCTTCTTCTTTTTTTTTTTTTTTTCAGGTTTTCTAATATTAATTATTAATTATATCCACATATTATTATTATTTTTAATAATTTGTTTTAACAAAAAAAAACATACTTATTTAAAAATTATCTTTTAACAAGTCATGAAATTCACAAATTTTACACAACCAAAGTGAGTTCGTTTTTGGCAAAATATATTAGAGAATCTGACAATATTTTGGCTTGGTTATTTGCTATTGTGGAAAGTTTGAAATTTTGTCTCTTTCATGATATTTGCTATACATACATTTTATTAAGGGTAATACAAGGTTGGAAACGTGAATCACAAAAATAATCTATACACTGTATAATTTAATTTATGGTATTATTTATATAATATAAAAATATTATTTATTTACTTTACAATATTAATATTTATTTGTTATCTTAAAACAAACTTATTTTTCTCTTTCTTTTAATCTTAAAATAAAAAATATATTTCTAAAATTAACCTCTCATTTTATTAATCAAAGCCAAATAAAAATATCTAATCTCACCCAATAAGTTAAATACAATCGAATAAATACAAAATGTAGATGAAATTTCGTAATTTTGAAAAGGTTTAACTTCGAATAATTGAAGCCCATTCCAATTATTTTGCATACAATATAGACAAGTGCATCATAGAGGGAATATGTATGATTCTATTGCCTAGAAAGAGAAGGGTCATAACGCAGAGCACCAAATCTGATGACGAATTCAACAGCAACCCACACTCCAAGCATGAAATAATGCATGCCCACATTGCCAAAGGTGGCTGATTTAGCTTTCTCCAGAAAAATAAAGTTAGACAAGAAAAGAAACTAAAAGGAACGTGCATCGCTTTCTCTGACATCAGGATAACAGAATCGCATCAGATGCTGTCGAAGCCTACGGATCGAGATAAATGATTTCAGCAAATGGCGAAGCTCGTCGAAAGCGGAGCAACTCCTTCACTAACTCCCATCCGCTCTCCGCTGATGCGGGCTTTACAGTCATCCTTTCAAGAAGGGGCGCATTTGCAAGCAAGAAGTTGACAAAGTTCAGTTCTTGTCTTATCCCTGAAACTCCAACAATCTTAATAAGTCGCAGTTGATTTAAAGGAAAGCTCTGAAAATTATCCACAATCCTGGCAGCTGTTCTTGCACCGGCCTGCTCCTCTGGGCGAGCCTGTGCAATGATATGAAATACTAAGGCTTTGTTTGGTCGTTGAATAAGAAGGAAAAATATTTCTTGTCTTACAAGTATACCATCAAAATACCAAAACTTAATAATATGTTGAAAGAATACTCACCAACATCTCAAGCTCCTGAAGGTTGGGAGAACTTCTCAGAAGGCAAACCGCAGCCAGATTCTCTTCCATGTCATTGAAATTAATGCGAATTGAAAGAAAACTAAGATCCACACATGGTACAGGTAGCCTTCCCGGAATTGTTCCAGCAGCCAAATACTGGAGACAAACATTAAGGATATAGGAGAAAAGAGAATGAAAGACTGATAAGCTGAGATGAGTATTAGTATGCATATATATACCCTCATATATACCACTGAGTTAAGCGACAATTCTGAATTTGTGTAAAAAGATTGCGGTAGAATATTACATGTCTAGGGTATTTAAAGCTTTGTAATCGAATTCTAAAAATATGTGCCATTTTTTTTATTAATAATAAGAAACAAATTTTATTGATACAAAGAAAAGGTACATGGGATGAGAAATCCCTCACATTTGCTACAAGCATCAATTCAAGCATAGCTCCGATCTCGTGCGTTACATGAAAGGCTCTAAAATTCCTATGACTTGAAAATATATCCCATCAAGTAATGATGGCATAGGAAATCATACCTTCAAGAAAAAGCTCTGCACCTCAAGCCTTTGAATATGAGGTAGACAAGAAAAAAAATTGATCAAATTGCCAGTGCTGCCAAAAGCTAGATTTCGTTCAATTTCATTGTTCACATACAAACCAATAGAGACAACCGCCAAATGGGACGTATCCTGGAAACTGACATCTTCAAAAATGCCTCCAACATCAAAGAAAAGGAGGTTTGGAGCATGAATGTTAAGAAGAGTAAAACCATCAAAGTTCATCAATGTCAACCGCTCGAGTAGAGGGCAACTGGATATCATTTGCTCAAAGGCCAATTGGTCCATAGTGATGTGCTGAAGGTCAAGGCTCTTCAAGCTTCTAAAGCCATTGAAATATAATGGAGGCTTTAAAAGACAGTTGAAAAGTTCCAAATGAATCAACTTTTGACATGAGTACACAGAAGAAGGAAGCTTGTAGCGATGACCTTTCCATATTTCAAGTATAAATTCCTTAACAGAACCTCTTGATAGGAACAGAATCCATCTATCAATATCACTAACACCTTGAAGATCTCGATGGGAAAGCTTAAATTTATGTATAGGGCCAGTGTGAAGTAATAGGACATGGTCAACAATATTCACTAGTTTGGCTTTTACAAGGGTTTGATCTTGTGCAGACACTGAAACGGACTGATTATCAAAAACCAGACAAGGGAGGGTAACCCATTTGTATCTCCATTTGCTAGATAACACACTAGTTCGAACAGCGTCCCTCAGGGACAAATGTGACAAAATCTTGTCTATGATATGCCCTGGTAAGTTGCTAATTGTGTCCACTTCTTTTCTCACATTGCAAGGCACCTCCAATGATTCTCTTTGCTTCTGTAAATTAAGATAAGGCAAGCACAATAATAGTGTCAATAAAAGATAAAAAACTCTATGTCTGCATGGCACAAAATAAATTATCTAAATGTAGTTAAAAAGAGAGCAGGGATGAATTAGCTGTCGCAGCAACAAAGCTTTTTTAACTTAGTGAGTTTAGAAAAGTGATTACTTAAGGACAAAAGTTAGGGAAGTTGTACAAATATTTCTATTGAATCAAAAGCATATACAAGTAAAAACAACATAATAAGCCTTACTCCCACAATGTGGGGTCGTCCGTATGAATCATATCTCCCCATCAGTTGAGGCATGTGTTCTTATTTATTTTTAAGTATAATATCTTCTTTAATAGTTTCTTTATCGGTCTTCTTAGGTCTTCCTCTTCTCCTTTCAATATTACAATCAAAAGCATATAAAGAAATCAATTTATAACAATACAAATGGCTGCTGAAGTCTCCAGTGTTTTCTAACTCATAGGGGAAGAGGCTCTCAAGATGTTTATAACTCATCTATATTTGCACAGTGGAAATTAAGGTCACAAAAGCTGCAACTAGACAAACCTATGGGCTTTACAGATGGTCACCATGACAATATTCATTTTCCTTTCAATAATGTGTGATTCAACAGTAAGTTTCAAGAATCTTTCAGCAATGAATGGCATTTCATCACTTTGCCATTGCCTAATACCGTTCAAACCACAACTAAAATCATGCAGAAACCAATACCAAAGTCTCTTCTTGGTTTAAGTGGGGCTAATAGTTAGAAATAATTCCTGAACTCCCTATATCCTCATATATAGCATTTCTGTCATGTAAATATTGATAATTTTATTGATTTAACCCCTCAAAATGAGTTCAAGATTAGTTAGCCCACCCCCCAAGTAAATTTATCAAGCTCCAGCCTCAGCAATACAGGCACTAGGCACATGTCTATCTGTAGTTCATACGAATCAACATTTCAAAACTATAAAACACTGGCAGCCAGCAAAGATTCAAACTTACCATATTGCTCGATAAGAGAATTAGAATTGTTCAGCGAACCAAAGTGCTGAAGAAAACTGTTAAAACACCGGTCAGTATCTTACTTAGATGATCATGTTGGACACATCTGATTTATCAAGCACAGTAGCATGTGACTGACAATTGCTTTGCCTTCTCAGCAAGAAGACACAATGCCTGTTCATACTTTTTAGGTAAAAGATCAGATTAGGAGGAAAATGGGAGGAAAAGAATCATCTCTAATTTCCTTGTTTACATTAAATCCCTACAAAAATATCAGCAGCAGATAAGTATATTTTTTTCTCAGCATATGCATTGTCATAACAGACTGAAAACTGCTTCTTCAAAAGCAAAGTACAGTTTTTCCAAGTTTGAAACTTTTATAGACAAGAATGAAGCAGGTAGAGCATGTCAGATATCTCACAGACCAATTCATAACAATATCATATACTAAGAAGCTAATCTGATAAACATAACGAGCAAGGGCTCTTTTAATTCGTATGCTCTTACAAGAAACTAGGTGCTAATGCAAGTAATTGAACTTCTAGATTTTCTTTTAATAGTAGTTTCCAATTTTGAGAGAGTTATCTACAGCAGAAAACTATCAAACAAGGAAAAAATATTATAGGGGCCATCCCCAAGAGAATCTCAAGAAGAGTTGGGTTTTATTACTTCAATTCTCTTCCATATTTACTTACTATCATTTTGATCAGCAGCATCAAAATTCAGTAAAAACAAGGCAAAATGAAATTATAGAACCGACAATTTCACAGAATGAAAGAAATATATAGAAGCAGCGTCATTCACATCAATTTGAACACTTCAATTACACAGAACCCGTTGGAAGGGAATTGTGGTTAATTCAGCGTTTTCAAGTAAAAACCGGAGGAAAAGAAAACGAAATAAAATCAAAAGTTAGCACTTACTGAATTGAACAACACGCAGAGGAAAGTTAAGACATCCTTAAATTTTACATCATTGGAGAGGCCCAAACCAGAAAATTATGGGAAGAGACTGAAAATTTGAGGTCAGACAAACTGGTGAGTTGTTTCTTCAATTCGGTTCAGCCCAAGAAGTACCTTTTCGGTTCCCTGAAATTAGCAGCATTAGTAAAAGGTGTTCAAATATCTGACCCTTTTGAGGCAGAATAGAAGATCCTTCGAGTCATTTTGAAGTACGGAATTTTTTAGATATTTTTATTTTAAATAAATTTTTATTATTATATTTTATAATAAATTATTATATTATCCTATTATAAATTGTACAACCAATACTAGTAAGTATTAATAATTTTGTAATGTGGTGATTAGAGATTTTTTGTGTTAATTTTTTTAATAATATTTTTTATTTTATTTTCACACATCCTCTTAAGAAGTTTCTTAATTGACATGTTTTCTCTTTCTCCTCTATTTTAATTTTTTTACTAAAATTTAAAATTTGAATAACTTTTGCATTTTAAATTTGTTTTTAATATATAATATATCAAATTAATTTTTTTTTGTGATTTTTAATTTAACAAAAATATCATATACATTGAAATAAATAATTATATTTAAAATTATGAAAATTAATTGACATATCTCTCTTTTTTTACTCTTCCCTATTTTAGTTTTTTACTAAAATTTAGAAATTCAAACAACCCTTTCATTTTAAGTCCGTTTTTAATATATGATATATCAAATTAATTTTCTTTTTGTGATCTTTAATTTGACACCAATACTGTACATAAAATAAATAATTATATTTAAAATTATGGAATATAATTTTTATGGATGAAATATAAAATTTAGTGTATTGAATTATTAATTTTAAAGTTATGATATATGTGATGAATTTGAATAAATAGTATATCAAACTTTTATATGGATTTAACCTAAAAATATAAATAATTTTTTTTATAAAAATAAAAATATTATACATTAATTAATTGTTTAACTTCAATATTTTAGGTAAATTAAAATATTTACATTCAATTGATTGACAATTCAAAATTCACTTCAAAATAATGTCCCAATTTATTATTGAATAAAACTAACTTAAAAAAATAAAAATGCAATTTAATATATAAAACTATATTTCAAATTGAATAATATTTATATAAATTTAATTGATTATGTACATTTTTTTTATTAATAATAACATAATTTATTATAAATTATTAATATAATAAATATTTTATATCACGTGCATCGCACGGGCGGACATCTAGCTTAATATCAAAGGAGGAACGATGGAAAGTAGGAATATCTGTTCTCTTAACATGTGTCTCCACAAATAATTGACATGTATCTTCTATATATTTTCATCTCTTTTTTCTATTTGTATTTTTCACTAAAATTAAAAAATAAAAATATTTTTTGTTTTAAATTCATTTTTAACATATGATATATCAAATTAATCTTCGTTTAGTGATTTTTAATATAACATCAATATTAAATATATTGAAATAAATAATTATATTTAAAGTATGAAATATAGTTTTTTTATGAATTGAATATTATTTCTTAAGTTTTAATATATATGATGGATTTGAATAAATAGTATATCAAACTTTGAAATGGATTTAATCTAATTTTTATCATATAAATATAAAAATAATTATTGTTTAACCTCATAAGTTTTAATAAATTAAAATATTTATTTTCATTTCAGAGACAATTCAAAAATCACTTGAAAATATCGTATAATTTATTATTTAATAAAACTAATTTTAAAGAAATAAAATAAAACGTAATATAACAAACTATATTCTAAATTGAATAATATTATATAATTGATATAAATAATAAGTTATGTATATTTTAATAATATTAATAATAGTAAATGAAATTTCACTATAAATTCTTAATACGATTAAATATATTATATCTCGTGCATTGCACAGGTAGATATATAATATTTTTAGAAAAAATATCACCCCATTGCCATAAAATGAGTTGAAGTTTTTTTTCTTATTTTTTCTTTTTACTTAATAATAAAAAAAAGGGTTAAATATAGTCCTAGACGGACTAGCACTGTAAGACTTCAAAACTAATTGAACCTCGAGCTAAAAATCACTATTTTGAAAGAGATAATAAAATTACAATTTTATTTTAGCTAAACAGATCAGCCCATTAAAACGTGATTCTTTACCATCCTATTACTTTGAGACAATTACTATTTTTGAGTACTTAATATAAATATTGTGTGTATTGATGTCCCACACAGATTGCTTTACGGAGGCTCATATAAATTTTGAAGCGCTTATGAAATATTGTTATTTTGTAAAATGTTCTAATATCTATTTTTATTGTAGTGCATCCACATAATTATATTTTCTCTATCAAATAATATATAAAATTTAGTAAATTAAGATTTAATATATTTAGAATAATATTGAAACATATTAGTAGCAGTTTTTTTCTTATTGAAAAATTCTTAGTAGTCTAGTACCTTGAAATTAATATCTTTTTATAAAATTAATGTAAATATAAATTGAAATTAAAATTTATTTTCAAATAAAATTCAATAAAGTATAAATCTAATTAGGTTTATGACGCATGACGGGTTCACCTCTTCGTCCCAAGCCACTTAATTTCTACTTCTTCCATTGTAAAAAAAAGAAGTATGTTAAAATTATGCAATAGAAATTCATGCATTTGAAAGTTAATATCTTATTTTATTAATTAAAGTAAAAGTCAAATATTTTATTTTACAAACATATTATATATAACTGAATAAGTTAAATAAAAATAAAAAAATAGTTGCAATTCAAATTTAAAAATTATATTTTTATTTAATTGACAAAAATTAAATATATTTTTAAAAAGTATGATTTCTTTAATACTTATACCTATATTAAACATATGTAAAGCAACTATAATTTATATGCACTAGATGTTCGCTAGTGAAATGCACGAAAATATAATATATTTTATTATATTAATAATTTATGATGATATTATATTATTATTATTATAAAAAAATGTACATAAATTATTGTTTTATATAAATTATATTGACATAAATATTTCAAATTGAAATACAATTTGTTATATTAAATTGCATTTCTATTTTGGGTGTGACTATTCGCACCCTCAGATTCTTTAAACACACTCCAAAATCTAAATACACCCCATATAAAATTATTACTTCTTTTATTTTTACTAAATACACCCTATTTATACCCATTATACCTTTTTAATTAAAAAATAATAATAAATAAAATTGAAAAACTAAAAAATAAAAATAAATAAAAACCAGGAAGAAAAGAGAGAACGAACGAAGAAAAGAAGAAAAGGAACTCATCCAAATCATTCGAATAACTCTGGAAGGTTCAAGGTGAGGATTTGAAGGGAGGCGTGTAGACGATTTTGGTTTCCAGGGAGGAGGATGTGGCGGTGGTCATCGCGGACAAGGGGCATATGGCGATGTGGAGGCAATGTGAAAGCGAGGTTGTCCCGGCAAGGAATGTTGATTTTAGGTTTATGATTTTAAGTCCATTATTTCTTGTTTCAAATGTGAACTGCGTGAATACCCCTCCTTCGTGTGTGAGATCTTAGAGATAGGAAGAGAGGTTGTACAGTACGTTGAGAATGGAAGAGTAACACATGCCCTTAGGCACCACCTATTAGGAAGAAATATTTAGAAGATTCATCTATTAAGAAAGAAATATTTAGATCCATCTGTTACGAGAGAAATATTTAGAATATGCTGCTATTAGCAAACAATTATTTAGAATATCTATCTATTAGGAAATAAATATTTAGAATATCTATTTATTCTTTTGTGAATATCTTGTATTTAATTCTTTGAGTCTTGTCCCGCATGACTTTGTCATTCTATATATATTTGTCTTTGGTGTATAATGAAATTAATTCAATTTTCTTAACTCTTATATGTTATCAAGCCTTAAGAGATTTACTCTCTCCTTATAACGATCCCATAACCAACCCCATTTCCCGCTCCACGCAAAGCCTTTCTCAATGATAATGCGAACTACTGTATTTTGGGCTAACACCTCCGACCGACCATCCTGTAGCTTGGCCTCCGCGCCTACTAATTTTCGTTCGCAGCACCGTGCCAACCCCCACTCCCTACTTCCACTTTATCTCAATCATGCCCCATCAATAACATCACCTCTATCGGCCACAATTCCTATAATGGCAATTGTCAATTATGTTGTGAAACAGGCTACACCGCCAACGGCTGCCCACCGTTTCAATCCATTCCATGGTAACCCCCACGTGCTTCCAACATGTGTTCGACATATACTTCTCCAACCGCGCATAGGGACAACTACTCTCCCTCTCCGGATGAATGGATCTTAGATTTGGGGGCATCCCATCATTTGACCCATGATCTTACCAACTTCTCGCTTCATTCTCCTTATGATGGAGTCGAAGGTGTGGTCATTGGTAATGGTAATGATTTACATATCTCTCATATTAGTCATTTTCGATTGTCTCATATTAATTCGTTACCTCTCATCAATGCTTTATGTGTGCCTGTCATGAAGAAGAACTTGATTTTTGTCTCCCAATTATCTCTGCATAATGATGTTGATGTTATTTTTTCTATGGCTGATTTTTAGGTGAAGGACCGTCGTACGGGGTCACGTTTACTTCGTGAGCCTACATAAAAATGGCGTCTACATCTAGGCGTCTCATGTGGGTGCTTTTGGCTCTTTCTATTTCTAAGTCAAGTGTTTTGTTGTGGCATTCTAGGTTAGGTTATCCATAAAGTAAAGTTTTCAGTCAATTAATAGTTTCTTATAGTATTCAGTTGTCCCCCACACATATTTCGAAGTTTTCTTGCACTACTTGCAAAATCAATAAAAGTCACAAGTTGACATTGCTACTTCTTCAATTATTTCTACTTATCCACTTGATATTATTTTTTTTTAATTAATTTTTTTTTTAAATGTTTGGACTTCTCTTGTTATTCCCTCCACTGGAAGCACTACGTCATATTTGTTGATAACTTTACAAAATATATCTGGTTTCACCCCTTACACCGTAAATCTGAGGTTCATGATGTATTTATTCACCTTAAATCCCAGGTTGAAAAATATTGTAATAAACCAATTCTCACTCTCTATACTGATAATGGTGGGGAATATATTGCGGTTTGCTCTCTTCTTTTCTCCCATGGCATCACCCATCTCACTACTCCCCCTTACACTTTGGAGCATAACAGTTACTTTGAATGCCATTATCCTCACATTGTTGAGATTGGCCTTATGCTCCTTCACCAAACCTATATGCTATCCTCATTTTAGCCATTAGCATTTGCTATGACAACTTATCTAATAAATTGAATACCGAAAATGAATCTCTCTAACCTCTCATTTTTCAAAAATTATTTGGCAAATCTCCTAATTTGTCAAAACTATGAGTCTTTAGGTGTTAGTGCTACCCCTGGTTACGACTCTACAACAAACATAAACTTGAACCCTGATCTCATCCTTCTGTCTTCCTTGGTTACTCTTTATTTCAAAGTGCATATGTTTACTATGATTTCTCTACTTCTAAACTCTTTCACTCTCGTCACATGAGTCTGTCTTTTCATTTGCATCAAAAATACCTGACAATTCTCACATGGAACATATGTCTCCTTCTCTTCTCAAGCTACCACCTGTGCCTCCTCTGGAGCCTCTTGTAGTCCTTCAACAGCTGCTAGACCCCCCTGTCGTGGTCCCTTCACCATCGTCTGTTGCACTATTAGCCCCTCGCCTCTAATCAACACTTACCCCATGCAGACTCATGGTAAAAACAATATTCGGAAACCTAACAAAAAATATTGTTTAGTATCCTCCACTTCTTTTGCAGATGTTGAACCTACATGTGTGACTCAAACTCTTTCTGATGCCCGTTAGCGGTCTGCTATGTCCAATGAATTTGATGCTTTACTTCGAAATAGCACTTGGGACCTTGTTCTTATCACTTCTAGCCATAATATGGTGGGTTGCAAGAGGGTGTTTCAAATTAAGCGTCATCCCGAAGCTTATGTGGAGAAATATAAGGCTCGATTGGTGGCTGAAGGGTTTCATAAATGCCCCTTGGTGTGGATTTGTTTGATACATTCAGTCTTGTGGACAAACTAGTAATCATTCGACTTCTTATGAGTTTGGCCGTTTCTTGTGGTTTGCCTCTTCGTCAACTTGACGTCAATAATGCTTTTCTCTAAAGGCATCTTGTTGAAGAGGTTTTTATGTCTCAACCACCCTGTTTTGTTGATTTGAATTACCCATCTCATATATGTCGACTGAAGAAACCAATCTATGTGCTCAAGCAAGTATCTTGCACTTGGTACATAAAACCCTTTATGGTTTTCTGATTAATTTTGACTTTCAGGTTACCAAGTCTGACGACTCCCTCTTTGTACTCCTGGGATGACATCACTACATATTGTCTCATTTATATTGATGATTTGGTTGTCACTGGTAGTGACTCTACTTTAATCTCATGTGAGATTTTGACCTTGGGGGACCGCTTCTCTATCAAGGATCTCGACCATTTGTCATACTTTAAGGATGTTGAAGTGTTCGTGCGTGATGACTCTTGTTTCTATCATAGAGGAAGTACATTATTGATCTCTTATCTCATCACCGAATGCTCGACTCCAAGTCAATCTCCACTCCCCTTGTTGTTGGTACTTTTCTCTTGGCTCATGACTCTGCACCATCAGCCGATGGTTTGCTCTACCTCAAGTCATGGGGGGCCTTGCATTATCTTCCCCCGACTCGTCCTCATATTGCTTTTTTTCCATCAATAAGCTCTCCTAATTCATGTTCTCTCCATCATATGTTCATTGGACTACGGCCAAACGTCTTCTTTGATACTTAAATGGTACACGTGATTGTGGGCTTACCCTTCGTCACCATCTTCTCTTAACATGCTGATTGGGGAGGCAACTGTGATGACAAGACTAGCTGCTTATATTTTTTTCTTGGGTTTGAACAATCTCTTGGAGTTCCAAGAAGCAACGGCCTGTTGCTTGCTCCTCCACTGAAGTTGAGTATCGCACTATTGTGTATGATGTTGTTAAAGTTCAGCGGGTTTCTTCTCTTCTCTTTGAGATGCAAGTCTCGACTACTCCAATATCAATGATCTATAATGACAATATTGGTGCTACCTATCTTTGTACTAATTCGGTTTTCCATTCTTGGATGAAGCATATCTCATTTGATTACCACTTTGCTCATGATCTTATTCAAAATAATATACTTCATGTTTGCATGTTTCTTCTGCTGATCAACTTGCTGATACACTCACAAACTCACTTTCAAGGCAACACCTTCATGTTTTAATGGTCAAGATTGGTGCTACCGATGGTCGACCATCTTGAGGGGCCTATTAGGAAGAAATAT